>VWYI01038326.1:112485-158334 GCA_013399455.1 Anthoscopus minutus | reverse complement strand
GCCTGTTGTGGGTAGGGGGAAAAGTATTGCAAGTTTTTGTTTCATAAAATTAATTTTGTTTCAGTTTTGACCAGGAAAAAAAAAAGTCCAACAACGTGCTGACCAGCTCCAAAGCCACTACACACTCCATAGTTTAGAGTATTATCTGAATAATTTCCTAGAGAATTCATAAAAGGATAAATTTATATAGAGAATGTAATTCTATGTAAGAAATCATTTCAAGGAATATACTAAAACTGTCAGCAGGCTTTTTATTCCATTTGTACACATAGATAATAGCCCATATTCTAAGAAGAACAGGTAGAATTGCTGTCTCATGTATACAGGATAAGGAATATTATGAAAAGTGACAGCACGATGGCTACCAGATATCTTAATGATTAATCTTACAGATTAGTGTAAAAAATGAGAGAGGGCTTACTTCAAAACAGAAATTTCAAGTGAGAAAGAAGAAATCATTTTATTCCTTGAAACAGAGAAGGCAACTGATGCATGGCATGATCCACATTAGCTTTCCAAAACAGTAATTTCCACAAAGACAGAAAATACCCTAATGCAGATGTGGTTGAAACATTACAACAACAAGGATCAAGACCTTATGAAAAAGACCTTTCTCAGAAAAAAGAGCAACTAAATGGTTTAGACTGTTTTGGTATTTGTCATACATCAGTCTGTTCTGCATTCATTGCTCCACCTCAGAGTGCTACACCTTCATTGTGTATCAAAACCATTGTCTGCTTTGGAAATAAAATTATTACTATTGGTTTGTTAAAAGCTGCTTAGGTTCACTTCCAAGCATGAGAATGAAGGGTGGCCAGAGCCAGGGCAGGAATAGCTCAGTGATGCTGGTGGGCAACACCTTACCCCTGTTAGTTACTGAACTGCCCACCACTGCAAGCATCCCTGGGATTGAGAAGGGAGCATACTAACAGCAGATATGCCATCCTGCTGTCCCTGCAGTTTTGAAATTCTTGATATTGTGATTCAAACAGATAGTCCTCTCCACAGGAAGAACCAGAAGGCAGAATTAGAGGGGTTCCTCCTGAAAATAACAAGACCAGGCAATGACTCTTGGAAAGCATTACATTAGTAGCTGATAGGTATGCAGAGAGAGCATGTAGGGGAAGAATAGATAAAAGAAAAGTTTTTTATTCTTATGCACCTCCTCAGCTTTCTGATGAAGATACCTGACCTAAGAAAACAAATTAGAAGATGTAAAAACAAGGAAGAGTTCATATGTCCCAGTGAGCCATTGACTGACAGTACCTTTTTAACACATGTAAAGCTAATGATTAAGATCTTTTAAGCATTATTTTTAAACATGGGCAGCCAATAAAATATGAAAGCACATATCCAGAGAACAAAGTGGTTTGAAAATCTGAATGACCAGGTTACAAATTATCCTTGGATAAATCTGCCTTGGTTTCTCACCGTATTTTCACACACTGTAAATAATTAATTTTGAAGGAGACAAGAAGGATAAAATATTCATTAAGATGATCATCTAACAGTAGAATCCCAGCCTGAAGGAAATTTTAAGTAAATTATAGTAAAAAAAAAGCAGTTTTATCAGCAATGTTGAAGGATGAAACTTCAGTACAATATAGGTCCCAAATCAGGGCATGCCACTGAAAGACATTTTATCTTCTTCCAAATCTCTGCTCTAAATCGGACAGTGAGAATATTAATTTGAATCTTCTACTTAAGAACCCTTAACCCTCAGATTTTGGAGAACAGTCTCCCCTTGATTTTCAGTGTTCTAGCTTTTACCCCTTCACAATATTACTACATATCAGGGAACTTCCAAGGCTGCTGACAGTCACTGGTACTCCTGCTCCTACTTAACCTGCATACTGGAGTTGGAAGCATTTTCCTTTCTCTACGGGTGCAGTAAGGGTGTGGTGGGATATTAGAACACTTTTTAAGGTGTTCCAGAGGCTTGGTTTCTAGCGCCAATTTCCCTTCAGTGAAAAGTAACTTTGCCCAACTCCATTAATGTTGGTTTTGTTTTTGGTCTGTAATTAGGCTGAATCTATAAGTAATAGCACTTGGAATATTAAAAAGCTGCAGCACAGATAAAAATAATGAGAACCAAGACTAAAGGAAAAACTGCCTTTACTCCATTTGCACTGCAAGTAGATGCCAAGCTCCGTCTCCAAGTTGCTCTCTGCTTCCCCTTCAATAATGTGGTTGTCAGTGTTTCAGGTTTTGGGAATGTTCCTTTTCTCTTAAGGTTATACCTCACATGCTAGGGTCACTCTTACCTTTGAAAACTTCTAGGAGAGTTAGATGGATTTAGCATTTTCCTTGAAGCTAGCAGAAAACATGATCCAAGTGAATAAATGGACCTTCACTAGATTAAAGGCTCATTCTATATCCAGAAGTTCCCTTGTACACTTAACTGTTTGGTTAAAACCCTTTCCTTCAATGATTTGTGAAATTCTAGCACCTCCCTTTTGTGTCTATTTGATATTTTACATCAAAGATATATCTTTCAGTCAACCTGAAAGGCCATGTTGACCTTCAAATTAAAAAAAAAACATACTGATGTATAAGCAATTAAGTTATTTTTAGCCTATTGCTTCTTCTTGGTCGCTATCAGACATTGGTTGCATTGAGCCAGTCTATTGGGGCAATGCTTTTGGGGTGAGGGTTCCCCAGCTCTTTCACACTGACTCTCTCTCATACCTCTTTTTTCAGTAGTACTTGCATAGTTCTTTCTTTAGAGCAGTGTTGGTAGAAATTTTCAATCTGACCTGCCATGTAGACCCCAAAATTCTATTAATTATGAAAGAAAATGTAAAAATCCATTTATGTGTCTTGGTTATCAAGTTAATATGACATTAAATATATATCCATTTGTCTTAAAACAAATAAATTAGAGATGAGACTGAGTGCTTCCTAAAGAATTTTAGGTTTACATTAAGGGAAATATTTTATTGAAAGTTAAATTGAAAGAACACAAGGCAAACTGTTTTTCCTTGCTTGTCTGAAGGAGTTGTATCTAATGGTCTAAGAGGTCTTTAGGACAGGACTATGATGTGTTGCTGCCACAAGAGAAAGACAGAAATGAAGCAATGATCTAAGCTAAAAATTCACTTCTCTAGGGAGCAGCTGTAGCACATTGATTTGTGCTTTTGGGAATGAATCTCTGCAAGTCACTATAGGTAAATCCAGGGTTTGATATGTTTTGGAATAAATGCATTATATAAATATCTTAAATTTATCTAGCCCTTTTAATAAAAAAAATTCACATTTTCTGAAAAGGATTTGCTGAATTGAAGAATGAAAAGTGAATGAAAAAAAAAAAGTTGGGGATGAGGAATTATGGTATGAATGAGCATCAGAACTGATCTATTTTCCAGAGATAAACTGTGTTGATGCAGCATTTCTACCCATTTCCCAGTTACCTGATGTAATTTTGTTAGTCCTAATGTTTTACCACCAAATCTAGCTATTCTTGACATTGATTTCAGTGCAATTTGTGTAATAGGTCAAGTGAAGTGGTGCTTATTGACTGCTGATTGTATATGTTTTTCCATCTGAAGTGTTATTGTTAATTGACATGCTCTTTCATTTTCCTGAGATAATTTTTACTCTATTTGGATAACTGCCTGAACTTCCCCCTTTGTATACCAGGTCTCTCTCATGGCAAATATCAAAAATAGTTTTGAAAATCAGATAAATTGCAGACACAAACTCATCCTTTCAACAACAGAACATTAAAATAATCAGATTCAAGCTAGTTTGTCAAACACTATTTTCCTTTGGTGTGAATATATGCTGTCTGCCCCGAACTAAATCACCCATTTCTAAATGTCTTGTAATCTTGTCCCATACCATTATTTCTAGTAATATTCTTGAAAAAGAATTCTGGCTAACTCTAATGGCCTGAAGTTTTCTGAATAATTATTTTTTTCCCGAAGTATTGTAGATTGTTCTATATTTATTACTAGATGATTACAGGTCTTATGTTGCCAGACTCTTTATTTCAGTTCTTGAAAAGTATAAGGCTTGATTCTTGCCTTTTGCTTTCCCTTTTCAAGTTTTTTATTCTATTTCAAAGACCGACTTCAGGAATTTTCTTGGAAATGGTGCACATACGGATAGGGGTGGTACTTACCTTTCTGATGTCAGGGCTGCATGCCCAGCTTCCTTCAGCTGATAAGAGCAAATTGGCTGAAGTAACATATCAGAAAGAAACCCAAACATCATTTTAAACAATAGCAATCTGATTTCTACATTGGTAAACCGGCAGGTAATATAAGGGTTTCCCCTTCTTCTTTTGAGAAGTCCAGTGTTGATCCCTCTACAATTACATGTGTTTGCTTTAGTTGATTCCTAATGTGTGTTTCTTCATTTTTAAGGTGCCCAAAATTGCTTTATGAAGACAGCAACAAAGACTTCAGGAAATCTTTCCTATTCTTGAAATGCCATATTGGATGTACATCTTCTTTCAGATTCATGAAATAATGACTACATTTTGTCATACACCCAAGCAGCCTCCTTTCCAGCACTCCCTGACTCCCTGTATTACCCTATGACTCTTTTTTTCCTTCTGCATGTTGGGATTCCAGCAATGCTCCTTGCTGTGTTGTTCTAGGAATAAATTGACACAGGCCAGAAAAAAATATCTCACTGTTTACCTCACTCAGTGGCAGGCAAAGAAGGCAGTTATTCACTTTAATTGAAAAAAAAACCTGTGAATTGAAATCTCAAGATCACATAGTCAAAATAAGATTTATACAAAGGATTAGTCTATTACCATGAATGCAGTGACTCCATTAGAGCTGCATAACTTGCAAAACTTACTTTTAGATCCCCGAGCTCAACCATACTCAGCAAAATCTGAAAATTCTTCCCAGCACCCACTCCACAAAGGAACCACCTTCCAGGGTGCTTGTGTCCTAAATACAGCTCTCAGAGGGCACACAGCTGCCACCAGACTGGTGAAAACTCAGGCCAGAGGAGTGGTAAATCTAGAAGAGGGCCCAAACCAAGAAGTAGAACTTTTAATCTCTTGGCCTTGATGACTGTCAACATCACTTGATTTCAGTGCAAAGTCCAGACTAGTTACCTTAAAACAGTGCTGCAGATCCCAAAGAATGGTTTGAGTTGGAAGGGACCTGAAAGATCATCTGGTTCAAATGCACCCTCCTTGAGTGGGGACCCCAATCTACTGATTATTCTGTCCCCAAGCTTCCATTCTACTGCAAGGCATGTGTCAAGAATTGTACAAACTTCCACTGCTCTGGTAGTTCACTACACCGAGGTCTTAAGCACACACAGAATAAGCTCTGTCACTCCCCATATCCCTGCTCTGCTTTCCTTAGGCCAGCTGAGCCTAACATACATCACACACAAACACTTCTGTGAGGGCTTCTCTAAAGAAGTGGATTTGCACTGGAAAACCGTCTGGGTACCTGGAGTGTTGTGATGAACTGTCAGATAAAAGGAATCAAGTCTGATTTTCTGAACAGCCTTTGCTGGTGTAAGTTAAGCAAAAAAGATGCTTTTCAATTTGTGCTTAGTACATTTGACCTCAAAGTCAGTGAATGACTTGGCTTGTTATGGTTTTTTCCCAGAGAATTATTTGCAGTATTAGTCAACTAGTGCCCTTTGTGAATCTGCTTAAAACTGCAGTTTTGTAGAACAGAGAAAACCTTCCTCATCTTGAGATGTAACAAAAACAAATTCTAACCCACTCCTTGCAGAAATCTCTATCATGCTGCACAAGCTAATATGTCAATGTTTTGAAGATATGTTTATTTGGCAGCATATTATACGCAGAAATTGTTTCTATTATGTTTTTGCTATGTTTATCTGAAAACAGACTTCTGTACTATATCATATCTATATACATATACACACATATATATGTATATGTGTATATATATATAAGATTTCTAGAGATTATATTCATTTCATACATCAAATTCAGGCTGAGAAAAATGTCAAACTTTGTTTACTAATTTCATACTTATCTTTTCTGTTAATATCCTGTTTTGGTTCTCTAGTTATAACACAGATGCACCTAAAGTTCGCTAGAAACATTTGCCATTAGCTTCTTCTAAAAAAAAAATTAAATTTGAGGATAATCCTACCTCCAGAGCTTATTCTGTTCCTGGCCATTGACTGTGACAGTGAAAGGCTCATCTGAAAGCAGTGGAGCATCCCATCTAAAAGCATAAAACATATTACATTTCATGAAAAAGCTAATTCAGATTGTTTAATTCTGGTAATATTGCCTCTGTCACCTTCAAAATCAAAATGTTCTTTCCTGTTATTATAAAGAAAACAACCAAATTGCTTAAAAACCCATTTGAATACACAGCTGCCTTATGTTGCATACTAATTTGATTAAAAATGCTTGCGCCTCACCAGCATTTTGTGCATAAAACACCCTAGTGAATTTAACAAAGAAATATAAATATATTTTGGCAATTTTTGATGACAGAGTGTGCCATAGTGTCCACAACACCCCTGGACTAAACAAAGATCTCAACACAGGGCTGGGAGATGTTAAACTGAATGTCTTGTCGTATTTGTTTGCTCAATGCTTTGGGCACTGTGCCAACCTCATTGCAAATAACTGCATTAGTCAAGTGTATCCAAATTATTACAACACAGCGTCCATCCCAGTTATTGCTGTTGAAGCATTTTCTGAATCTTCACATCACTACAAGCATTTATTTGAGGGGCGAGATCTGCGTAAATTCGGGACAAGTTTAATTTTAGACAGAAAATCTTAACATCTTAACAAGTCGCTTGTTATCCTTAGGAAGAGTAATTAAGCAGCAATTGCGCTACTTTTATATACATATCTTGAACACCTTGCCTGAAAAGAGGAACTGCCATGAAAATAGAATAAAGGGAAAAGGAGACAGAGAATTCATTGTTTTATCACTTGATAAAATAAGTATTGTTAATTGTTATCTCACCTTCTTCTGTCTTCACTATTTACAGTTTAGCTCTCTAATTTGGATCCAGATGAAGATGTTGCAATAAGTCCTTGTGGATTTCTCTTTGCCATGCTTTTACAAGGAAAATGGCAGACCGTATGTTTTAATCTTTTCTTTCCTTGAGGACATCCTCCTCCTAGAACAGAGAAGTCCAGTCTTTCTCACCACGGCAACCCTTGAGCTAAGGTATGTCTGCAAGCCTCAAAACATGTGAGTTCCCACCTCTGCACTTCAGGACAGCTCAGGTTAAGTTGCATGGATGTCTCCAAAACAACCAAACAACATTGAGCTTTGCAGCCCTCACTGGCTCCCCTCTCCTCCCATCTGCTCATTTGTTTCACTCTGCAATTTCCAGCTCAGCATAGTGCTGGCCATAAGGAACAGTCCTGACAGGGAAAAAAGTGCTGGAGCTGCTTAAAAGCTACATGTCATTCAGGGGATGAATTTGGATCTTTCCTGCTACATACAGCAGGGCTGGAAAGGCAAAGAAATATCCTTTCTCTTTGTTTTGAAACCAGTGTTTTTCTGCTCTTACAGTGGATGGCAGTAATTTTTTTTCATTATCTAGCCTCAGTGAAGGAAGATTTCAATCTGCCACATTAATGTTTTGTCCTTTATTCTGAACACTAGGTCTATCAGTAGTCTGTATTTTATTAAGCCCCTTGGTTGGGAGAGAAAATTGTGGCCTCTTGTACTAGTACATATGGCTGAGTTTGTTGCAGCTGGCAGTTTTGCCTGGTGCACCTTATTTTCCAGGAAAGTTTGTATTATTGGACCATGAAAGTGTAAATTATCATCTGCTAAACTTGGTTAGTAGCGGGAAGTTACAATAATTTGAAAATATTTGACATTATATTTAAAAGAAAAAACCTATATTTTCTGTGAAATAATTTTTTTTAAGCTATTGGCTTTGAAACACTTATATTTTTCATCATATAAAAAAAATTTTGGCACAGACAATATATTGCAAAGATGTATATAGAATACATTATATATTCTATATATTCTATATATTACATATTTTATGTCATGCCAATGTTTTAATGCACTGTCCTAAGTCAAAAGTAATTTAATAAAGAATAGCGACAATGAAAGTTTCAGAAATTATCAACATTTAATGAGAAAGCAGAAATATATTTTAGAAATATTTTCATGTTAAAAAACCCACCAAAAATATATGACAATGAAATATTGGAGGACTATTCCTCTTGTGGAAAATTGAAATTTTAAATGTTCTTTCATTTATGTTCAATAACTACCAAACAACCAAACAACTATAAACTAGAAAATACCTATTTTTGTTGCTTTTAATAAATGTTGATTTCATGGTGAAAATTATAAATAGAAAAATGTTTTGTAAATTTCAGCCACTGCCTTCTTTATGAACTCCAGAATGTTTTTCAGAAAATATTTCCTCTTTGTCTCACTAGGTTTAGTACAAAATGACACGTTTTAATGCCAAACCACTAAACACAAGTTTTGTCAAGGATATAGTAGCGTGAATTTTCACAAGCAAGCACATTATTGTCCATCAGCTGCAGAAAGGTGATGCCTGTGTGCAGTTCTGCCAACAACAGCACATAACAGCACTGTGGTAAAATATCCTGCTCTGAGTGAGGGATATATGATTTCCCAATCAGGTGTGGACACACCTGCAGCATGGACAGATTGACAGAATTTATGCAGATATGCAAACTGCTCAGCCAGAGGCATAACTGCCACGTCTTGTGGTGCTATTTGTAAGTCTACACAGTCTTTTAAGTACCACCATGATATTTCTGTGCCTGCCTTGTATTACCTCACACTGAACACTCGTTACAGAGTAAAAGAATGCACAGTGACTAAATGACAGAGCAGCCGATGCGTGGTAACCTTTTCATGTGTCAGAGCCCTCTGACAACTTGAGTTTTACATATGCTTTTGGATTTTTAACACTAAATCATCCATCTGCCAATGTTGCTACCAAGCAAAAAATTGTGCTGTTGAATGATCAAAGACTACTTTTGCTTTCTTTGAGCAAGAATGGACATTTCTGAGACTTTCTCAGATTCTTGTAGGTCTGGGGAAAGAATTTAATTTGGAGTTGTTGTAACATGAAGATAACTAAACCTTGTTTTGCATTGGATTTTACTCTGATGGCGCCACTGATATACACATTTTGAAAAAAAATGCTCATGCAACAAGAGTTTTGTCTGTTTTAATAGAGCAACCTGAAGTTCTGTATAGGTATTCTCTCTTAACCCTTTAAATATAGTTTACCTTCCTCCTGGCTGGTTTAGTACTACCAGGGATTGTCTATGGTCAAAAATGTTGGAGTAATTAAGGCAGCCACTCTCTTTTTAGGTCTCTGAAGAACTCATGGTGCACATACCCCCCAGTGGCAATGTGTATGTACCCAAATATATGGGTACCAATATGGGTGTATTTACTCAAATGAGCTAGGAAGGCAGGTGGCAATGACAGCCTTTGGATCAGAGAGCAGGTCTGAGAGACAGGGAGAATGCAGACAACAATGAGCTTTCTCTTATGTTAACATTTTGACATTCATCAGGGGGCTTGACGTTCCTTTGTACCATTTGGAAAATGTTACACCCTCTAGATATTTCAAATCACATTTTTTCTTTTATGGGGAAGAACAAAGGCTTAGGATAATTGATTGCTCCCTACTGCCGTGTGGAGCATCCTGTGAAAGGGATTATCTTTGTATTCCTTAACCAATATTTTTTGAACATATTTTCTGCACAGAAAGGAGATGTTGTGAAGAACAGTGACCACAAAGAAAGATATGAGACTGCATCTCATTGCAAAATTATTTAATCTGTTACACTTCTGACATACATATAGAGGAACACATAGGAGCATGAAAGGGAGTTAATGAAAGATACTAAATCAATGTACATGAGATAAAATGTCTTCCTCTCTCGTTCCTCATACATTTTATTCTATTTAGACACAAGGTGATCAAAGTATATCAAACAACCCATTAAGAGAATTTCTATGGTACTTGAAAGATCTTTAGCTACTCAGAACCTCTGTGGGGAACCCAGATTCCTGCAGCCATAATTTCCTTCCAGAATTAAATGAAAGACAGTTCTAGTGCAGAATTATAGCTAGAATGCTGTAATTTTCCAAAGTACTGCTCATGATCATGGAAAGTATTCTCAGCCACTGAATAGTGACTGACAATCAGTTCAGTGAAGTCCAGCTGCTGCTTTGAGCCTGATATAGGAACATGCACTCTGGGACACTGGGGCAGCTACCCTGCAAGGGTATTTTATTAAATTAACAGTAGTGAATGGTGCATAAAATTGTCAGTAGGATGAATTTATTATAGTATAATTTTATTCTCACATTATTCTGTATGGGGTGCTACCCCAACAGAGTTTCCAATTCAGTAGCATGCCTGAAGCCAGGGGTTCTATCAGCAGTGTGTCAAAGGGTGCCTGGCTCTCATTCATATATAATTTACTCTTATTACATGAGATTTTTCTATTTTTCTGCACTAACAGTTGTATATTTTCTAATGAAGGTTTAAATCAACTGGGAACCAGAGTATAAATAGAGTTTCAGTATTTTGTGCCAAATATGGATTGTTTGTCTTCCTGTTAGTTATGGATTGTGAGTGTATTATTGCTGAAGGAAAATTTTAGGGTTTTATTTTCCTTTCATGTATTTATTTACCATTTAATATAAATTAAAGAAGCTTTTCAACTGTTCAAAATTAATTATATCATTAGAAAAAATGTCTGTGATTATTAAAAAAAACACATGAGCCTATATAGCCTGCACAGGTCACATTTGTATTTATTGAACTTTTGAAGGTAACTCTGACAGTATTTTGGTATTTAGCATTTCCTAGCTGAATCTAGATAAAAGCAACATGGATGCAAGATTCCATAATGATGTTTTATTTGACAGGCAGTATTGCTCACAGAATTTTGAAATTTTGGAGAAATGTATTATCTTGATTTGCATCTGCTGTATCTGCCATGTCCATTGTGTTGGACTACAAAGTCCTATGCTGCTTGTGAAATACCTTTAGCAAGGATTTGTTGCTTGCATCACTGAGGACTTTTCAGTTTTTCAGGATCCATACACTTGAGTTGCTCTTTTGACATGTCTCTGGGAAAGCTGTAGGCAAATTTTATGTTTCCCAGTCTTTTAGGGAAAGGCAGCTGGTTGTGGTTGTTGTATACGATGATGGAGTCCATGTATGTCCTCCTTGCTACCCTCACTGCAGCATTCCAGGTTTATGTTCCCACAGGCAAGTTGTGGTACAGATTTGGGCCTGGCTGTTCCAAACTTTGTGCCTGTGCTTCACAGTGAAGGATGGTTCCTGCTTGTTCTACTGGCTGTTGAAGCATCCTGACATAGCATCTGAAATTAGCAACTGATTATACATTTTGCCATAATGCACCCTTCACTGTTATTTATCTATTGTCCAGTTTTTGTCAGGATCTTATAAAAGAGCTACTCATGGATTCTTTTCTTTTTCTGGGCTTTTGATCCTTGCAAGTCCTCATTATAAAAGTTGTGATTATCTCTTCTTTTGTTTTAAAGTTGTCAAAAGACAACCTGGTTTTTTTCCTTGGAAATTCTGGCTGATCAGCCTGTTAGGACAACAGTGAGGTTCTGTCTTTTTTGTTCTGTGATCTTTTTAAATTGTGTCACCTCCATTTGAATTATGAAGGAGCTATTCCAATGCCTAGAAAACCCCTTCTTCAACATTTTCCAAACTAACAAAAAAAATTAACAACACTGCTACAGAACTGCCCCCTAAATATAGATATTTACCTTACCCTTTAATCATTCTATTGTTCATCTAAATATGTGTCCTAGTTTAGGACAAATTTGAGAGGAAACCTCCAAATGGGGTCTCTCCAGGAAAAAAGAACAGATTCAAGCTGCCCCTCCCCCAATTGGTTCCGAAAAAAAATTTCCTTGAAGGAAAGTGGAAAAAGCTGTTTATTTAACAAGCAAAATATCCACAAGTATAAAAATGGAATAATATTAAACAATGAAACCTCTCGATGTTCAAAGAGATGGCAAATCCAGGAAAGTCCTTGCCGTGAGGTGCAGCTCGGCTCGCTCAGTCCCTTCTCAGTCCCTCAGGCGCTGGAGAGTGCCGAGGCCCAGGCCCCGGTGGGCCACAGGCGTGAGCTCCTGGGGTGTTCTGGGTTTTCAGTCCAGAGCAGGTTTGAACAGATCCAAGGAAAAAAAAAGGAAAAAGAAAAGGAAATCACAGTCCAGGGAACTTCCCTGCCCCAGCTAGCTAAAACTAACTAAAAGCAAAAGAGAGCTCTGTCCCGCTGTCTGTCCGTGCTGCAGACAACACAGTCCGGAGAGAGCTGTGGGGGAGTGAGAGAGTTGTTTCTGAAAACAAACTGCGCGCTTCTTCTTTCTCCTCTTCGCTCTCAGAACCAGTCTTAAAGGTGCAGAACTTAATATGAGACATAAACAGAACACACGATTTGGGGATACAGGCATCATAAAGTCACCCCAGGAAAATATGCCCACCTATCTATGTATAAACATGTCAATAATATTAAGATGGCTGCCTCCTGAAAGTGTGTTACCATGATTAAAAGGGTCTGAGAACAAGCTCAGAAAGAAAAGTACATCTGTAAAAAGTACTCTGAATGGAATATTTAAAGACACTGGGTACACCTGCATAAGAAGTCTTATCCTTTGAAAAATGGCAAGGTTGCAGAATTTAATTCTTCATAGGTTTTTATTTAGAAACTTTGATAAGGACATGCTCTTTGAGCCTAGGACAGTATTTCTACTCATCTTGAGTTGGATAAACCCAGTTTGGAACTGGGACTTCAGCATCTGTTTCAAAAAATTTGGGGTATTCTAAGGCCACACTGTGGAACATGTACGGCTAGATTTTTATCATTCTCTTCCTCTGAAGCTCTACTGGTGACTTTGCAGTACATGAAAATATCAATGCCTGCTCTGAAATAATGCAGAAGAGAGAACCCGAGCTTTGATCTTTATCCTTCAGATGAACGTCATAGCCAGGTTCTTGGTTGATTTACAGCACAAGAAAACCCTTCTGTTAACCTCAATCCCTTCTTTTTCACATCTGTCACCTTGATATGAAACAGGAGAATGTTTAAAATTTGGAATAAGCATGTGGCGCAGGAGGGTCCTTTCCTGCCCATCCCTAATGCTGAGTTTAACTTAAGATCAAAGGCCATCCTTTTTAAAATGTAAATATTATTATTTTTTTCTATCTCTGACAGTATACTTTTAGCTAAAATTGGCATTTAAGAAGCTTCTCAGTAGCTCTGCAAATCAAACATTAAAGTTTAAACGCTGAAGAGAATTCATCGGTGTTACTATTTTGCTGAGGAAATAAATATAATTTAAAGGAATATATTTGATTGAACGCTATCATACTGTGTTGCTATCAATTTTTATATAATGAAAGAGATTAAATGAATCCTTGCTAATGCATTATTGGTATGTGAAGAACAAGAAGAAACAAATTACACACATTTTTCCACTTAATTATTGTGCTAGACACATTGTCATATCATTGACCTATTTGGTCACGCCCAAGTTAATCATGCCTGAACTTTTCCCAGTGGGAAACAAGCTTCTTCACTTCCTGTCTTGCAGGAATATCAACTAAAACTCAGTCACATATGCCCACAGCCTGATCACTGCAGCCCACCGTATCCGTTGTCTCCAGCAGTGAAACCGCGGTCTGCGGCGTGCCCGTGAGAGTCGGTGTCAGAATCCCATCACTTCCCATGTGCCTCCCTTCTACTCTGCTCAGTCACTTACTCACTAAATTACACCAATCTCTGCTTGGAAAAGCCTTCCTTTCCTTTCCCCCCCTTCTTGTTGTTGTTTTGTTTTGTTTTAGGGGTTTTTTTGTTGTTATTGTTTTTGCAGGGAACTGTTTTGTCACACTGAAATAGAGTTTATGTGCAGTGACAGCCTAATAAGCCAGCAACTTTAGTCGCTTATTAAAGTCAAGCATGTGTCTTTGTTTCATGTTGCTAATGATGTGGAACCGTGGAGGCCCGAGTATATTTCGTCTGGACGGTGTGGGAGCGAATGCTGAGAGCTCATTACTTGGCTCCCCATTGGAATCCTGCGGGCTTCTGCTCATTGAGGAGACTGTGGGGGCTTTGACAGAATTATTATACTGAATATTTTTAGACTCATTAACTATATCACCAAAGCAAAACATCTCTTCCTTAGATGCAAATGGCTGCAGCTACTGTGGCTTTGCTTTAGTTATTACAGAAAAAAAAGGATGAAGCTTGAAAACAACTTAGGGAAAGGACTTTCATGCCCGAATGTTTGAATTTGTAACTTATACTGGCAATGTGTAAGCCTTTTTTATCACATTTAAGCCACTCATGTCTAAGTGCCATTTAAAAATACATGTATTCAGTCTCATGTAGTAAGTGCTGCTCAATCCTTAAAATTTAGAAAGCGCTGCTGAAGTACACAGCAAAACAGGAGCTTTTGAAATTTTATATTCCAAGGTGGAAAGATTTAAATGCTAAAATCTCATGTTAAACTAATTATAGATGCTTCAGTTAAGCCTTCAAAGGTAAAGAAATTCAGAGTTAAGGCTAAAAATTCTGACTTTCCTTTAACCTAAGTGCTGGAGCATATGTACTGTGCAGTATGAAAAATCACACACTTCTCCAGGCAGTACAATTCCTAACCAAAACAGAGTGATTTAAAGATGAAGAGTGAGACAAAATTTTTAGGCTAAGACTGAATTTCCTTGCTGTGATGGGTTTAAGTTGGCTCTTAATGTTACTTTATTGTAGCTTTTTGGGGTTTAATTGAGACTTAAGATGTACTTGAAGAAAAATATGAATACCTTAAAATTAATTCTTCAGAGCAAAGGACAGAAAATTGCATTTATGGCTCCATTTGTTGGAAAAGTGAGGTTGGCTGTGAACTGTACCTTATTTCACCTTCTATAAAATGATATTTTGATTTCTTGATGGGGACCTTCTTTATATGTTGTGTACATTTTCCTCTCTAAATTGTCAACTTGAATGTTTGCCCAAGTAAATGCACATTCAAAAAACACTACAGACAAGAGGTTTTTTTCCCATAATGTGTGCAAGTATTCATTAGGATTTTATTCTCTAAAATTATTGTAGGTTAAAAACCAACTAGATTGATTCCTAGGCAGAAAGACATTGCAGTTATTTGTGGTTCACTTCCAGCTGTGGTGTTCTCTGACAATGGTGACACCGTCTTTATACATCAAGAAGTTCTTCCTTCTATGACTGCCAGGGACTCTGGAGGGAATACTTCATATCTGAAACATGTTTCCCTTTGGGATTTCACCATCAGAAAAACAGTTCTGATCAGTGGCCCATTAGAAAAATGCTGGGGTTTTTTCTTTTTTTTTTTCCTGAAGCTATGTAAAGGAATATCTAAAAATCTGACAGATAACAAAATTATACTGAATTGAAGTTCATTTTTGTGCACATAAGAACTTCATGCTGTCCCTCAAGAAATAATTTCTTAAAGGTGCGAGGGGAGTTCTGAAGATTAACTCTGAGTAAGTGCAGCCACAGGCAGTGTGGGTACAGTTTGTCTTTTGGGATGTTGCAGTTTCTGTTCTTACATGCTTGTAGCACAATGTTGTTTAATTTAGGTGTTGGCCAAAGCTTTTGAACTGTGGTGCCTCAGGCAAGGTTTATATTTAAGCGCCCAGGTAATAGTAGTCCAAATTATTTCCTGGTAAAAATAAGGCTTTTTGAAAGACTGGACTATTAATATGGGTCCCAGTAAGGAAGCCAATTCTAATATCAGTAGTTGTCCAGTAAATACTTTATTATTCCTTAAAACTGAACAGAACTTTTCAAATTCAAGTGTAAATACTCTGCTGGGAAAATTCCCACCTGCAGAACTGGCTCACAGTTGTGATTTCAGATGTTTTGTGGTAAAAATAGCCTGAAGGTAACACACCTGTCTAGGTATACATAGATGATCCACAGGAAATAGAACAGACTTGAGCAGTAGGCATGCAAATACAATAATTTCATTTCCTACAGGCAGCATGATAATCAGATTAGTAGATGTACTAGTACTATAAACAGATGTTAACTATCACTTATTGTATTTACAGTCTTACATTTCGCCGAAATAAAAATCACTGTATGATTTTGCCTTTAATTTTATTATTTTATCTATTTTAATACCTGTGAATCTGGGTCTTTTCAGTTTGGGGGAGAAAAGTTATTGTTAGGTGGTTTGTTGGTTTTGGTTGTAGTTGGTTTTTGTTTGTTTCTTTTGTTTTGTTGTTGTTGTTTTTGTTGTCTGGGTTGAGTTTGGTTTGGTTTGGCTTTTTATCTAAAAAAGCTATGCCCTGCAGTGAAAAGCCACTGGTAACAAATACGCCTACTCTGCTGGAGAATGTGAATTAGAAGAATCTTAAACTCTTATTAAGATGCATTCTTGAAGTATACAATAAATACTTATCAGATTGTATAATAAAATTAAATATTTATTTTACATTCCCAGTGACTGTATTTCAGTCAGTTCTGTATTATAAATCTTTTTCTGTCCAATGGCATACAATTTTTTTGTTATCAGCCCTTTAGGTATTATGTAGTGGCCAAAACTTCGCTTTCTTAGACTATTGACCAAGTTCAAAGTTTTGTACCTGTAATGGTTTTCAGTATGTATTTGAAATTTCTATATTTCTTTGCTATCTATAGCCAGATGACTTTGCAGTTAAGTTTTTTTTGTTGCCTAGCCTCCATTTAAGATAAGACTTTTGTGTTTATTTAGAAGTGATTACATTAAGTGAGATAATTATGGCATCAAGCAGGTAATTTTCTTCTTGGTTTCAACTCCTGGTGGATTTTTTTTATGTAAATGTTTCAGGTAATAGAAAAAGAAATAGTATTTTTTTCTAGATAGTACATATGATTGACCTTAGAAAGGGTCAGGATTAAGCAGCCTTTAAACTTTTGAATGAAGTACTTAAAGGAATGTTAAAGAAACGTGATCGCAGTGTGTGTTGGGGTTTTTTTAAAAAAATCAACTTGTAAAGCTAAATTCATTTATACACTCTTTAGTGCCTTTCCAAACACTGGAATAGTATAAAGCATCCAAATAAACACCTTTTTGTATTAGAGGATTGCAAAATAGTTGGTGTACTAATCAACATAGTCTTTAATTTGGAAAAGAAATAACAATTTTTTTTATCTAGGATATGGTTATTCTGTCTGTGCTGGGACTAAGTGACCTGTTCTAGGCTTTCCAATCCTGCTCTCTTGATCTTTCAAACTGAGAAGATCTTGAAGTGCAATGTTTCTCTCCTTACTTTTCTACAGATTTTCTTCCAAAAGAAAGTAAGCTGCATGTAATGTGTGCAAGTCTTTGCTTTATTTTAACTTTTGCATTAAGATGAACTATCAGTATTGTTACTTCTGCTATTAGAAGCTGAACCTGTGTCCTGAAAAGTCGAAGAAAGACATAGGAAAAAAAATCACCAAATCCAGAAAATTCCATTTCTGACATTTATGCTTTCCGTTTTTCAGCTAAGCTGCAACAAAGATTGACAGCATTGCTTTTAAGGCACTTGAAACTTTAAAAAAAGCTAAAAAAATGAGACCTTGGAGACCTTCTTGGGCTCAAGCCCAAATGGTACTTTTTCTTGGTTTCTACTGTGCCAAGGTGACTTTGTCAGTTCCACTGGCTTGCCCACCCTACACCGCACTCGATCATGGATTTTTGTCCTCTGGATCCCATCAGGGGCCTTCTAGCCTTAACTGATGGTGCATGATTGCATGCACCCGATGCAACTGATGGTGCATGATTGCATTTCAGCTTCATGTAGATCCACCAGAGCAGATTTTTAGAAAGGGTGAAGTTATGAATAGTATGCCACGAGCTGTGGCACAAGAGTTGTCCAGGGAGAAGCTGAAATTCTTCATTAAGTCTGAGGGAGTCTATGGAGATATGGAAGAACATGGAAGAAGATGGAAAGCTATCAGGGGTATTCTGCTTTCAGAAGCAGAGAAGGAATTAAAGATGCCTAAGTATCAGCTGTCATGTGTTGTCAACAACATCTATGAAAATCTTTGGGATAGTGTTTCACCCCTTTTAGCTCTGTCTCACATGGAATATTGTTGCACTCTGAAGAATTAGTCTCCCCCAGAAATAGCCTGTTTCACTCCACATGTTTATTCACAATCTGAGTCTACTAACTGCTTTGAAAGAGATATGAAAAGGACTATGAACCATATAAATAAGGCTGTGTCACAATGCACAGGGCTCTAAATTAGCTTTGCAAAAGCAACTGTAAGTCTGACATTTCCTAACTTCTGACCATTTTTCTTTCCTTTTTATTATCCTTTTAAGGTAATTGTGTGTGATTATAAAGGCATTATCTAGATTCCTTTTTGCATCTTTCATTTATCTGGTAATCAGGAACACAATACTGAAACTATTTGTGTAATTGTGGCTGTTAAGAATCTTGGAAATCAAGGTAGGTGGAACCTGCCAACTAACTCATGGTTACTAAAGTCACTGACTCAGGTCATTAATGGTTTAAGTGTCTCCTCATTAAAATAGTTTAACCAAAGATGTGCTCTCTGTCTTATTTTTTACTGCCACCAGCTTTTAACTAGGAAAACTGTTGCTTGAAAGGATTTATAGAAATCACATTTCAAAGAAAGATTATAAAACCCAA
The DNA here is from genome assembly GCA_013399455.1 of Anthoscopus minutus. Lineage (NCBI taxonomy): Eukaryota > Metazoa > Chordata > Aves > Passeriformes > Paridae > Anthoscopus > Anthoscopus minutus. The sequence goes on along the minus strand of VWYI01038326.1, from coordinate 139,677 downwards.
AGTTCTTGATAAACAGTAAAAATGAGTCTGAAGCTCACACACTAGAGAAGACCACTTTATTTTCATATGCACTTGAATTTGCATACTTCTGGAGAATCTTCTATGAATTAGGAAAAGCTCACTATACAGTCATACTCCTTGCTAAGAAGAAAAAAGAACATAAACACCAATTTTAAGATGAAGTCCATGAAATACAAACATCTTTTTGAGGCAGTTCCTTAATTCAATAATTCATATTCAGAAGTTCAGAAATTCATAGTTCAGAAAGTCAATAATTTCAACACAAATACACACCTAAGTAATAGCAGCAAAAAAGTGAAAATCTTGTGAAGTCAGCAATATTAATGAAGAAAAAAGCCAGGGTGACTATTTAACATCTTGAGTTCAATTAATTTCTCAACAACAGAAGCTGAGTTTTCAGTACTACTCTGCTCAGAGTTGGAAACAGATGCCTGGGGTTTTCCTAGTCTGGGGGTCTGTGTCCCAAACACAGCTTCTCCAGACAGACTGCCATTGGTCTCAGAAGCATGACTGTGCCTGTGTGGTCCCCCAAAATAGAGGCTGTGGTCTCAGTTCTGCAGCAGGGGCTCTGGTGGCTGACAGCAGAGCCAGGTGCTTGACACCCAGAGGTCCTGAGGTGTTGCCCAAAAACTGGGGCACAAGTCCTGAGCCCTTGTGCCACTGGGGCCAAGAATGTGAGTGTTTTAGAAGTCTGCAATTTCAGGGCAGTCAGCCTTGTCACTGTTAATAGGCTCCCTGTTGTGGTGCTCAGGGATGAAGCATGGACCTATCTGGGCTAGAGCCTGGACTCTTAGGACTTTCAGTTTCTTTGCTGCAGTATAAAAATGACAAATCCTAGGGGCCATTGCAGATGCTGAGCAAATTTGATTTAAATTGCTTTAATTCTACTAACATTGTTGCTTTTGGGATCTTTTCTTGTAAATTGAAAATATGGCTGTTGAAAACATGAAAATATGTTGTCTTTGATGCCACTCCATCTTTGCTTCTTTGCTTCTCAAAGCAAGGTATAAAATAGAAGATTGAGCTGTGCTTGCTTCAGGCCTTTGTCCTCTAGAACAAGGGCTCTGATTTGTGGGTGCATGTCCTGGATGCACATCACCTGTACGAGGGTTCTGAATTTCACTGTGCTTTAAATGACTGCATGAAGAAGGGAAGGAAAATGCTTTGTGTTTCAATGGGTCCTCCAGATGAGGGGAACAGAGAGTCCCACGAAGCATGGACAGCCTGAAGTTGAAAGATGAGCAGGTGAATCGTACTATTGCTACATCCAAGAAACTGGAATGTCAACAATACATTTTTATCTTAAGAAATGGAAAATTCTTAACATATCAGGAAATTAAGACTTATGTAGCTTTCGCATTGATTTTTTCAGTGACAAGCAGAATATGGTCCTGTGATTGAAATTTTTATCAGGGACTCTACTGGAAACCTGATCTTACTGCAAGATCAAGTGCTGCTTTATCATTATGATATATAATAAATAATTTACAATGGCAGTACAATCTAATTGATGGGTGCCAAACTCTACATGTTGTTCACGAGGAAAAATGAGGGAAATATGATACACACGTGGAAACAACAGAATTCAACTTGAGTAAAAGTTAAGTAAAAGCCCAGAGAACTGTTAAAGAACCTTTTGAGCAATGAATAAACAGAAAATGAAGGGAAAACAGTGAAATGTACAAATTAGTCTCTCCTTGGCTAAAAACAGAGCACTGTTCAAACCTACACTGTTACAGCTGACTCAGTGCTAGTTACCAGCACAGTATATCATTATTAGCCATCTTGTATGTCCATGTCCATTTGAATAGGGCAGGATAATGAGAAGCAAAACCTCCTTCTCTCCATACCTCACTCTTTCCCAACTCCTCTTCCTCCATAGCACAGACAGGGAATGGGGGTTGCAGTCAGCTCATCATTGTTCAGGGAGATGAATCCTTCTCCTACCCTGGTATGGGGCCTTTCGCATGGGAGACACTTCCCCATTAATTTCTCCAACATGAGTCCATCCCAAGGGCAACAGTTTTCCAAAAACTGCTCCATCATGGAGTTGGAGTCACTTTTTTCATGGAGTGCAGTAATTCAGGCACAGCCTGCTCCTGTGTGTCTCCCACAAGTCCTGCCAGGAAACCTGCTCCAGCATGGGCTTCTCTCTCCATGGGTCTGCAGATCCCTGCCAGGAACTTGTTCCAGCCCAGGCCTCCCACAGATTCACAGCTTCCTCTAAGGCACCCACCTGCTCTGGTGTGGGCTCCTCCAGGGGCTGCAGGTGGATCTCTGCATCCCCCTGGACATGCATGGTCTGCAGAGTCTCAGCTGTCTCACCATGGGCTGCACCACGGGCTGTAGGAGAATCTCAGGTCCACCTTCTGGAGCACCTTCTCCCCTTGCTGCACTGACCCTGGTGTATGCAGGGTTGTTGCTCTCACATACTCTTACTCCTCTCTTTTCTGGCAGTTCTGCTGAACATGGGGAAGCTTCTCATAGAAGCCATCCCCACCAAAACTTGTGACCAAAACTAGAGCATGCAAACCCAACACAACAAGCAGACACTAGAAGAGGAACAGAATATGCTTTGAGATTCAAACTGCAAATGCTATAGCAAACTACTTGCTTACTTGACTGAGCTCTCTAAATTTGAAGGCTGGAAGGTATTGTACAGAAAAGCAGGTAGAACAACGCTAATGAAGAAACCTTTTGTTTGTTTGTTTGTTTGCTCAAACTCTTCAAAAACTTAACACAAATAAGGTAGTTGGGAGTTTTTCCAATAGAATTGTTTCCATATTTAGTTTGGGGATTTTTAGGAAATACTAAAGTGGGAATATTGTAGATTGAAATAGACCTGCAAAGTAAAGAATTTTAATTCTTGCCTTCTCAGACACAATCTTTCATATTTCTTGTTCTTCTGGTTCTTGTTCTTAATCTTCTTCATCTTTGTTCTTTTCAGAACTTTAAGAAGGGTGTACGGTGTACAATGGAACAGTGTTTATGGAATATTATTCAAAACTTCTTTACATTGGGTCCTAACCTACATCACACCTCTGATGTTTCTTATAATGTAATCCTTAAGTAAAAATGACTTGGAGTAGCTAGTGAGAGATTTAATTACTGACAGTGAATGACTTCATTTAGCCTTTTCCCTCTGCTCACATTGTGCTTCCTGCAGAAATGTGGCTGAATGCCTAAGCCCTTCTAAGGAAAAAGGGTTCTGGCAAATATTTTATTCCAATTATCTTGATGGCTAGTTAATGTGATACATATTGTGATAGACTGAAGCTAAGTATCTACTAATTGTAAACTATATTCTATGAATACTGTTTTAATTTCTGCCTTCTCTGTAATATTAATTTTTACAATACAATACCCTTCAGAAGACAGGCTGATAATGGGGGTGAGAAAATACAGGACTGCCTATCTGAGTGCTGTGTTCTCAGATTAGGAAATTAAGTAACACTTTAGAGGTCTCTGTGAGAATACAACCAAGACCCCCACACAATAAATGACTGTACGAAAAAGCTGATGTATAGATGTGATGGATATTGGAATCTGAGTCTTTGTAAACCTCAAAAGATTCTTAAGTTTAGTAAGCAAGTTCTGTCACTTCATGTTTACCTCTGAGATGAGCAGAAAGGAAAACAACTGTTTAGCCTAAAGACATAAATCAGAGCTAGACTCAGAGTCAGGAAGGGGGTTACTAGTATGAAGAATTTTCATAAGATTTATGAAATCTAATGGCTGGTTCTTGATAAGAAAAAAAAGGTGTTTGGTTAGACAAAGGATGTCAAATTCAACTTGGTTGATCTCTTAAAGACTTTAGTTTATGACTCAAGATATCCCTTTTTCCATCACAGCATAGGCCCTAACCTGACCCACTGTAAGACCTTGTAGCCACATACATTTTCCCTTACTTGTTGAAGTTGGACCCCCTTCAGCCTTCACAATCCCATCTTAATCCCTTTTTGCCCATTAATTCTTATTATTTATTAGTGCTTATTGTTTATGAAGAGCATGTGTTTATCTGGCTCTTCTAAGGCAATTAGACAATTAAAAAAGGAATCTCAGTATACTCTTGCCTGTGAAGAAGACTCTTGTCTGAAGACTATACCTAGTCTGCAGAATAAAAGAGGATAAGGTATCCAGCTTGACCCTAGCTCTCCATATGGCATATTTATGGTACCACATGGTGTTGTTTTGACTTGTGCTAGTCAGCATCTTCTGAGAGAAAGCCTAACACAATGTGAGGAACAATTTGCATCAGGTTCTGCTTCAAGCAGAGAATGTGAACAGGACAGCACCAGCTTTAGCTCCCTCAACACAACACAGTACTCCACCATGAGTAGAGGCCTTGACATGTCCTAGGGTATGCTACGCCTAGTCTACGTTTTGTCTTCATGGGCTGAAGCTCAAAGTTCACATAAATTCAGTCATTCAAATGTTAACCCCTCTGCCCCCTGAAATACTGTGTGTGTCTTAGGGCAGTGAGGTCATCACAGAAGGCTGAGTAGTGGCAGTGGACTACACAGTGTGGACGAAGCCTGCCTGCACCTCTCAGCCATACTGCCGCAGAGTGGTTCCTGGCTCTGTTTATTTAACAACATGAAAGTAGCCCCAGGGGCTGAGAAACAATGTGCATCTCTAAGATGCAGTCAGCCATCAACACAAAGGTAACATCTGGCAAGAAGTTATGCACATCTTAATTGGCCAGCTGTTCTCCTGATTGATTCATTGCCTTCCAGGAAGCACACTTACCTCTGTGCTCAAGTTAGCCCTACAGAATCCCCAGCCCCTGGGCTGCTTTTGCTGGCTGGGTGGTGTATTGTGACAGAGCACATGGGAGCTCCCTGTGCAAATGAAGGTTGTGTCTTTCTTGAATTGGTTAACCAGAAGTTAATTTTCTGTCATGGATAAAGGGGTGCTGGTAGGGATTCAGCCAAGCACCCAGGGACATTTGCAGCTGCAGAGTGACCTGCTGTATGATCTGGGTTATTGCAATGCACGGTCCTGCTGCAAAAATCAAGGGATAGGTTGGTGACTGACATCACTGCCAGGTGCCAAGGGCCCAGAAACACAAATGGAATGGCAGCACTCTGTGGTGACAACAGGCTCACTTCTGGCCAGGGAGAAAGTTGGACTTGATTTCTGAGCCTTGAATTTTCATGAACTTATAAGGAAAAACTAATAAATGTATGTGTCACCCAGAAAAAGATAAAATGTGTTCTTTTGAATTTCATTTTACTGCTCTGCAATGATCAAATATACAATGCTTTCAATTCACTTTGTATGAATTGGAAGCAACAGCTGAATATAAACGTTTATCATCATATTTGATGTGCCTTAGTCAAGATAGGCAGGGTGCTCTCTTTCTCTATTCTGCTAGATCTACAGATGAAGGGCATTTTGATAATTAATCTTAGTATGTTTCAAAGGTAGTAAAGAAGGCAAAAACTCAGCCTTCACAAAGACGGAGCCAGTCTTAGACCTCACCATTAAATTGTTTGGGGAAGTAGTGTAATATATTCCTATTAAATTTTGTTTATTAGTTATAGTTTTAAAATTATCAACTCATGAAAATAATTTTTCAACCACTTTACATGCCAAAAAAGCCCTAGTTTACTTTTTGAAAAATGTGTTAAAAATTATACTCCAAAAATCCTTTAGGAGGGGACAGAGGATGAGATATGGTATTTTATTGTGCAGTATCTGCAGAGTAAGCAGAAGAATCTGTAAAAGGAGTGACTAGGGATTATGGCTGCTTTAACAGAAGAAATTAATGGCAAGGTCAGAAATTTCTTTGGAGCTATCTTCTCTACTTGCAGTGTTTTGACACTTCAGCTTCTGCTCTCTGAAATGTTCCTCTAATGGAATTGTGCAAATACCAAACAAAAATCAGAAAAAGTTGTAGGCTGCTGCAGATCAGATTTTAGGAGGCAAGAAAAAATGTAAAGAATTTTAAAAAATAAAACCTTTGGTATGGAGTACCTTCCAACATTTGCACCTTTTTGAGATATTTCCATTCATTGCTTCAGTCTCCTGGGGGTGAAATAATAGTATTTGATTCTGAGTTTTACTAAATGATGTAAAGAGATGATAAATACAGACATATTTTCCTTCTCTAGCAGTAGAAACTGTCAAGTAGAGAAAACTCTGAGGAAATAATAACATTACACATATTCTATATCTACTCAGAATCAATCTCTAGGCTACATTTTTAGGAATCTCATATAGAAAGCACACTTTCAATCTTCATATTGGTATTTCAGTAGCAGCCACAATAAAAAGAAAAAAACCCTGTTCTTACTCTGTCTAGTTTCTTCATTTTTCCCAATAGCATTCAAAGATCACACCACTCTCATTTTCTTCTTACTCTATTAGTCAATGTTTTTCCTGTGTTCACCAATATTTTTAGTAGAAGATTGTACTCTGATTTTTCAGACTTTTCTTAGTTTGTTTTTCAGTGGATCTTGAAATACAATTTTCCTTTTTTAAAATGTAATACTACTAATCTGTTTACTAAAGCATTAGCAGCTGGAATAAGGTCAAAAAAAACAAGTGCATCTTTTCATGTATACTTGCACATCAGCTGAGATTTGTTTTTTTCATGAGGCTTTCACTCTTTTTAAAGTATATCCAGCTTGTTGACAAAAGAGCTTTATTTAAATGAACTATGTAATCTTTACCAGCAGTCTGTGGAGCAGATTTAACAATAAAGAAATATCTCATTACCTAGGAGCTTTGTATACTGCACAGGTATAACTTGGTAGTGGAATAGTATAAAAAGATGAATATTAACTGGATTTTGCTAATAAAGCTGCCATTCTTACAGTGCCAAAACCTGTAGAGCTGTTGTAATTGCCGTTGTTTGAGTTGTAACAATGAATGGAACTGATAAGGCTTATGTCATTTACACAGAATTTAGCATTCACAGTGCACTGTTGAATTAATATGACACACACATTGGATCCTCTGATATCAGATTAGCATCGTAGGAAATAGAGAACATGTAGATTTAGAAGTGACTTATTAGTCTCTGCTCAACATGTAATGCTAATTTGCTTAGATCTGAAAATCATAGTAGGCTACTACTGATGGCAGTGACTAGTAGCTAGTGCTCATTCTTAGTTGCATTTTGGTCTGCTACATTTTCCAATAAACTGATGTCTCAAGAGGGACTACTACAAAATTACAGAATGATGTTATGTAGAATCCAGAAGGTCAGTTATATCAGTGTCAATCAGGAGTGGAATTAAAAGGATTGTAATCACTACATGTAAAAGAGAGTTGTGTTTTAATAAAGCAATTCAGCAAAATAATCCTAGCTTCTTGTACTGTCAGTGCCATAAAATAACTATGGGTTTAGCTGCTTAACATAGCAATCAGTGGCCTAAAAAATCTATCCCTGGAAACCTTAATGTTAGCAATACACCTTTTTAATGGCACACTGTGATTACAAATCTCCTTCCTACTTTCTGTTGAACCTGCCATTCCCAATTATCTCTAAAAATTAAAGATTTAAATAAGACTCCCCAAAACCACCAACAACGAAAAAGAGGATAAAATTCCCATTTATTTCTGAAAAGCTGAGTTTAAATTATTTAGTTGATGTGACAGGGGTACAGTGTGGCAGAGATATGAACATAATATATGTCTGCAGGGTTGTATCCAAGACTCTTGATATTAAAGTGTACTTTGTCTTCCATTCTAGGTCTTCTTCAAAGAGTAAATCTGGTTTCATGCTCACTATATGACTGCACATGTACATAAGCTTTCCAACTGCTTTTGAGAACTGATGATGTACTCCTATGATGGTACTGACCATAACTACCACTAGTTCACTCGTGTTCACCTCAGCTAAATCCATCCTATTGTTTATTAAGCTTTCTTTCCAATGTTATCTCACATCCTGTATAATATTCCTTTGAAAATTATTTCTTTTGGAAGAGTGACAGGAAATTTTTATGGTTTTCAGAATAATCCTATGAATTTAAATATTGTATCCTAGATATATACTGCTGGATAATATTCTCTGTGGTAATGATCTTTGCTCTGCTTTGATATTTTTTAGCTTCTCAATTGCTGTGTTTATTGCTGACATTTCAATTGGTTATTGTAAATGTTAAATGGCTTAAGTTCATAATATTTCATAAAAATATTTTATAAATAGTGAGCTGAGTCCAGTGAGACTTTGTGGAAGTGCTCTGCCCATCTGTTTCTCTCATCTGCCTCAGCAACATGTATATTTTCATTCTTGCTGATGTTAAGTCCATTTCTTCATTTTAATATCCATGAATGATTTTAATCACTTGGTAAGAAGCTCTATATACCTACTGTTACTGCATCATTTCCAGCTACTCATTCTTTCAAATGGTTCAATTTCATTTGCTTGGATTTTTTTCAGTCTGGAATCACCCTTTTTTCATCTCAAAATCTCTGTAATCAGAGAAATTCCCATTCCTTGAGCCATGTAGCTGACTTTGGTTCCTACTTTTTCTATTTACTGTTTCTGAAAGAAAATTCAGGAAATGTAAAGGAAATTTCAGTTAGTACTTGAAAAAAAAACAAACACAAAACCGGTTTTTCTTCTGGTAAAATGTTATTGCACTGGGAAAGTGTATTCCATCTCATGGTCTAGGTTTGGATCTCCTTGTCTGATATTGCATTCTAGCATAGCTATGGAAAAACTAAATTGAAATATGATGGTTTTCTAGGTGGATTTCTTGATCACAATTCAGCATCTTTAGCACAAACTTCACAGTATGATTCAAAGAAACTATCCAATTCTTGCAGACTTGTTTCTCGAGGTTCTTTGAGCACAAATAGATGGATATTTGTGCTGGTACACAGATAGGCACATTGCTGTCAGTAATGAATTTCATCCAAGAGCAAAACAACAATCTAATTATAGACAACAATCAAGTTTCAGTTCTGTATTCCTGATCTAATATGTGACAAACCACTTTGCAAAGATGGTTTATGTACAGGGTAGAGTTATATAGCAATAAGCATTCTTACTTGCTCGGTAATATTGGTACATAATCTGAACTGTAGGACCTGAGGTCAAGAATACTCACAGAGGAAATTATGCTTTTATAAAATGATAGAAATGGAAACATCTGTTCGTGACTCTATGCAGACAATAGTTTTCCAAAGGCTTACAGTTTTTACCAGAATGTATTTATGAAAAGGTCACATCACACAGAAAAATGCTGTCCCCTCTAAAAATGTAAGTCACTTTTGCAAACTGCATCTAGTAAGGGAAATATAGTATAGTTAGATAACAGAAGCACAATAATGTGTTTTGCTTAGAATTCCTAAAAACAGAAAAAAAAAAAAAGCAAACTGCTTGGGCTATCCAACAAATTCAGCCTAAGGCAAACACCTGTCATGCACATTTTTAGATCAAATGTATGAAGTTTGGCAAAATTTAAGGAGAATTTTCTTTTGAGATAAACTTTTTCCTTTTGAGAATAATAATTTTGCCTATATTATTATCTACTATTTTCTGTATGACCAGAAATCTGACTATTTTATTAGATTAGATACCTCATATGTAAATATGTATTCAAAATGCAGAATACATTTATATTATGAAAAATTTTGTGAAATAAAATACATTCATAGAGAGTCTTCTCATTCTCGGGGGTGAAAGACAAGCAATTGTATTCAGATCAACTGAATCTCACTATTTAAAAACAGCTAAGAGGAGAAATAGATTTGTAATCATAACCCAGCGTCATGTTAACATGCCATCCCTGTCCAGAACTGGTAATTAAAGCAGTCCAAATAGTATATTATTGACTGAGAAAAAGAATAATGACTGAGTTCCAGGTGCTGTTCACTTTGTGTTCTTAATGGGATCATGTGCCTTTTGGTGTTTAAATAGGTAAAAACCCCTAGCTTTGGGTTCATTGCCAAATATCTTTGAAATCAGTGTTGTTTTAATGCTATGTAGCTACCCTGTAATAAAAGGCAAGCAGGTGAAAATTTTGGGTTTCTGTGAACCACCAAGCAGCAAAATTAAAAAATGTTCGGGTCTAAATAAGATGAAGTTATTTCCTTCTATTCGGGGTTTTCTTTCTGTTTAACTGTTGTTTGCAATGTAGAGAATCCAAATAAAATTGTAACATTAATAAATAAAGATCTAGAAACAACACCACTGGAATAAGGAATTAGGCTTGAGCTTCAAATATTACAATATATTTTTAATCCAGTTTGACTCCTTAAATTAGGAATTAAAAGTTAAAATCTTCGCTTGATTTCATTCATATTAATGCAAGTCAGGCATGGATTAAGTAAAGTATCTAGATTTATCATAACAAAAAAGTTTAAAGTGAGAACAGATTAAGGTACACCTAATCATAAGGTTCCTCTCTAGTAAGACAGTAATATAGGTAGTTCATACATCCTTCTCCCAAATTTATGCTGATATTATCAATGATATTAGTGCCAGGTGTAAAGAAGGAGTCAAGTAATTATGGAGGCATATGGTGCCCTCTGCTGTGAGTCACAGAGGGGAGCCACAACACCAGAGGAATGACGGTGAAGCCCCAAAGCAGAAGAATGGCAACTGCATGAGATCGTTTATCCTCTCCAGCAGCTCCCAAAGGTGTCACTCCAGCAGAGCCATTAACTCACTTCTTCCTTGTTTTCAGGATGAGGACTAGGAGAAGACTGTTTTGTTTGCTGCAAGAATTGTCCTCCTGTCCACCTGTATCTGCTGCAGCCATGGTAGATTCAAGAATGATAGAAACAGGAATCCTGAGGTTTCCTTTCCTTTTGAATCCCCAAAATATGGAGCTTGCCTGTCTTTCTATTTCCTTTTTCCTTCAGTCCTGCTCTCACAGCAAAGCAAACATCAAAAGTAAAATGAATTTCATATAAATATTTGGCTACTTTACATACTCCTACACCTTGGGCACTGGAGATGGATTTTGTTACCTTCTCTGCCAGCATTTGTCTCAATGTGTTCAGAATCCTAAGATACACAGCACTGAAAAACAAAGAAGCAAGTAACAATGCGGTGTACCTAACTCATGCATGCCATGTCTTTTTAAGTCTCTATGTCTGACAGAAAATAAAAAATACCAGGAAAAGCTGATAACTGTATGTCTGTTATATGACCAAGAAGAGCACTTCCAGAACAGTATTGGTGCTTGTAGGGACAGGGAGATTATGACAGAGCCTATGAAATCTGCTTTTGGGTTAGAAGTGTTCTCTAGCTAAGTTATTTAAGATTTTTATTATTTGAATCACTCCCTCAGCTAGAGCTCTGCTGTTGACTCAGGAATTCACTTGGCCCCTCCTAGGTTAGTGAGTTCATCAGTTTATTCTAAGATTCCAGGCAACATTATGTGATCAAGTTGTTACTTTCCCACAAATCTCTATTTCTGACCACGTGCATAAATGTTATTTATGTTGCAATTAATATTGTAAAATAGTAAATATTTTTACAATAGTAAATATTTGGGTTTGTCTCCATCAAGTTAGGTACAATTAAATGTTTTTGAAATATGAGATGCATTTCAAATAATCATACATAATAACATCATCTATTAGGGACTTGTAATTTTGAAATGAGAAACACTAGCAAAGGTTTTATTGGACAACAGCCACTATAAACTGTCAGTTTCTCGATAAATATAGCAATTTTCACATAGTTAAACCTCAAAATGTTTGAATATCTTTTAATTGTCTCAAGACAAGAAATTGGATAGCCACCAAACTCGATAATCATCAAACCTTTTCACAGTTTAATGTAAAATCCTGTCATATGCTCCCTCAATCACCATTTTCCTTATCATATAGCAATGCAATATATCTTGCAATTATTTGGACTTTTTACAAAATCAGGATTTTGATAATCCAGAAATAGTTTTCTACTTAATTTATTTTTCCAGGCCTGAAGCAGGTTGTTTAATTAATGTGTCCTAAGTTCTTATGTTTTGCCCCTCTCTCACCTGCATTCTTTTTCAGATTTTAGAGTGGTATCAGAAAAAGTAAGATTTGAGAACAGTTAAGGTAACAGCAGACAGACAGGAAACAAAATAATTTTTAAAATAGACAGGAAGAAATTCCAGTACTTAGAAAAGGTTCTTCAAACAGAAAATGTACTATTTGGGTTCAAGTTTTGGCTGTCGAATTCAAGTTGTTGTTTTTTATATTTCTCCATTGAGTTTGTCTACCTTCCCTCATGTTATTTATAATATACACAGGAAGAACACAAAATATTATGCACAAGGATCTTCTTTAATATTTTACAGCCCTATTTAGAAAGATGCAGCATATCCAGAGCTTCCATGGAATCTAATGGGACTTGTGGAAACTTGATATCTCCAAAAATCAGGCCATTAATTTTGAAAATGTGCATTAATTACTCTCTAGGCTGTAATAGTTCACTTGATATGACTCCAGTCTACATTCTTTTGAAAAAGTGTATTTTTCACCTGGTATGCCGTGCTTGCTCCTTTAGAGCAGCCATATCTTTTAATGTAAAATCTTCTTTAAAACTGATTCAATTATTGACCTGTGGCATTGACCTTAATGAAATGTAATATTTCCAAAGGAATGATACAATCCATTGTGTTAATCTGGTTGACAGGCATACTCTTGAAGGCTTCATGATAACAATAGCTATGGAATTTATAAAAATAATTAACTTGATGAAACACAAACCTGTGTATTTCCACTAAGCAATGAATTATGTGGTTTAAATGTCCACTTTCTAAATTACAGCTAGTCTAGAGTATGCAGCAGAATTTGCAGCATTTGGAAAAACTCACAGCTGTTTTCAGAACCATTCTCGGTTGGTAGATTTTCAGATCCATTTAAAACATTTTTGTTCTAGATTGAGACCCAGCACACAATGTTTATGTGTTCCAAATACTTGCAGATAAAGGGAAAACTGATTCTAGTCTTAATTGTGGATTGTAACAATTGCTACTGTTAACCAAAAGTGAAAGCCTTCAGGTAAGTACTCCCACTTGGAATCAATTCACTTAGGATCCTTTGTGCCAAACGTGATTCCTAGGATAAGTGTTATCTTTTCTATATGTTGATATAAAATCCTTTTTTTAAGTAGTGTCACTCTCAGCCACTGCATTTGGAGCAATTTAGTGCTGTTAAATGCTTTCATGTCATGTGGTTATAGCTGGATAGATTAATAGGAACTTCTATATGGAAATTTCTTTCCTGTTATTGTTCTCCCTGAGCAGTTGATGGCTAAGTTAATTCTCTTTAGTTTTGTCATGCACTAAAGCACACATTGCCAAGCTATGATAAGCTTTCCACCGGGAAAAAAAAAGCCCTTGTGTCCATCAAAGTCTTAAACTTATATTTTAAACTTTGGCCTGACCTGATGTGCCATTCAAAAAGCTTCAAAAGATTATTTTTTTAAGAAAGGTTCAATATGTCCCGAGGCTATCGGTTTTGAGTTAAACTGGGTGAAGTAGAAATATTTTACTCATCAGCTTTGCAGTCACAGAGTTTGCCTCAGCTAGAACAAAACTGCTGAGGCATTTAGAGAAAATTAACCCCCCATCCTGGCAGCCAGATGTGACTGGTTTCTGATGAATGCACATGAGTGGGCTGAAAAACCAAGAGACTGTGAAATTCCTGTCAGGTCCGTACAGCGCAGAATGGGCTATTGACTGCTTTCTATATTTCCCTCCATCATTCTTCTTGAACGCTGCCATTAATTTCCTCTCCTGCTCTGACTTGGGAATTTAATTTTTCTTTTTTCCTGTTGGGGGTTTTTCTTTTCCCCTTCCTTCCTTCCTTCCACCCACCTTCTGGCCTGTTGCCCCCACCCTGACCCCCGTTGTTGCCGTGTCCATGGCCATGGGTGTCGTGGCCGCTGCTGTGGCCGCTGGCGTGGCCGTGTCCCAGCTGCAGGGGCGATGGAGCGGGGCCACGCTGGCCGAGCCATGGAGCCTCTCCAGCGAGGCCTCTCCAGCCAGGCTGAGCTGGCGAGGATCCAGGCAGCCTCTCAGGAGAACGCTCAGAAAATATTAGCTGTGCAGGTAGGTGATTGCAGGGAAGTCAGAAAGATCATTCTGATCTAGATTGAAAAGCAAATGATGGGTAGTGTGATGAAGCATTAAAACCATATCCCATCAGAGTTTTATAAATTTTTAACCTCTTTAATAAACTGGAATTGCATGAAGGATGAATTCAGTAAGTTAGCACATATACCATGCATAGATTGAAAAAAGAGGGGGAGATTAGATTTATTTCTCACAAACCTTTGAGAAGATTATTATAAATACATTGAATATAAATATTTGAAACACAGAGTGGCACCGCTATTGCTGCTCTGTTGTTTCAGAAGATATTATTGTGTCCTGTTTTGTACAAATATTATTTCCATGGTAAACACTATTGTCATTTCACTGTATTCGTATTTAATATCTTTAGAAGAGGACTATTTTTAAGACGTATTGCATTTTTCTAACTCAGTTATACAATAATTTTCCCTTATTTGTAAAAAAGCAACATTGTGGAGATATGAGATTTAAAAATGGTTTCCAACGATGTATGGTTTTTCATTTTATATCTTGTTCCCCATATAAATATATTTATCAGGGAAAATAACTACTATACAGTATAGTTTGAATGTTCATGTTATTTTTGTCTCGTGCTATGGTCCCTTATTTATATTTCTGTAAAGCCACTCCTTTCAATCTCTTCCCATAGTTAATGGCCATAACCAGATGGCATTTGTGAAGGGTTTTTAAAAGACTTAAGTGAAATATTTCTTCAGACTCATTTCTTGCAAAAAAAAGTTACATTGCTGGTGAAGCTTTAGTGCAGCATATTCTTGCAATATCTGCTGTCTAATTTTCAGCAGTCAAGCTTTGTTGTATGATTGTGGAAACAATTTTACTGCATTTTAATATTATGTAATTACACTTCACACTTATCCATTGAATTAAAGTAAAATCTAACTTGAATAAGTTCTAGAATTCCATTAAGTTGCATCAGCATAATGATCTGTTTTCAGTGCCTCACTAAGAGGATTTTTATTTTAAAATTCCAAATTTCCATATTTGTTCCATGAATCATATATGTTGCACTGTTTATGCTTTACTTATGTAAGAGATTTAGAAAATCCCAAACATATTAAATCCAGAAATTCAATATAAATAATTAAAATAAAAATATAATCATATTTTATACTTTAGTAATGGGGTTTATGGAATGGGTTTTAATGGAATTCTATAGAATTTTGGGGTTGTTATACATGCCAAATATTTCACTGACCACTGCGCCAGTGAAAACCCTTCATCCAAATTTCTCTTTTAGCATTTGAAAAACTGGGAAGGCTTGTTTTCTGTCTTTGCTGGGTGGGGAGGGTGGGATTTCTCAGATGATTTCTGTTCTCTCCTGTGTGAGTAAGAGAGCAGAGGTGATCTGTGGGCATCCCAAAGCTCATGAATAACAGTAGGGGTGATGAAGAAGCCACAAGTGGCAGATAGTTTCCTCGTACACAAAACTTAGCATTAATCTAATGTTCTGCAATATTTTAATGGTTGTACTGCAAATCTCATCTGCATTGGAACTCCTCTGCCGAAAACCAGTCCATGCAAAAATGGATTAATGTGGCAGAAAACCTTCACCTTAGCACACATTTTTCCATGCATGCTGTCCCTGCTGAGAACCCATGTCAGTAAATCTTGCCATCTGGGATAATTCAACTAGCTGGAAACAGGCCTGAACTAAGGTTTTAGTTGTAAGATCCAGCACCATTTGGGGGTGTTCAGAAATGAGTAGCTCAGAGATACCAGTAACAATGTCTCGTTCCAAGTGTGGAAAGCACTCTGTTCCCTCTCTGCTTTCATTATTCATTACATATTTTTCTGACATTCTGATAATTTTCTGGTATTCTGATATTCTTGCTGTGTTTTTATATGGTTTGACTGATAATAACATAAAATTTTAAAAATGAACAAGGAAAAAATATTAAAATTGAAGTAGTTCAGCTATGAGCAATTACCAAGGTGTGTAGAAGAGAGGACTTCCCTTCAGCAATGTGCTGGTTTTATTTTTTAAGAAGTCTTGAAAATTGTTTAATTATAGTAAAGACTGGTGTCTTTGTAAATCTGTGTTATTGTCAGATCAGTCTATTCTTCTGCCAATTAAATTCTCTTATTGATGACATTAATGTAGTGGCCAGTCATGTCCAAAATAAAATCCAGTTGTTACATTCCCTTTCTTTTCTCTCAGCCAGAAATACCCCGAGTTTGTTGTTCCTAGTGACCCTCTTATATTAAAGTATGAGGATGAACACATGCTGCACTGAGAAGTGTATGGGAAAACAGTGATTCCTGCTCATCAGAGCTACTGTCCCAGCATTTCCTTGGCCAGAGCAATCAGGAGCAGGTGAATGACAGAGGAAGAGTGCATTAGGAGAGGCAGTAGATACAGAACATTGGCTGCCTAAGTGTTTTCTAATATTTTACAGAAGCCGTGACCTGGGTGAGATCCAAAAAGAGACTTAAAAGTAGATAATGGAGGAGGTTTCAGCCTTTTCACCAGGTGATTTTTAGCTACCAACACCCTGTAGTTATACCCAGTAGCACAGTTTTGGGAGAATTGTGATGTGAAAACAAAGAGCTGCCTCAGAACAGAAGACAGATTTGACCAGAGGTTTCACCATTACTTGGAGACACTAGCACTATTTAGAGACATGAAAAGATTAAAAAAAAAATGTTATTTTAATTTATTTCAAACAGACTTTTAAATAATTTCTTTTAATAAATTTCCTGACTTTTATAATGATATTAATAGCCATTTTTATTTTATTTACCAATATTTCATATTTGCATTGGAAACAGGAATAATTAAATGATTACCTAATGTCTGTATGTTTTCTGAATGCACTTTTGACAGAAGATGAACTTTTGACATTAAGCATTTCAATTGTGATCTTAAAAAAAGGGATAAAATATTCTTCCATATCAATAGTAAAGAATAAATATGTTTGCAATCAAATCAATTGCCAGAACAGAGAACAATGACTGAAGTATAAATTATTTATACTTCCAATTTTGGTTCTTTATCTACTTCATTTTTCTTTAGAGGAAATTGCAGGGCTTTTTCTTCAGTGAGACTATTTCATCTTGTGATATTCTACCTTTTTTCAAAATTTCTCAGTTTAAAAAAATTCTTTACTGTCTCTGATTGCAACCAGTAGCAGAATTCAAGAGATTACAATCTAGACATATTTTTTTATTTGAATGAATGCACTAGAAGTGCCTTAGAAGCACATGAGCAGTACTCTGCACTTTTTCTTCTGGTAACTTTAAATACATGCACAACATCTCTACAAAGAGACTTTGTTTTTATTGTGGTAGTCAAAGAAGTTCTATGTGCTCCAAAATGGATGTACTTTTCAGCTGTTTTACCATCACTGTCAGGACAGTCTCTGGTTTGCTGGAGAATTTCAGCCTTCAAAAACCCTTCAACAATTACTAAATAAATTTTTAGTCCAACAGAAAATAATAGAAGTTATCTCTTTAATTCTGAAAAAACCCTGAAAATATGTAAAACCTTTTGTACCTAGTGTACAGGAAAGGTATTTATTATGTTGATTATTTTTGCTTTTCCAATAATGCTTTAGAGTTTCAATAACTTGGCTCTTGAGTAAGTTCCATTAGCTATCTAATTGCAAAAATGATATATGATGGCACATGCAGCTTTAACTGGGACTGTGCCTGTGCTTTACTCCTGATGTTCTTCAATGTAGACCATCCTTTTAAATTATTTATCTTGACTATAGTTATATTAGAATAATTTTGGCAGTCTAAGTGCTACGGGAAAAAGATATCTCATTGTAACTTTAAAGGATTCCACAAATACCTTTTCTGATGGTGGCAAGACAAAGGTACTTTTTTATTAAATGAAAGACTATTGGTTTAATTCTTAATGGATCAGCAGCTTTGATTACCATTCACATCAGCACAAAGTGATACAAAAGTAGATCATGAGAATTTAGAGTGTAGAAACCCCTCAGCTGGTAGCAGCTTTATCCATTTTCATCAGGTGGACATAGCTACGTAAGGCACCAAAGAATAAGGCACCAATCAACCCAAAGTCTGTCACTCTGATTAAAGTTTGCTGTGGTTATTTATGCATTTTCTGCATTTTACTCAAGTTGCTTGATTAGACTGAAATCTTTAAAAGTTTTGGTCAAAGCTATTGTAGTTCAAAATGACTCCACTGTACTGAACTATGCCAGTTTTCACCAGAAGAGTTTTGGTGTTTTGCCTTTATTTGAGCAATTTTGCAGAGGCCACCAGAGAAAGGAGTGACCCTTCTTTACTGAAGTTTTGAATTTTTGGTGAATCTGCCACAGGCACCTCAGTGGATATTATTTCTTAATGGAGGAAATATTCTACTGACTGCACAGAGCTGTGCTTTTCATGCCACCCTGTTCTTCCTCCTTACAAGAAATTCAGCGCAGTTCCACTAAGGCCAGGAGCAACTGGAGCTCTGCATGCTACAAGCAGCTTTACCCTTTTGCTCTCTGAAAACCACACATTCTGAGCTTGCTGTCAGGTTGTAGCCAGTTTAAGCACATCTTTTGTTCTCTAACTTATTAACACAGGTGTGTTATGGTGTCCCTCAGGGCTGACGCTTTTCAAAATCTGTATGTCTTCTCTTTTATTTTTCTCTGTTATGGGTTGAGTTATCACCATTTATGCTGATTGCACTCAGTTGTGTCTTTTTTGCCTGCTGATTTCACTTTAGCAGTCTTGCTGTTTCTGTATTTTCTTGGAGACATATGGGGTTGGATGACAGATAATGTTTCTTAAGGGGACATGGCTGCACACCTTTTAATTAGTTCTAAGCTTTTGTTTTTAGTCACATTTATTCACAATAACCACTTAAAATGTTGAAGTTACATTTTTCTGGGTTTATTATTAATTTATAAAATATTTATTTTGTATAATGCAGGGGAATTGAGACAAGCTATTTTTGTTTCTGCTCTTGGGGGTAATTCTTACGAGCTGAAAAATGTGTTACTTAGTTAATCATGTTCTAAAGAAATGTGGAAATCAGCAACCAGTGTATAGTTCCTAAAAATACATGGTTTTCCTCTCAAGTGCTTATGAATTTTGCATCATTTCATCCAGAATTCTTCAAAATATGTTCTCATGTTTTGTTTAAATTCTTCAAGTATTTTCTTTAGATTTTCAATATTGAGTTGATGACCCTGGCAAACATTCACCAAAATCTTTGAATTTACATGTTGTGTAGATTTAATGGAAAATACAGCTTCCATGGTATGGACACTAAAAGCTCATGACCATTTATTTTGTTGCTGCCTGATGAAAGTGACCTTTCTAGTGAGAGAATGGAAAGTAGTCTCAAAATAAGCCAAACTAATAGAAGAAATTAGAACTTGCTTGATTTCTTTTCCTCATTTTCATGGTCTGTGATTTTGCTTATCACATGGCAAAACTCCAATATCTTTATTCTGACATAATTTCCTTCACCATTTTTAAGTGAAATGTACATACAATTTGGCACAACTCAGCTCTATTTAAGTTTTTATGCCACTTATGCCTTACTGCACCAAGCTTCTTAAGCTTCTCATAAACCCTTTATTTTTCAAAGCTTTATACCCAAAGATTTATACAACCAAAAACATTTCCTGGCATGCATAGAAGCACCAAACTAATGAAATTCTTCTGTGGCATCACTTAAAAGTTTTACTATAAGAATTCAATATGATATGAATCAAAGTGTTCAGAAATGTGGTTGCCACCTAAAAGCTCTAACATATAGTAGGAAGACAAACAGTTCTCCCAGTTACTTGTTAATGATGGAGACTAGAAGATGGTCTTTGCAAAGTAAAAAATTAGATTCCTGTTTTTAAGAGTAACCCAATTAATTTTGTTTTGGGGATGAATCAGTTCATTTGCAGGTGTACATTTTCAATATAGAACATTTGTGTACTAAAGTATTTTTGTGTACTACAAGTTGTGACCTTGTAGAAAATGGAAGGATGACAGCTAATCTGAAAGTTTTATTTTTAAGTTTCTTTTAAAAGAAGAATTCCTAACAGGTACATTTTTTTCGCTATTCAGCACCACTTACTGGAATCAACCTTTGTTTATTACCAGAATAGGCCTACGTGTCCACTTTCTTACACTTGCTGACATGTACACACAGAAATGTCTTAATAATTTTAAATGTGCTGACTAATAGAAATGTATAGATAATTTTTTTCAATAGTGAAACATAAATTTACAGAATTAAGAGTTTATTAAATGTAACTAGATATCTGATTTTAAAGGACGATGAAATTACTAGAATAGCTTCCTTTTTCATTCAGCCATTTTTATTCTCCCCTAACAAGATTTATAATCCAGAAATTCTATGAATTTTTTTTCTTTCCACCTGTAGGCCTGATAACTCACATTTGTGGGCCAAACACTCAAAACTCCAGTCAAATCTGAGGAACTGGCAGGCATGTTCTCTCTGCTATTCTTACTGTCAGCAGGGCTGCTCAAGCCAGTAGGTCTTAAAAGACAAAAAGAGAGGAACCACATGATTTCCAGATTCTTAGAAAGTGATCCTCTGAGTCATGTCACTACTACAGCAATCTTTAAACCTCAGATTCTTCTCTGTGCTCCCTGACTGAGAGATGCAAATTTTAAAGCTCAATGGAATAAAAATGTGCTGAAACACATACAATGAATTGAGAAATTTTCAAAAAAATGTTAAAGTTGTCTTGCTTGGTGCCTTTTCCAGAATCTGAAGACAATTGGATTTCTATTTCTTCAAGCAGCACAAATTTTACTTTTTTACATAACTAAAATCTGTGTTGAAATGATTACACAAAATAATCTGAAGTTTATATAAATAATTGCAGCCCTAACATTTCTAAATTGAGTACTGAGTTTTTGTAATCTTAATACTTTTCTTGCAAGTTTTTGTTTTTAACTCTCAAATCTCCAAGAATATAAACCATGATATTTACTCTTACCTTGATCATCAGCAGAGTGAGTAACAATAAACTTCATCTGCAACTATAACTAATGGAGTAAATAACAACTGTTGTAGACTGCTGTCTACATTTATTCATTAATTTACTGCTCAACTTTTTGTCTAATCAAAGTCCCTCCAGCTCACAGCATCTGCTTTTCCCAACCCAGTGTCTGTGCTGCATCTCATCACAGATAATTGTCAAATCTCGTTTCTGCACCTGACTCATTCCCAGACTGCTGGCCATTTCTGCTCTCCCTTCATGCTTTCTTTCTAGACCTAGTCGTTGGCCTATTTATTTGCATTTTTCTCTGTTCCCTTGTTGATATCTCAAGTCCCAACCTACGTTTTTTTTTCCCAATGGTTGCCTTCTTCCACCTCTGAGACCTTCCAGTTCCAGGCTTTACCCTGATCTGCCAGACCACTGACAGCTTTCCTTCTCTGCAGTTCAGTATTATAACCTCATAAACCTTCTTTAAATCTTGCTGTTCCTCCATCTTGGCTCTTTCTAAGCTACATTCAAATCAAACCTTTTCCTCCAGCATCTCCAGGGCAAAATGAGAGCACAGGCAGGACACCTCTAGTCTAAAGCTCCTAGACCCAGCTCAAACCAGAGCAGTCCTGAGATACTGCAAGAGAAGCAATACCTCTCACCAGGCTCAGCTTTGTAAAAATGTTATTTTCAGAGCTACTGACCTCGAGCTCACATTTAGTAATCAGGGGCAAACTGTGTTTTCAGAGCTCAATGCCTAAGGTTTTGATATGTTGTCATTAAAAAAAAAAACCAAAAAAAAAGGAAAAAAGGCAGGCCTTAACATGGATATTATAACAGTAAATCTAGACAACTTTCACAACATGTAATCCTCTCAGCCTTACCTCCAGTTCAGGAGGAGTCCTTCCTATTAAAGGAAAATTTGTTGGAGTGATTCAGAGACCAGTGTTTCAAAATCCAGAAATAAATAGTTCAAGTTGTCCTTAGCAAACTGGATAGCTATGCTTGAACCTCTATGCAGAGTTTAGCTGCCTTGGTTTGAGTAGGTGTGTTATCTGGGACAGTATGGGAAACAGGTACACAATCCAAATGTCTCAAATTATTTTATTGCTGTTCTGTGAAAAGTTTAAGGCTAAGTTATGAGTAAAACTGAGGTTTATGATGATGATGAATCTCTCTTTTGAGACCTTGGCCAAATATGATAACCTCTCAAAGATCAATAATTTGGTTCACACAATTGCCTTCTCAAGTAAAATCACAATGGTTTCCACATGTACTTGCTTCTTCAAGACACCCGTGGTTGTTTCGATTAACAAGCAAATACAACCACAATCCAACAAATAAGATGGTTATTCAATTGTTAAGAAAATGAAGCAACACTTCCTAGTTTTGCTTCTCCAGCAACTGACAGAAACTTTCACTGTATAATTAAGAAAAGTCAAATAAAGCCCATTTGTAGGAAGACAAGATTAAGAACAGGATTTATGAAGTTATTCTGTTGCCAAATGAGCAAATGCTTAGCTCTGGTCTTATAAGTAAAAACTACGGAATTTAATTTCTTTATCCAGTACAGTGAGTAAAAGCTCAGAGAAATGACATTTTAAATTAATGACTCAACCTTACAACATCACTTTGGGTTATTTGAAGTTTAGTAACCTCCTTCTACCCATTTTAAACGTATATCAAAACACAGGTTTAATGATAAACTGTTTACATGTTGAAAGCTCCTTTTGGCAGCTCTTCTGTTTTTGTCGTCACCTGAATTAATTACAGTAGCTCAGAACATCTCTAGCAAACATGATGATATATCATAGATTATAAACTCATCTACTGAACTCTTAACTATGGTTGAAAAGTAGATTATTTTGTTTAAAGACAGCAGTTTGAAAATTTAGACATTTAATTTAATTATCCTCTCCCAGAAGTATAAGAAGAAATCAGAATCCTAGAGTGAATAGCATTATACTTGCATAAGAAAACTTACAGAAGCATTTTTGCTTCAAACTCAATAATTTTGCTTATAATCACTAACTATGTTTTTGTTTTACAGAACCAGTATGATTTGGAAAAAGAATAAAATTGCTTTTAAAGTGCAAAAATAATTATGAACCACTTGAAATGTAATGTCTGTATTTTATTTCTCATCAGAATTCATTAGTGTGTAACATCAATAATTTAGCCCATCATTTGCCAACACTGACTTGGCTCAGTAGTTCAATCATGTAACCCTGTAAACTCACTTTCCATTAAAATGAATGTTGCTGACAAAGGATAACTAAAGAGATACTTCATTTATTAGCTAAAGAGATACTTCATTTATCAACATTTTTAAATTAGAAGTTTGGGACCACAGACACTTAGCTGGATAAATTATTCAAAGGGATCTTTGCATTAGGCCTAAAGATGTTTATAGAATCAAATACAATGTTATCCAGAATTATAACAGCCTTTCATTTGTGCAACATGTAATTCACAGTATAATATTCTAGAAACCAATGGAGCCACCTGCAGAGAATCAAATGACCTACCGGTACGAAATACTGTCTGTCATGTGCAAAATTATCAAATGTGTAATATCCCATCTTTTGATTGACTCAATCGAGCATTTCACACGGAAAATTCCTTACAAGAAACTTCTTGCAACAGGCAATATAATCTTCCCAAGTTGCATTTGAGGAATTAAATGTTTTGCATTATTTTACTGTGAGCAATTTCTTTAAATCCAGTAACTATCTTCTCCAAATATATCCTTTAAAATATTCAGGATTCAGATATGATGCCTCAGCTTCTTGCTTCTCTGACCTTTTTGCTTCCTATCTTCTTTCCTACCAGAATACTGGATTCATTTTCTAAATTTCAGTTCTTCTTTTTTTTTTACTATCCTAATGCAACTTGGATGTAAACTTTTAATTATTTTTTTTAAGTTATTATTAAATAAGTACCTGTAGCATGAGAGCACAAAGTTATGAATTAAATAAAATCCTCTCGTCTTACGTCTTTTGCTTATGCCTGGGAAAATAGATCTGGAAACCAAATCCTTCCTAAGGATAAATCAGTAAACATCTGTCAGAGGAGCGACATAACATGACTGTCATCTGACTGTGTACTCTGGAGGGCTGCTGCTAGCAGAAAGAACCAATTAAGGACTGAAGCAGAAAGCAAATAAAAATGTTACCATATCAGTCGGGTCAAACCAACACATTGCTGTACAACTCCCCTAACTCTTTTCTATCTACCTAAATTGAATATATATGGTTTCTCTATACTTTTTCCCATCTTTACTCTTTTCTCACACTTTGTGCTGGAGAGACAAGAATCACTCCTCCTATAAGTGACGTTCTATGTAAATTCTGTTGTGGTCTTTGTGCTCACAGGTCTTATAAATGGTTTTTTGGTACTTCAGGCTGATGAGTGAGGGAGCTAATTTAGATTTTCACTTTCAAGTGTTCTCTTAAGAATTTTTTCTAAATTGAATTGGATATTCTTCTGAGCCCAAGCACTGTAGGAACTGAGCATGCATGTAGTATCCGAGCAGAAATGTGGTTTTGAAACAATTTAAAAGATGCTGCTATCAGCTGATTCAGGATCCTGAGAAGCTTTGCGCGAGGAAACCTCTTGAAATTTTTCTGTTTTATAAGGTGAGAGTGGGTCGGAAAGAACTACACCTTAGAGAACTGCTCATTTGTCAAGGATGATATTGAAGAAAATTAAAACAGAAGCATTTCTCTTCTAGTAGCGTTGTATCTCTCATTTCATAATATTCAGTATAGCCACGTGCATGTGCAGTCAGTATAGTATCATCACTTAGCATCAGTTTTGCCACATCTCCTGTCACTGGAGCAGTAACCTGAGAGCTGAAGACTCAGGAAAACTGTTTCTTTCTCGCACTTAGCTCCTCCAAAACTGTGGTGGGTTACAGCAGTTTCCTGAATCACATTAACGTGCCAGCTTGTCACATCTGTCATGGATCCCTCTGAAACAACCCTTGCAGTTTTCTGGCCCTCCACCTCGTATGGTGGAGCAACAGCCATCTTGGACAGTAGTGTCCCTGGGGACACAATGGAGAGAAAACAGAGCAAGGCACTACATGACTTTTCCCTTCCTGTGACACTCATCAAGCTCTCTTTACAGCTGCTCAGTCCTATAGAGAATTTAATATCTATTTTCAGACATTGTGAATAAATTGGTTTCTAGGTTAATGGAAAGCATCCCCTTGTTGAGTTTCCATGTGTGCTACAAGGACAAGAGGAGAAATATGTGACACTGTGGAAACTCAGAAGCATGAGCTTGTGGTTACAGGGAGGCATCCTGAAATTTAGGAATACTTACTGAGCATGGGGAATTCTGGAAAAAAATGTCTTCAGTCTGATCTCATCTGTCTGGTCTGGTATAGGAAAATGTTAGGAAGAAATATTGCATGTTCATTCTGCCCTTTCTCTTCTGTACATGGCCTCTCATCACAACTGTTGCTGGGTGGGTTGGATGCACCGCTGGCTTGACTCCACATTGTAGTGCGCATGTGATGCTGTTATGATTGCTGGTTTCTTAGGCAATATATACATTTTCTAATTTTATATTCACATTTTATTTGTCTTTATGATTATTCCTATGGGGGTTTTGCATACTTTTCTGGTTATCGTGTTGATTTACTATATCTTCCCATATTTCAGGTATCCTTCAGCTGCAGCAAAAGATGGTTTGGAGCAGTTAATCCTTTTTCCCCTCAAGCAGCACATTAAATTATTTACTTCTGTGGAACTCTTTTCTAAGTAAATTTTAACTGTAGTATATGAGAGAACAAGTTTATACCACTAAATGGAAATCATAAATGCATCTGTAACACATCTAGGAAGAAGCTGATTCTCCAAGAGTTCGTTTTATGATACTTCCAAGTTACAATACACATCAAACATTAATATTTTGCACATCTGAACTAAAATGCTTGAGGATAATTCTTAGGGGAATTTGAGGTTCAAGTGCTCTTTGGGCAGTTGCTATTTATATGGGCATGATGTTTCAAAAAAGGAATTTACATGGCCAAAGTTCATTCCTTGCTCTCTTCTTTTTCTCCCCTTCAGCAAATGAGTCCTTCTAGGTCTCAAAAAAGGAGTATTGTTATAAAATTAGTTTCATATGAAAAAAAATGAAGTTACTGTCTTGTTTTAAAGTTTTTTATCTGGCTCAAATATCCTCATACCATACCCTACTATTAGTAAGATGTTCGGTAGAACAGCTGATAAATTAATAGTCAGTAAGCACTACTAGGAACTGGAGGACTGATTTTCACAGTTTACCTGTTTTAAACCCTTTAGTTTAATTACAATTACACCTAATTTAGGTCTGTGTGAAAATCAAGCATTAAGACTGCTTTTTATTTTTGGTCTTTATTTCTTGTGATTTGAGAGCTATTAGCACATGATACTGTCAAAGTAATGGAGCAAATTGAAGATAAGTGACCATATTGAATGTCATTGTAAATTTAAAATAAATGGTTTTAGTTACTAAATTTAAATTTTATTTTTCATTGGAACACTAACAAAGCATAAGACTATCATAAACTTAATTTATTCAGTACATTGTAAAATGTAGGCTTCCTTCTTTATTTCTTACAAGTTGAACTTCTTTAGGGAAAGAATTGGAAATTTTTCCATAACTTAAGGCTTCATAAACACTTGATCAAAATGGCAACCAGAATAAAATCAAGCACTTCCTCAATAACAGCTATGCTGAGAATTATTACTCCCACTGAAGTCTACAGTTTAATTTGAAACTTCATTTTACATGACTGTAAGCCATTTATTTAAGTCAATAATGGAAATGAGATCAGAGGTAAAATGTACAGGTTGTTGTTGTTGGGGTATATTGGTTTTGTGGCTTCGGATTTTTTATTTCAGGATTGACAGAACACATCCACAGCTCTCAGTTTTCACTTAATGGGAATCCACAATCAAACTTGGTCCTACATGCACATATCAGTATCATTTTTCCAATGAACCAGCACATAACATTTTCCTTTAAGACAATGTAATCTTAAATGTTTTATTAAATCTATTTTGAAATCAAGCCAGTGTCATTAACAAACTATCATTTGATGGTTAGTTTCCCCTTTTTTAAACTTTAGTTATAAAAAATTACCTTCAGCTACAATATATGTTAATATTATTTTTATTCTAGTACTAAAAGACAGTGGT
>VWYI01038326.1:44985-107485 GCA_013399455.1 Anthoscopus minutus | reverse complement strand
TCTTACAGGATTTATTACTTAACAGCTAGAAGACTTGAGAACTTTGGCACTGGAGGTGTGTGAAAATCAGTGAGGAAGCACTGGGAGACTATAAATATTTTCTCTCATCATGCTGGTTTTTCCTAATGCCCCATCAGGGTGCATTCAACCCTCAGGGTTTCCCACTACAACATACTATGGTATCCATGAACGTATTCATGTTTCCTCCTTCTAAAGGAGGTGAGGATGTGGTGTCTCCAGCCCTCTGGCAGTGCTCTGACCTGAACATTTTTGGAGCCCTCCTCTGTACATCCTATGTATTAGTCTGAGGAAACCAAATGGTGTGGCTTGTGAGTAGGGCTTTATACACCTGAGCACTACCTCAGCACTGGTAAGGATGAAGTTAGGAAGCTGCACTTTAAGAAATAAAACAGGACTCAGTGCCAGGGATGAAAGAACCACAGGGTTCCCACAGCAGTATCAGTAGGCATTGAGTGCAGTGACTGATATGGACGAATTCAAGGCGCTGTATATTACCAGGGGAGAGGAACTGCAGCTTCATTGTCTACCTTCCCTCTCATTCTGGTTAGGAATACTACTAATCCAACCTGCCATGTTCATGCTAGCAAACTTCTAGCAAAGACTGAAGAAATAAGCAAGAGCTTTGAAAATGCAGGGCATTTTTTCCTTTGATCTGACAGTTTATCGATGCAAGAACGTTGGTCATAATTTTGATAAAGTGTCCAGCCTGTATTGGTAAAGACCAAAGGAAAATGGACACAGCTTAATCCCAGAGGTTGTTTTTAAATACGAAAAAGATTATCTCAATCCTCCACAGATTTCTGAGAAGCTTATGGCAGAATTTTAGATGGAGTAATTTTTTGGTTGAAGTTACCAAGACGATAAGTATCCTCAGATAAAGATTATTAATTTAAATTAATTTAGATCAGGCCCTTCAGTAAACTTCAGGAAATATAGTAAACTCCCTTTATTTCACTGGGTGATAATTATTTAGGATTTAGTCATCACAAGATGAAAGAATTACTTACTAGTCTGACTCCCCATTGCAGTCATGTGACTCTAAACTGTGTTATATGGAGATTTTTGACATGGAAGAGAAGAAGGTTAGACAGGAACCAGTGTCATTTGTAGAAAATAAAACAGGTTCACTCATTTCACTGTATGGTCATTAACAGTGGTATAATTGTGCATAATCATTGGTCCCATTCCTAGCGTACATTGCTAGAGGCTAACTAAACTTTGCATCTGCACAGAAATTTAGATGCAAATATGAATTCTGTTCACTGGTATGACTAGTGTAAAGTAAACAAAGGGTATTTCTATCATATATTTAAGGTTGAGAAACCTATTTTGTGAACAGCATGCTATCAGCAAAGACTTCACAGCTATTAAGTAACTGCAAAAGGACATGGTCAGGTCAATGATGGGTAAGGAAAAAGCCATATATAAAGAGCACAGCAGTGTTGGGATATTGATAGGCACTTGTGGTTGTCCCCATCTGGGAAAACTGTAATAATTCTCCCTCTGTATCATGATTTCTGCTTTTAAAAACAAAACAGAAAGGGTTGTGGAGGGAAGGAAAAAGGATCTGCATGCCAAGCAGTAATGTGAGGATGAAGAATAGAGAAAGTTAGAGCAAAATGGATGGTTAATTTCTCATCATTTTTCTAGTAAAGAATTAAATTTGCAAGGTCATGTTGCAGCTTATTCAGTCAGAGGTATATCAGTGAAGGTAACTGGATTCAGATGAGCTCCCATCCAAGAGATATTTAAAGCAGTGAGTTCCCTAAATATATGTACAAAACAGTGTTGTCTAGACTCGTGTTGCGTATTAAATCAAACCTTGTTAAAGGACCTTATTTTAGGCCCTTACCAAAAAATCTGGCCTGAGCTCTGAGATCCACCTTCCCAGACATAATGAGATAACACTGTATTTCATTTGCTATGATTCCATACACTTTTTTCTTTTGTTTCTGTTTGAAATTCTCTACCAGTACTTGTAATAACAGAAGTTTGCTTTATAAAATTCCCATGGCTCACTAGTACACAGTCATGCTAGAACAAACATGAAAAATACTGATTACCTGAAGTCAGGACTATGCATCTACCAAACATATTAGATAAAGGGCTTTCTTTAATTCCTTTATATAAAACAGCACTATTACAGGTGTGTTTGCAATCAAATGTGGGAAGGAAAATTCAGGATGTGGAAGAAACAGATGAAGGAGAGTGTAATTACCGTAGAAAGGTTCTTCTAGGAAAATTTCTGAAAAATCTGTACTGTAAATTTTTTCAGGTCCTAATAAATTTTCCCAATTACCCTTCATATTTTTATTTTATTCATTTTCTTGACCCCTTCACTTCATGGCAGAGAAAGCTATCATTTTAGATATTTTAAAATGCTTTGAAAATGCCTGTCAGATGGTTTTGATTGAATTTGTTGTTAACAGCTCACAGCCTTAGCTTTAGGAACCCAACTGTGATATGTAAAAGTGGTATCTCACAATCTTTCTTTTAGCCAAATGCTCAGTTTGAAAAGTCCTAAATGATTCAGTCCTTCTTTATTTTCCCCAGAATCCTATCTAGAGCTGCTGGTATAAGTGCAGCCTGGACATGGGTAATGTGTACAAAACACAGGGATTTTTTTCTTCTTTCAAAACCAAATTCATATTAGCCTCTGAATGGGAAGCAGAATTTGTGTAACATTGAAATGTTAGGTAGGAGGGGAAATATACATCAGATTTATTACTCTATAACAGCTCCTATTATGCCCTTGTATGGTTGAAACAACTTATAACTTTAGCATAGTTCATGGAAAATAATATACAAATACACATGGCAGGAAAATGTGATTACTTCCATAAGGGGACAGAAAAGATTCCAGCTTTTCTTACCTAGAACACCTGTGATTGAGCACTACAAATATTCATAACCCTGAGTATTGATTGCTTGGGAGGCATCTAGAAAAAACTGCAGTTTTGAGCATGAATTTTCCCACTCCATAAGCTTCAAGATCTGAATTTTTTCTTTAGAATAGACAAAATTCTGCCCTACATAAACTTGTCCCTCCAAAACCTGCGTCAGTATATCAACATATAGAAATATGTAGCGACCTGTGTCACTACATCAACATATAGAAAGAGCTTGCTCCTTCTAGAGACAGCCTTTGATCAAACAAATAATATGCAATATTTACAGGAAGCACCTTGGGTGATGCATCCAGCTTTTCAAATCTCATTCTGGTTTGTGAAAGCAAGAGTTCATCTCCCTTTTATTTAAGCCCCCTTCTTAGATCCTGTGTGCCTTAATTGTGAGGATCCTTTGTGGCTCAACTGGTCCATGTGTGCACCATACTTCATCTATTGCATATCTACACACTGATCTCTTCAGGACAGGGCCTCAGTTGCTTTTCATAGGGTTCCCTTTGTACATTGTAGCACAAGTGAAGGACATATTGTGAATAAAAAATGTAAGAAGCACACTGGACAAAATTAAGACCCTGTGAAAGCTATAAACTCTTTGGGTAGCTTATAACAGGCCAGTTCACTACCCAAAATGAAATTTTATTACAAAAACGTAAATGCCATCCTGGTACTCTTTTTATCAACTGGATCCTTTTGTTCTAAAAATATCATTTTTAGAAAATCGAGACCAAACAGCTAGGGAAGGTAAGTCCCTTTTTGGTGCATAAGTTGAATTCTGAGCATTGGGGAAATATTTATCACCCTAAAAGAGGAGCAAAAATCTTTGTGTCCATGAGGAAAGGCTGTTTGACAGCAGTATACCAGCTTGTGAAGGTTCAGGGCTTTGCCTTGTCAAGGTCAGACAAACATTTAGCAAATAGCTTTGAAAAATAAGGAGTTGAAAAGGACAAAAGAAACAGAATGAGTGCATTTCTTTAGATACCATATGTGTTGTGAAATTTAGCCTGCAAATGATGAGGAGTCAATTTTATAGGACTACTTGGTGTAAAAATTTTAATCTTAAAAATGTTATACCCATTTGGTCTTGTATATACAGCAATCTGGTTTTCCATTTCTTTTAAAGAAAAATGAAAACATTGAAGTAGGGTTATAACAGCTTCTTTAATTTTTTTTCTTTATTTTAAATTATGCTTATTCACCCATACATTCTCTCTCTGAGTATTCATTTAGAAGGAAGATTTTGCAATAGTCACATTTAATTTATCAGGGTGCAATAATTTGTGTTTCCCAATCATCTTGCAGACTTTGGTTCATTATACTATTGTTTCACATGAGTAAGTTAGCAAAGTTTGGATTGATTGACTCTAATTAACTAAAACTGGTTCCAGGCTGTGCATCTATTGTCATGGTAGCTAGCCACAAAGCCCCAAACTGTTCAGTAATGGCAATATAACGTACTATCGATATGAAAACTCTGGCAAATGTTTAATGTCGGGCTTGTCAGCAAATGAAAATAGCAATAGTGGAGGAGGGAAAAAAGGGACATTAGGACACGCATGTCTCGGAAGGCTTGGAGAAAATGCAGCCTTTCAGAGATGTGATCTTTTCACTTATTGTCATGTTGGCCTCCAGTGTGGAGAGAAATGCAAACCAAACTTACACACCGTTCTATAAAAGAAAACTTCGTATCCATTTTTTGTTATAAAACTCCCAAAATGAACCCAAAATTCTAGACTGAAATAAGACCTCTTGAATAATATATGTGGACTTCTTCCTTTGATTTTTTTATATGCAAATGTATTTTCTCTTGTTTTTATTAGTCCACTTGCATAAAGTCTGAATCTATTCTCTGTTTATTACCACCAAAGACAATCTAACCAATATTAGATGCATCCTCTTACACATGACATGGTTCCATTGAAAACTTAGGATAATAAGTAAATATTTTTTTCCTTTGCTCGGCCTTAAGAATCCATCTGAAATTTATCAAAATTAATGAGGACCTCAAAGGATGAGCTGCCACTGCTGGCAGAGGTGTACAGCACCTCGGCATGTCCAGAATGTGCAAGTTTGAAAGCATAAAATATTTATTCTCCCTTTATAAGATAGGCCATCTGCTCTCCAGAGATGCTTCAAGTGGAGCGCCATCCTGTGTATATTGCTACATGGAAAATGATACTTAGAACAGTCTTGAAGAGCCATTATCAAACACAGAACCTTGGGAATTCCAGGACTGCTTTCTTTTGCTTGACCTACCTGTGTGACTGCATTGCTGCAGCACCCAATGTCTTGCTTGGGAGCTATTTCTAAGATACCTGTGGCAGTCAGTGTTTACTACACCCAAGGAGCAATTCCCTAGTGTGATGTTAAGTCCTCGCTGTGCTACATGAGCTTGTGTTTCCTATTCCCAAAGCATATGATTCAAACCATGATTCAAGAACAGATCAGCCATTTGTTTCTCATTTTTATAAGTCCTGTAATCACAGAAAGTGTCAGAACCTGTCTCTATGTTGTAGGGGGTGCAATTTCCCTTTTACAGACTTCTTTGTCCCAGCCTTCCACTGTTTGCAGCATCTGCATCTTATGCCCAAGGGGAGATGGCTTCCCTCAAAGTACCTGGGAGCTGTGCAGGAGAGTCATCACCTGCTGGGTGCCAGCCCAGAGCCCCATCTCCAGCTGCTCTGAGGCTGAGCCTCCCTGAGCCATCTGGCTGCCTCCCCTCTTCAATCTTTGTCCAGGCAAAAATCCTCTGCTTTCTTCCATTTGCCAAAATAAGGATTTGCTTTTTCTGGCATGACTGATTTTAACCCTAAACACAAGTAGTTACCAGGCTGAGAGGCGCCTCCAATTTTTCCAGAGTGGCACAGCTCATCACAGGTTGTATCCAAGATGATCTTTGCAGCTCCATTTCTTCCCCAGCCTGGACTGAAGGATTGAGACCAAGGCTCATAGGTAGGAGTCATGAGAGGCCTTTTGGTCCCATTGGGCGTAGGCATGCAGCTCCAATCAGCTTTGGTACAATTTACAAGCCTGGGAGTGATGGAATTGGGTCCCGGAGCCTGGTGCTGCCCTGCTCTGACTCACTGAGCGCCTCCAGGCAAGACATTTAACACCAGGCTGTGATGCCTCTCATTGCACTGCACATTACACCAAAAAGAGTCTCGAGGAAGTCAATGGAGCTACTTGTGGAGCGCTTGTACTTAGTAAGTGTGTCACAATCTGGCCTTCGTTTAAGTTTCCCCTTTTATAGGAAATTACAGACTCATTTCCAAGGTTGTGGGGCTTAATTAGTTTATGTTTGCAAAACACATCTTATTGCTGGTGGAAAGAAATAACCATTATGATGATGATGATGTGCTCAGTGCATGGCAAGGTCTTGGGTCTGTCTAGGTTTTGCTTCATTTATTCTGTATAAAATAAAAAATAAAATAACCAAAAAAAAAGTCCTTCCTTTGCAATTATTTGAAAACCTATTTCTAGCAATGGTGCATTTATTCTTCTGTCAAAACTGTTAGGAAACAACCCCCTCCTCCCCACAAAACTTCTTGTGCAAAGCTCCCCAGAGCCAGAGCCTATGGAACAAAGCCAGTTGCCACTGCAGGGTGATGGAGATTGACCAGCCACAGCAAAGCTGTGATATGAGTGGGGTTCAGATGGACTTGTTGTCTGACACTTTCCCAAACATAAATGCCTTTCTCTTTCTTGCACTCAGAATATATGTTTTCTTAACCCTAAGATGTATCATATCTTTAAAACTTGGCATTAGCAAACAGGGGTTTTTTTCATCAGCTGTAATAATTTTTTTTAATTCTGTTTTTTGTTGGGGTTTTTTGTTTTTTTAATCCAAGTATGGTTCTCATGGTGTAGTAAATGACATTAGGCTTTTGTAAATTCTTGCAGAATATAACAGATCATTGATTTTATAACACAGTCACTGCTTTTGCATTCTGATGAGATTATTAGTAGCAGCCTAGAATACAACATCCCTGCATACTGTTAGTTAAAAAAAATAAAAGTTTACTAAATGGTCTCTTGTCAACTGTATCTGAAAATCATTATAGTTTCTCTGGTTTCCTTTACATGGAGGGCTTCTTCTGTGAGCTGTTGGGTCACATCAGTATGAAGTTACAGAATTATTGCAGGAATGCTGTTTATTTCTCTTTAGCTGTTTGTTTTTCCTCAGACAACCAGGTTTTTTTAAGTATTTATAAATTGGTTGTAAAAATTTTTCACGTACTCAAGACATGCAGTGCTATATCTGAGCTCAGTAAATATATTTTTCCTTTCCTACTTTAACTGAAATTACATTAGACATTTTTATCTCATGTCAAATCAAACACAAATCGAGCCATTTTTTGATCTTTTCACACACCCTGTGTTATAGCCTTCATTTGCCAATGAAGACATGAACCACCTGATCTTTTCAGGCCAAATTCTCTCTCTTCCACCCTGTGTTGTAGCTCCCTATCATAAATCCAGTGTGTACCTGCCCCCAGCTGTGTGCTGGTGACCCACACGTAACACCAACACAGGACTGTGCTTCAGACCTTGCTCACTGGGTAGAGGGGAAGGGAGGATTTAATCCTGAATATATTTTTAACAGGCTAAAATGCTGAAATTAAAATCCAGCTTCTGTCATGCAGCTTTTTCTCTGCTTCCATACTGTTATAAACATACATCTGTATTAACACCATGACAGTCCACCCTACAAATTGATACAATACCAAATAAAGAGCCTGCACTGTGCACCGTAATGACTCTACAGGAGCCATTACATCTGATGTAGTCAATATTATACATTTCTTTAAAATGTATGAATGCATATTTAACTGAGAGATCTGATCTGCTCCAGCAGTTCTGGTCTATCAGAAATATAATATGCATTTCTAAAAACTGCTTGCATCCATTTTACGTTTTTACCTGAGAAGCTGAATGCAGGGACATATTTTATTTTCTGTGTTGGCCCATGACATGTTTGTTTCAAATCAAAACAAAAATAAGTGGAAAAAGCTGATGAAGACTGGGCTCTGTTGCCTCATAGTGCCACCTCCCGTGTCCCCATTCCCTTTGCATCTCTCTCCAGCAGCTTTGGCTCCATGTCCCTGTGGGTACATTTGCAGTTTGAACAGGTGTGAGGAGCATCTCAGCAGAGCATCACTGAGCCTCTGCTGCTTTACACCACTGCAGCTGGAGGCTGTGCCACCAGCCCAGGGTGAGCTGCATGCACCCACACACACATGCACTGAAAGCAGAGTGTGTTGAGATGCCACCAGCACTCACAGGCCACATGAGCTGCACGAGGAGAGGGTCAGAGGGAGGGGATTTAAGCTGTAAAATCCTGGTGGATACATCTCTCCCTCTTGAATGAGATCATACCCCATGGTTTTGCCAACAGAGTAAATGCTGCCGTGGCCTTGCATTCATGGGGTAGGAGCAAGCTGACCTGGGGAGCTGATTTTAGGATGCCACAAGCATCAGTCCAGGCTGGAGTCTGGGCTTGAGCAAAGGGCCACTGGAGGTTTCTCCTCAGTTTTGCAGACATTGCTTGTGGGAGGCATTGCACAGTTCCAGCTCTTCTGATCACGCTGCAGCTCCTTGCTGCAGCTGCTGGCCTGCCTGACCTGTTTCGTGTATTGTAAGCAGAGGACACAAAAGTTCAGCTATTCTCACCATAAGACATGGGGTGGAAGGAAGGCATACAGAGAAAAGACACCTACATATTTCTATTTTTGAAAAGTGACCTTTGCTTTTATCACTATCACACAAATATTTATGTATTAAAAATACAAGCAAGCAGCCTCATTCCCTTTCCCACCTGTATCTTCATGCATAGAGGTCCCCTCACTCTCACCAGGCTAATGCAGATCGGGACTTAAATCTGAGTATTCCTGGGGGATTGCAGGCTCTCTTTGTCCCCAGGAATCGTTCCCCCTCTCACCCTTGCAGCCCTCTTTGCATCCTCCTTTACACCTTTACAGAGCTCTGACATTCACACACTCATGAAAGTGCATGAAGGAGCTATGTTGGTGCAATCCATAGAGGAGACTACCTTATTAATTACCCCTATTCATCCATAGGGATGGATGTAGTTTTGAGGCTAAATATAGCTTGCCCACATAGCGAGGATTTGGACTGCAATGTCACCAGCGCTGCCAGCTCTGTGGCAAACCTTGCTCATAGATTTTCCCTGAAAGCATTCATTCCTGGATTTGGGTGATGATGTGAACAGTTTG
Source organism: Anthoscopus minutus (assembly GCA_013399455.1). Classification (NCBI taxonomy): domain Eukaryota; kingdom Metazoa; phylum Chordata; class Aves; order Passeriformes; family Paridae; genus Anthoscopus; species Anthoscopus minutus. The sequence goes on along the minus strand of VWYI01038326.1, from coordinate 98,328 downwards.
GGCTTCTAAACAAAAGCTGGTTTCTGTCACATGCATCTGTGGTTTGAAAGCACGTAGCTGAAAAGCTCTGGCATTGCAGTATTAAGAGTCAGATCTGCTTAGTTGTGTCTGTAGTTGTAGTTCTTTTATTAGGAGTCGTGGAGGGGAGCAAGTGCACACTTTAAGGGATACGTGGAAGCCAAGTGTATACTGTGGGCAAAGCAGACTGGTAAAGGCATCTTTTTGAACATATACAAAGGTGTATTTCAGAACAGCCTGGAGAGCAATGGCAGCTCTAAGTGTTCCAGAGATTGTGGGTAAATGTGGATTTCAGAAAAGCAATCAGTGACAGTAGGGGGGTTGGGGCAGTTTTAAGTGGAAAGGCAGTTTCTTGTACCCCGCACTTCTTTGCTTCTTGGGCAGGAGGATCTGGGTGTAAAATACTGTTAATAATGTCCTATGTTAATAATAAAATGTAAAAGTGCTGGGTCTTTGCTCAGTGCAGTTTAAGACCAAAATATGACTGCCCTTCACTGAGAGAGCTTCAGCACAGAGATGGACCCTATCTTAAACAAGCAAAAACTCAGGAAAGCACAGAAAAAAAATGTTTTACTAACAGTCCCTGACCTTAGAGTTATCTTTGTTTCTCTTATCAGAAGGGGAAATCAGTGTGCAAATATTATTAGAAAAGAAATGTATGAAATAATGAGGAATCATTTCTGTCAAATGGATATAAGATGCTAATTGGTGATATGCTGAATCCCAGAGATGCTTGACATTCAAAAAGTGAGTGAAGTACGGCAGAGCATTTGTATAGGCCATCTGGAGATGTACACCATATTCTACACTTGATGAGAAAGTGGCATCAAACTGAAATTGCTGATTCCAAGACCTAAATATGCATCAATCCAGGCTTCAAATTTCATAGATTGCTGGGAAGATCACAGATAAACAGCAATCTGGCACATTTCCGACTAGAGCAAGTAAAATACTTTCTGCTTCCTTCCTTACAAAATTATTAAAGATTTGAAGACCATCCATAAACTTCAGTTGCAAAAAGTTTGGAGATCACATTCCCATTTACACATATTTTTATCTCCTAGGGCAATTTGACCATGAAATCTCTGTGCAGACAGGGATATCCAAAATTCCATGTCAGCCAACAGTGGCACTGCTCCAGAAGAAATATCATGCACAGTGCAGTCGAAACATCTTACGAACCTGCATGGTGATGTCCTCAGCTGTTCCATGGCTTCAGGATTTCTCTGGTCAGACAACAAAGCCAATGTTAAAGAAGGTAGTAGCAGTAGCTGTTGAACACCCCTTTCTCTGGCTTTCATCCCTAACACAGGGCACTAAAGAATTTTTGTTCGTGCTACAAGTAGCTGTTACAAGGCACTTATACAGCTTATTAAACCTTAAAATGATGCAGATGGTAGTGTCAGAGACATTACTTTGAAGAAGCATACATTGCTACTTACTTCATGCATTTCCATCAGATCCTAGCAGCGCTGGCAGCCCTACGGGCTATATATGTCCTGAACCCACAGTGTTAGATGCTGCCCCAACACAGAGCTACAAGTGAATCACAGCCCAGAGAGCCTGCAAGCCAAGAAGAGAGAGGCAGCACATGTCTGGAGGCTGCATAGAGGGAGACTTTCAGATAAAGACAAGACAGAGCATTCAGCACAGCAGTTGTAGAACTGGTGCCAATTTTATAGGTACCTTAGAGGAAAAAAAACAAGCAAACAATAAACAGAATAACTTAAAGAAAATAAAGTGAATCTGCTGATGTTGGCATAGTGCTCTTCCCATTCTTGAAGAGTAACAATAGAGAAAGTGAGGTACTTCTTGCACAGAGGCGTTAGCTGGGTGGATGGAAGCTTCTCAGATGGACCAGGGAGCTGTCAACATCTCACAGGACCAAGGACATATAAGACATCATGGTATTTTTTGGAATTTTGAGACAGTTTGAGAAAACTACATGAACACAGTTTTAGATATGGCATTGGCACATATAAAAAGAGCTATGTCAAAGCTGGCCCAGGCCACAGTGACCAGCATCTTGATGATGGTGTAGATAAAAAGCAGAGCAAGCAGGGAGACATTTGAAGGAAAAAATAACATCTCTGTTTTGGTCATCTGAGCCTTGAACTGGTGGCTAGTTATCCTTAAGGAGATATCAGAAAAGTAGGCAGTATGAAGGATCTGGCATAGAGATGTGTTAAGTACTGAAAGACAAATATTTTTGGCCAGGAAAGATGAACAAGAGATCATCTGAGGGGAACAAGGAACTTCTAGATGATATCTGAAAGAAGAAGAAAGAGAGCAAAGGCAAAGGAGGCTGCAATGACAGCAGAGGAACTGCAGGAGATTTCAGGATAAGGCAGTTAAAACTGCCGCCCAAAAATGGGCCCAAAACCTCCTTACTTATTATTTTGTTTACTCCTTAGCCAAAATAGTCTTCTCTCCCCGCCTCCAAATGACTGTCATGCTGGCTGGGAAATGATGTGGGCTTTCACCTGTTGTGCATCCTTACTGCCCTAATCGTGGCACACGGGTCATGCCAGCTCACGAGGTGAGGTATGGGTTAGAGAATAAAGGAGTGGGGAAAGAACAGACCTTAAGCAGCTTAATCAAGGTACTTCTTTTGGTTATAAATAATAACTACAGTAATATAATATAAAGTATATATGTGAAACTATAAGTAATAGAGCACAGCTGTCAGTAAAACTAGATTGCATAAGGAAAGAGTAAACAATATAAACACACAGCAGACTGAATGTGCTATCTTCAGGCTTATCTGAAGTTGCTTCAGTGTGTTCCTACTTATCCAACCACTTTTTCACTGTCCCCTGTCATTGTTTTGCAAGCTTCCTCAACAAGGCCCACATCTGAAGTGCATTCTGCCTTATAGAATGGCTTTGTGTAGGATGAAGATAGAGAAGAAAATAATTTGCACCATCTCCACTGATTCCCAGGGACAGAAATTCAACAGTCCAGCAAAGTCTTAAATAAACATTAAAAACATGGCATGAGACCTTTGTTACTCCATTCAGGTCTTTAGAAGCAATATGCAGAAAGGACAGTGTGTTTCTTTTCTAGCATAGTTGAAGGCTCAGATCTTTTCACTTGTGTTGGATTTAGGCATGCTGGGGATCTTTGCCTTACAGGCTAGAATTACTTTTCTTGTATATATTGGAAAAATATATATCCTGGATATATACTGGTATATACCAGATGATTTCTACATCAGCAGCAGAAGGCTGCACAGTCCCTCCAAAGGCTCTAGTGCTGTCCGTGTGTTGATGTCCAGCTCCCTTCCAATTTATTAGACCAAAGCTCCTTTTCTACACACAGACCAGGTCTGCAGGAGCACAGATGCAGAGAACACCTTGTTTTCTCCTTCTCCACAAGACGCAGGAGTAAAACCAGAAAAAAAAACCTGGAAAATTTTCCCGACCTCTTCTTTAAAATTCCCCGTGGTGGAAACTCCATTTTGAACAATTTACAAGCACATTTCACTGCTCTTGTTTCCAGAAAGATTTTCCTCAATGTCTGAATGTTGTTTTCATTAATACCTGCTGAATTTAGTGCTTCCTGTCCTACCAATTAGGCTATACCCCTAGCATTAGGCTTTGATCATTTATTGTTAACACAGATTTCAATGGATTTATAGAGTTGTCAGACACGGTATTCGTGAACAGCTTTCAATTGGGTAATTAATCATTGCCTCTGTTTTCTGTTATTGAGATTCCAATTCTGCATGTGTATACATGATTGATTTTTAGACACACAAATAGTGCCATTAAAGACAATGACACTTGTGGATTTACAGCTGAGCACGTGCTTATAGTTTTGCAGAGTCAGGATATGATAGTAATCATATTGTTCCATAACAATGTTCCAGTAACCACGTTGTTCCACAAAAATCCCCTCATTTCAGTCCAGGTCATAAGTAGTCCTTAAAACTAGAAGGGCTGAAAAGTCATTATTACCATTCATTGCCTTTAAAAGTCAGTAACTGGCTTATGGCTACACCAAAATTGTTACAGTGGTGATATTGCCTTGACAGACCATATCCAGGATAGTATGTGCAAAACTAACTTACAAAGTATTTATACTTTTATAATATTTTTTATAAATACTATCTGCTAGAGATTTTAAATATCATTTCATAGTAATTTAAAATTACTGTAAAAATTTTTGAAAAGAAATATATTACTAAAGACTGGTTTGAGCAAGAAACACATAATATTAGGTTATGACCTCAAATTAGCACTTCAAAGTGTTTGACTTTGAAACATGCATTATTTTGACCATTCCATGGGTTTTAATTAAGAAATATTCAGACTACTTAGGGGTGTTGCTCAGAAAAGTTATTATAAAACCATTCTATTGCTATTTGATTGAAGACTACTGTTTGATAATGAAATTGCACTAACTGAATGGTCTATTTACTGTCCTTAAAATCTGATCAGAAATTTTGACTTTCCTGGGAATCCTAAGTTCTTAATGCTGATGAAATTTGTTCAATTCATAATTTTGTGACAGAGGCTATGAAAAGTTGTGAGATTAGATGAGGGGCAGATCCCTTGCTCCTAGCATGAGGATATAAGATTTAAACTCCACAGGGGAAAATAAAACCCCAGAGAACAGCAGGGATGTACCTGAAAAAAGCCCTGATAATTCTTGGGGTGGGCTCAGTGATTCCTTAGAAAATGCAGACCCTTGGATTGGAAAATTTCTAGAAAGGTCAAAGAACTGTTGATCTAAAGGCTGGCTTATGCAGAGCTTGGGGCATAACTCAGAGGTTCCACACAGTGAAGGTGTCTACCAGCGCAGACAAGAAGTTGCAAGAACTTGTGTTTCTGCTGCTTTTCACTTCTCTGGCTTCAAATGCAGGAGAAACCCTTGCCAAGAAAGAAGGACAACACCACAGCATACAGCAAAGCACCAGATCTGTCCTTACCCCCTCAGGTTTGTGAGGTGAGAGCATGTGGTCAGTGTTGTTTTCTCCACTTTAAGGATGGGCAGCGGCTCTTGTGCTGAGGAGCTGCCCTGTTCTGCTCAGCCTCAGCTCCCAGGCAGCCAAGGGCACCAGGCAAAAGACAATGTGCATCTCCCTGAGTTTCAGGATGTCTCTGTTGGTGCACTGAGATGTGTGTGCATGTGTCTGTGCTGATCTTGAGAAAGCTCATGAGCAGACTATGGTATTTGTCTCTCAGAGCCCCAGGGCACAGCAACATCATGGCACAAAAGCACCTCACTACTCTCCTGAAGATCCATGATGTTCCCACCAGGCAAAAATGCCAGAGCTCTTAGCTGAGAATGGGGTTAAATATATCTCTGAGGCTAAGGAATTGGAAGGACTGACTACTGCCCTCATCTTTGTGCAGCACTGACGGTGACTGCAGGACTCGCTGAATCTGCCGCAGTGTAGCTTGGGCTGAGCTCTTCACTTTCCTGACAATTAGACTGGAAACCATGCTATGCTGATCATCTGCTCCCCTGATTACCTCACTGCAGGAGAGAACTGAGGTTTGAGGGAGAAAATGCCATTTTTCAGCTGCCCTTCTCTGTCCCAGAGGTACTCTGTGACTTTTCACCACTGTCAGACAGGAGGGGATACTGCCCTACCAAGTTGATCTACCCATGTAAAATACCAAACAGAGACCATGTTTGCTTCTGTACCACCCTAGCAATAAATGCTCTCGTTCTGGCCACAAATGACTTTGCTCTTGGAAGTCTCAGGTGCTACTTGGAGGTTGCAGCATCTCAGGTTTCCCTCTGGGCTCAGTAGAACCACAGGCAAAGATCCTTCATGCACTTACAAGGCTAAAAGAGTGAAATAACACTATGTGTTGCACAGGGTTTGGTAGAGCCCATGTCCTTCCATGGGCTGTCTGCCAGTGGGGAGTGGGTATGCCAGCACCTCCCAGGTCTCCAGCTTGTCTGCAGGATTCTGCCTTCCACCACAATCACTGCACAAAATCACACAGGATGCACAAATGCCATGGAGGCCACCAAGTACATGAGAAGTCACATCAGTGTCCACCCTCCAGGAAAGCACTGCCCCCAGCAGCACTGAAAGTATCTGCCTGTCCTGTCTGCTCTGCAGCAATGCCAACCCCATGGGAATGTCCCTTGCACTGATTGCCAGAGGGATGTTCTATCCCACTCTGGCATTTGCTAGCTTGCTTTTTTCCATGGCTTTCAATGATGAGATGGCCATGACTGCTGCCTCCATATCCCTCAGCAATACACTGCCTTAGCTTTCCATAGTCTGATACTGAGCTAACATCAACCTGGGAAAAAGGGGTAAAGTTTGGGGGGAAAAATGCAGGCATGAAATGGAGAAGGATAACTGGTATTGCCTATCAAGGACAACATGAAAAATGACATGAATGTGATGCTGAAGGTATGAATGCAAAAGGGAAGATAATATGGAAGTTGGAGCCCTCACTTTTAAACAAGCAGTAAATAATGAGTCAAGTTGCAAAGTGATAATACAAAATACTCTGTGTGGGCTGATCTCTGTTCATGGGTTACTTTGGTACATATAGTTGCAGCCAGAAAGAAAATTACTGGGACATATCTGTTAAAATTTCTTCTTCTTTCACCATTGTTTTATCTGCTTCTATTCTGATATCATTTATACTTGTCTTTTTCTGGGCAATAGTGGCACATCATCCATACAAGGTGCAAAAGCAAAACAGTCTTCCAACTTTAAATACCAATGCTCACTAATAAAGATCTGAGATTTTTAAAGTGAGTTCCGCAGTGCTATGTGCTTCATTTGGATATGTTGGATCCAACCTTGCTTTGATCAAAGAGGTGTTTAATTAAAAGGACAAAATGTTAGCAATTCAGTAAATATCACATTAATTTAAAATCATGTCATTACTAAATGTGCACTAATGAAAGATTCATAAATTGCACTCATAGTTGTTATTTTAAAGATTGCTTGGCTCTTATGAATGATTATGCAGTGGTTGCAGTTTGTCTCATTTTGCAGAGGCTGCCCTGCTCATCAGAAGCCATCACATTGCAGCGTCTGGGGTACAGCTGCCCCTCCACTCTGGCTGCCATTTACACCTGGGGCTGCAATGGTGCCGTGTTGCCTGCAGCATTCCCCAGGCTGCCTGCAGGACCCTTCGGAGCATGCCAGCCGCGCTCCCGGCACTCCCAGCAGTGCTGTGTGGAGCTGTTGTTGTGAGCAGTGGAAATGCCTGCTGGTGAGGATCCTGAAGGTGCTAACAGTGGCATCATAATGAGTGTGAGGCACTTATGTAGGGGTTTCTTAATGCTGCTCTTCTGGAAAAATCTGACATAGTGACGCCTCTTTCCATAGAGCGTTTACATCGCCCTATGACATCCTAGAAGAAGTGTGAGCTATAAATGCTTCTTGGTTCAATAGGTTACCTCTTCAGTTCTCCAAAATTTAAATAATTCTCTAGTAAATCCCATCTGTTATTCAGAGCAATTTCTTTGAATCCCATCAGTTTCACCCCTATTATCTTCTCCAAGTTCCACTGCTCATGGTGAGTCAGCATGGTCTAAAAGTCTGAGTGCGAAGAGCCAGAAATGAGACATTTTTCCAGGAGGAAAAGTACATAAGCAGGATGTCCTTTCCAGATGCTGAGTTAGGGTATTTTATCTCGCTTAGCTAAATTCCCCTTGCAGTTTCTGGTAGGTGCAAAATTTTTCTTTATGTCCTGTCATAAACTGTTCTTCTGTTCTGCACTGCTGAGTACTTACCTCCAGCTCCAGGTTGCATTTCAGTGGTAAGCAGAGTCCTGTTGGTTTGTGTTTCTTTGTGTTTGTAAATGCTTGGAGGTCCCTCTCCATAAAAGGTGTTGCATAAAGTATAAACTATATTTTAGTATTATGAACACCATCACTTGCAGAGGAAGCGCTAAATATATTTCACACTCGTTGTAGCCTATCAAATTAATGTAATGATGAACATTAAGGCCTTTCAGAAATCATCTGAAGGATGTAATTTTTTTTCTCAAATTCTTAGAGAATGAAATAAGTCCATATGCAGAGATAGTCCAAAAAGCCCCATCTCTCTAAGATTTTTGTTGCTTTTTTTTCTTTTCCTCAATATGTATGAAAAGACAAGTAGTTGTACTAGATTTACACTGTGGCCAGGTGGATGGCAGAAGAAGTCACCTCTGGAATTCTTCAGTACAATTTTCAAAGGTGGAGATGTGGTGCTGGGCTTGGGGGAGGAGGGTGGTGTTTGTAAACTGGATATATTCAAGTCTATATGATCTGGATAAAAAAGGACCTTATCACTCATTCATGAAGAAGATGGAGCTGGTCTCTTATATCAGTGCATGGTGAGAGGACAAGAGACAACAAGACAAGCTGAAAATGTGCCATTGTCACACTGACACAAAAAGAAGAACTTCCCCAGGAGCACATTGAGGCAGCGCCACAGGGTGCCCAGGGGGCTTGTGCAATACCCATCCTTGGAGCTTTGCAAGAACTTGACAAGAGAAATCCCCAAGCAGGTGATCTGAGCTCATGGCTGAACCTGCTTGAAAATGGTTGGGTGAGGACCATGCGGAGGTCCCTTCTAAACTGAATTATCCTGTGACTCTGTAGAAATCTTCCCGGCAGAAGCAGTAACAACTGCATCAATTGTTATGGCTAAACAGACTGACACATCATGTTTACAAAAAAAAAATATTTTCTGGAATTGGGAATATTTATGAATAATTTTCTTCCTAAAATCCCTTTTTGCAACTTGTCCAAACTTGTTAAGAAAAGAAAGTTTTCCTATGGGCTGAAGAAGAAACTGTTAGGAAATTGGTTTTGAAATTGAAAGAAGGGGACAGCCAGAAGAAAATCAAACATCGGGTGCTCAGCAGGTACTAATTGGGTGGTTAGTTGTGAAGAAACTGTTTCCCTCAGGTACTGAGATAAGGCAGCACACAAATGACTTGAAATATGGATGTGACCCAATACCTCCCTTTTAATTCAATCTTTTTCCAGCCCATCGCTGGAATTTACACAACGTTTTATTGACTATGGTATCAGAAGCTATCAATTTGCTGCAGCCTCATAAAAATAAAATAGTGATACAGAAGAGAAACTGCTGTGTCAGACACACTTCAGCTATTCCCAGCTTTCCTCACCCCTTCATCTACCCTCTCATCATAAACACCACTATTCTGTTTGCCTCTTGCTTCTCCTAACCATTAAAACAGGGAACCAAAACCACAGCCCATAGACTGTTAACATAAGATCCAGAAATGTGTCAAATATTTGGTGTCTGAAATATTTCTTGGCTCAAACTAGTAGAAAGGAGCAAACAAGAAAGCAAGTAGCATAAAATCAGGTGTGTTTGTGGGCAAGAGAGAGATAAAAGCAGGAATATATACTTAAAATGGAGCAAGAGTGTTTTCTCACACCACAATTGCTATGGTAATTACCCATTTTAACACATATTAGTGCAAACAGCTGTGCAAAATTCATATAAGTGGTGGAACATAAGTAATACTCTTTAATTAAAAAAATGACAAGGGTTTGTTGTTTTCTTTTAAATGAGTTAAATGCATTTTGCTTGTCATGCTTGATCCCTTTTGACATTAGTATCTCTCAGAGACCAGTAACAGGATGCACAGTAATAATTTACCTCTTGGTTTAATTCCATGTGTATAAAAATATTTTTGTTTGGTGAATTCAACAGTAATTTTTAGAATAATACTTTTGTTTTGGCCCTGAAAATCATATACTTTCAGTAATACTGATGTTGCTTACTGCAAATCACGGATGGTCACACTTCAAAGACAGAGCACTTAATAAAAAATGTAAGACAGTTTGGATTTGGGGTAGTTATAGTGCTTATGTTGTGACTATGCAAGATGGCTCTGGTAAAATATATTTAGCAGTGGGAGCTGCAGGTATTTGGACAAAAACTATGGCCCTGTGTGGCTTGAAGCCATGAGAAACCATGACATATTGTTTTCCATAAAGAGACAAAATGTTTGGGACAAAACACAAGATGAGATCCTAAAACTGCAATCTTCCCTAGGAAGTTTCAAGTCATTCAATGGCATTTGCTGACAAGAATTGTTCCCATAAGTATATGCCCAAAGAGATAAACTTTATGCTGTATGCCAACTTTATGATGTGATAAAAGTTTGTGTTTGAGGTACCTTACTGATTATCTATTAGGTGGAAGAAAAAGAATAAAACAACCAATTAAACAGTAGCTCTTGTATCTGTATCCCAGTTAACCTGGTAATTGAAAAACGGCCCAAATTTTTCCCTCCCCCACCCATTTCCATGTAGCATTTCAAGAACTCTGTCCAAGAATATCACTATATGAAAAAAAACCCATCATCTCAAAATTATTAAAATCTCTGTGGGAATTCATGATTAATTTTAAGGCCTGGCAGATTAAAATACATTATTATGTACACTCTAGTGCATCCTTTCAGATATTTTCAGAATCTGATTTTGCTCTCTTGATACACACCAATGATTCTACATGTATCTAGTAGATTGCAAGGAATAGATTAGCATTAAAGAGGCAGTATTGTGTTGTTAGGTTGTTATGTGTAACTTGTGCTCATACATTAAGAAAAATGTAGCTGGCATTCCCTTGGACATGACCAGACCCCTTAAAAAAAGGAGAGAATTATTAGTAGTTGGTTGTAATGCATTTGCAGAACACTTCTGAAATTCTGACCTTTAGTACATTAACTGGCTGTTTTTACCCAGCTCCCAGGCAGAGTAAGATCTACAGTATCCTGTTTAGGGAACGGAAATAATGAATTTATTAGTAGGATTTCTTAAACTTTCAATTCCTGAACATTCTACCTTTAGCTCTGGACCTAGCTTTCCAATTATTCTATTGTTCTAAACAGCAAAATCAACAACATTCAACATCAAGAACACAGAAAAAGGTGGGTTTTATTTGGGACAGACTGACTATTTGCTCATTAGTAAAAAGTCATTCATTCACAGCTCAGCTTCATGGTTCCAGCGTTGGCCCTGGCAGCTGTTCCATTTCTGACTAGAAATCTGAAGACTCATTTAGCATCAATGTTCCACCATTCAGAAACATACTTATCCTCTATCCAGACCTGGTAAGTAGAAGTTTTCTCATGTAATTCTAATGTAATTATCTTTGATGCTCTTCCACCTACAGCTTGGCCTCAACCTGTGTGAGTTGTGGGCACACAGACAGGACAAAGGACTCTGACAGCCTTATGGCTGACACTGCAGCCTCCTGTTTATATGCTCAGACATCACACAGGGTTCAGAATCAGACCCAGCTGACCTGTCATCACAATTCCCATCTTTTTCCCAGGCTCTGTTATGAAGACATGCCCTCCCTTTCAAGTATTTTCCCCCTAGGTACTGCATATATGGCTTTGCTGAAATTACTGGTGTTTTGCACCCATTGTACCATCAATCAGACCCTCCTGCAGCAGAGATCTCTGCAGGTCATTATTTAACATGGCCACAAATGTCACGCCATCTGCAAACTCTTTCGTAATGATTTTACCTTTTCTTCCATGTCAGTGATAATGTTAAATGATAGACAGCCAAGAACCAATACCTGCAGAACCCTACTAGCAACCACAAACAGGCAGTGGTGATTGTTCCTTATGACTACATCTTGAGACATATCTTTTGACTAGCTTTAATGCATTTAACATGAGCCACACTGGTTTCCTGTTGCTGTACTGTGTTAATCAAAATACTTTGGATGACCAAGTAGAATACTTCACAGAACTTCATGTATACTGCCTCAATATAATTATCAATTAAATTAGCAATCTCATAAACATCTTAGGAAGTTAGTTTTACAAGAACAGTTTTCTATAAAACCATGTTAACTGTCACTAGTTAAACTATGTTATCTATCAAATTATTTGTCAATAGTCCCATTTCAGAACTCAGGGATAACATCAGACTGAGAGGCCTGGAGCTAATGGGATTTTCTCTTCTTTAAACACTGGCAAAATGTTGTCTTTCTGTTTCTCCTCTGCAACATCTGTCTTGTTTCTAAAATTACTGGAAATCAATCTAAAGGAACAAATCTAAATAAAACATCTAAATAATCTACATAAAACACGTGATGATTTCAAATAGCTTTCACAATCACTGTCTATCATCAGAATTACACACTGCTGGGAATGCTGAAAAACAGTTCAGTGACAGTTTCTTACCGTTTGGATATATATCTTTTTTTTTCCACTAAATGAAAAAGAGACAACTTTTTATGTTCCCACCATTTTGTATAAAAAATATTTATTCTAATAGCTTCATTTTCTTCATTATAAACACCCTTCAAGTCAAATTATTTTTATTCTTTTAAGTCTAAAAAGATTCTTCTTTTATTTTTCTTTTCATTTTTTATCTGTAGATTTCCTCTTGTTCAGTAGCTTGGATTCTAGGGTTTTTTTCATTTTCTGCTTAATATATGTTCATTAATATTGGCATCGCATCTTATAACATTTTTCTTCTTGTTTCAGTGTTTATAGTGCTTATATTTACATGCTTTCTTAACTCATATAGCCTTTTTTTCTGGATTTAAGTGAATTTTGTGAGATAACGATTTCTTAAACAGTTTTCAGCTACCATTCATATTTTTCTGCTTAAATTACACAGCTCAGATATTTTAGGCTGTGTAAAATACACCTCTTCTAAAGCAACAAGCAGATGTACTGGGAGGTTGAGTTTTTTCTGTTTTCACATAACAAACACAGCCGATTTACAATCTTGAGCAGTTGTCAGGTTTTATTTCAGACATAAATTTATCTTTTTCTCTTAGATGATTTCCTGTATAACTTTCACCATGTTGGATACAACCAACATGGGGTTTTTTGCTGTTCTGGAAGTTATGAAGCTGTCATCCATGCTTTTAAAAATTCCAAGAACATTTTACTTCTAGCAGCCAGATACTTCCTGCACATGTCAATCACATTGAAGTCTGTTCATGTAATATAGCCTTTTTCTTCCTGCATCTCATATAAAGAAAGATGTTTAAAGAAATGGCCATCCCATTCTCTTATGTGATGTGGAAGCCCAGAGAAGCTGTCAATCATCACTTCATCTTATTCTTTTCTGCTATACTTTTGATCATAAGCATTTGAGATCATTTCCTTCAGAGCTGCCAATGACTCAGAAGCTAGTAGTGGTGTAGTTGATACAGAGCACTTTTCTTCCTGCTCTTTTGCTCATCTGACTCTTCCTACAAATCAAACAAAAAAAACCTCAACCAACACAAAACCCCACAAAAAGTACCCCCAAAAAATTGAACAACAACAAAACAAACAAAGAAACAAATAAAAAACTACCAAAAACTTCAACAAAACAAAAAAATCCTTAGCAAACCAAGCATGGTTTTTATTTTGTAATAACCATTCAGTCAAATAAAAGTGTTATTTGGGTTTGAAAATCATAGTTGCTTTATTGATTCACAGAAACATTTTCTACATAGTGTTACTTAAAGACTCAGGACATTCTCAAGCTAGGGGGACTGTCCAACATTTGTTTTCATCTCATTGCAGACACACAAAAGCTATAGCAAAATGCAAAACAATGCAAAATCAGACTAAAATGAGGGTAAATTAAACACATTGTCATTTTCAAATGTGGCTCCATCTCCAAATTCCTCAGCCTCTGGCATCTGAGCAGCGTGGGAGCATCTGCACTATCAGAGGAGCTGCATTTCCCTTTCCAGCTGTAACTTATAAGATCTCTTTGTTTGGAGTTCATTCTCTCCGCTTTCAACCTTAGGTGCCTCTGAGGTAGAAGTCAAACAATGGCCATGTGGGCTGCTCCTCCAGTTCCTACTCATGAGCCCAAATTAGAGACTGTTTTTGCTGATGTGGCTATTTTCTTCCTTACACTTCAGCGCACCTGCTTCTATGAAGCAGAAATGGTGAAAATAGTGGGTGTGGAGATGGAATTCTGTGAGGGCTCTGACACCCTGAGAGACATGCACTGTAAAAATATGATTATGGAACATACTTCTGTAGCTCCAGCAATGCCTTCTAAAAAATCTATAGTACTGCTTGTGGGGAAGGTGAGGAGCACTGATGAAATTTAGCATCTTGTAGGAATCGATCTTTTGTCACATACTACTGTTTGTTTGTTTTTTTGTTTGTTTGTTTGTTTGTTTCTTTCTTTCTTTCTTTCTTTCTTTCTTTCTTTCTTTGCTTCCTCTTACCTTGCAGATGAGTTATGTTTGTTAGTGCAGCTCTGAAGAAAATCTCTCCTTCCCCTGCCACTTTTCTAGCTGACTAAATCTTGACACTCAGCTGGGCAACCTCAGGATTTCCAACAATCCCCACAGCTAAGGTAGAGCAGCTTCATGTCCTGTCACCCTCCCATAATGACAGAGTTGGCTGCATGGGCAGAGGGAAATAACATGCACCTCTTCAATCAGAGAAATAATACTTGTATCTTTAAGTAAGGATTGGAGAAACTACTCTGCAAGGCATCTGGCTTTGGGTTAGAACAAATTTATGACACTTGCTCACTACCCAGATCTGAGACTTGCATCCCTACTACAGCTGTTAAATGAAAAGCTAAAGAGCAGGTTGATGGGCTGGTGCAGTATCCTGCACCACAGGGTTCATCTCCTCACCAGCAACCACAGGAGAAATAGAGAATTAGGAAAAACAATGAAATTACAGCACAGTTATACAAGATCAGTCTAGACACAGGAGAGAAAATAAAATCAATAAACAGAGGTAGTGGTCTCTTGAGATATATCTGAGGGTTTGTTTTGGAGGTAAACTTCAAAATAACTGAAAAGTTCTTTCTTTTTCATTTTCTTGGTTATATGGGTCAGAGGCTGAAGAATGTATGCAAGAAAGTTAGACAAAACCAATGTAATTAGTCTCAAAATGGAAATGAAGATTTGGAAGAGAATCATATGAGAATCAGCCAATAATGTTTAAAATCATTTTAATTTCTAAAAAATATAACTGCCATCAGTGTATATTTTACTGCCTTTGACACTGTTTTTTACTAAAAAAAACCCCAAGCAGTTTGCAGTCTGCATTCTTCCCTCAACAATACGAATGTCAGAATTTTTTCCCATGTAGAAAAACCCAAACTATCTCACTGCACCATCTGTCCACTGCACCTCAACAGCAGGACTATCTCAACTTCAGAGATCTCCTCTTCCTGCCAATCATGTGAGACCACAGCTTCTCCACCAAGCTATGTCTATACCTGGGTAGGAGTTACCATTATTTTGTGCTGCTGCTTTACACCAAAACTGAACCTCATTTTTGTCAGCCAGGTGGGAAGATTAAGCATACAGCACCTGCAGTGGCTCAATAGGTACATTTAGTGCATTTAGATATCAGCTTAAATAGCTCCACAAGGAGTTTCATCCTGGGTACTTATCTACCAGTGACCCAAATGGACTAAAGAAGAGGAACTTGGGCGTGGAGGAGGTCAGGGTGTGGAAGCTATAGTACTCATGTCAGGAGGTGATCAGAAAGCTGATGCTCTGCACTTTCCTGCTCCTCAGTGAACTGATTCACTCTGAATGGTTCATTTATTTATGTGACCATCTAGGGGGAAAATGTCTTTAATTGCAGGCTCCATAATGTGTTCTTCACATTAAATTCCAAAGTGCTGATTTCAGAGGATTCTGTTTAGAGGTCCATATAGTTTTGTTGGTGAACTGTGTTCATTCTTCAACTCTCTTGGTTTTGTTGACATAATATTTTTTATAACACTATAAATCACCTTTGGGAGGCAGCTAACTGTTACTAGCCCCTTTGTACCGAGGAAAAACAAGTTCTGGCACTAAAAATAGGAATATATTTTCCCCAGTACAATCTGAGTAGGAATAAAGTATAACTAAATATAGAAATGAGAAGTGAACTCCATGTTTTGAAGTAAAGAACTCCTTAAACCCTAGAGCTCATATTTTGGCAGAGGTAGACATATTTATTTATCTCATCTCTCTTTCCGCCTTTGAGAAAGTTGGGGATTTTTGATCCAAAAGACATTATCTTTCCATGTCTTCTGAGTGCTTTTGTAGCTGTTCTTACAATAAACAGGAACAACAGTGCAAAAAAGGTCATCCAAATGTTTACTGTTCTTCACCACACCCAGAGATCAGTCTCAAGAGTGCAGAGACCTTCATGAGGTCTAAAACAAAAAGATCAGTCTTGGAAGTCAGGTTTTCCAAATGTTAGAGATTAGTTCTAAAGGAAACAAAGTCCTGCCAAGGATTTCTCAGACACAAGTGGGTTTATCATGTGAGTAAATTTGCTCACACCTCTTTTACAGAAACCTGGATGTTGTGTTTGACACGTGACTCTTCTTCTCAGTTGTGAACTACATTTTAACCCTCTTTCAGAGATGCTAAACTCATGGATGATGGTGAGAAACAATAAGGTGAACTTGCCTTGCAGCCATGATTTTAAAGCATAATACCTCTACTTTTTTAGATGGTCAGAACTTAGTGAATCATTGAAAATGACCCAGTTCATTGAGCACAGCCAAACAGATGGAATTCCAGCCTTGCTATGCTTGGGTGACTCTCTGAACAACACAAAATCTTCCTTCAAATATGTCTCCACCAAACTTCCTGCCTCATGACATAATATTTGGGTATGTTTTGGTCACTTGTCAGTTCACCTCACCATGTTTTTGGATAGAATAGGTGACAAATTATTGGCCTATTGTTTGCGTTTTTTTCCTCAGAGCTCCTAAAACTTTGTCTGGGCTTTTTTAGGGCTTTAAAAAACAAAAAAGGACCTGATAGTATGATCTTTGGTGGAAAATGTCTCTCCAGGCTCTGGTCCCTGAAATGCAGTGGCTACTTTCCCTTTTTTCATTTGACCTTCCTACCACTGAATGCTGACAAAACATATTTACTGCACTCTTGTAATTTACAGCAAACTCACTGCTCAGCAGCTCTAAAGGATGTGGTGGCCCTGTGACCACCAAAGAGAAACCACTAGTACTACCTGTGAGCTGCCTGTTGCAGCAGGGAAATGAAGGGAAAGATAGCGTAATTATGGCAAAAGTAAGCATAAATACAGTCAGAAGGCTGCCATCACTTCCTATGGGGCAAGAGCAGAGAAAGATGAAGGATGGAAGGCATAGGGTTAGATATTGATTTGCTAAATCAGTGCTGAGCATGGCAGAGACTTTGAGCCTGAGCATGTATGTTTTCCTAAGAGCAAGCTGTCCAGGGCTCTGGTGCTCATGGACTGACAGCAGTGAGCAAGCCTGGGTGAGGTGGGCTTCAAGCTAAGTGCAGGAAGCTGTGCTCAGAACTACTGTAGGGTATAAATCTTCCACCATACCTGAACACGTTGGAAAAAGATCTCCATTTCAAATTCATTTTGAAGTACCTTTATCAAGCTCTCCACTCCTCTTGCTCAAAAAAAATATTAGAATCTCAGTGTTTGTTTCTTTTTTAGTGAACTAGGAGTTGATTGAATAGATAATGCTTGGTGTCCTGGTTTTGTCTAGGATGGAGTTGGTTTTTTCTCAGTAGCTGTTTTGAATTCATTATGACAATAATGCTGAAAACTCACTGATGTTTTAGTTCTTGCTAAGTACTGCTAACTTTGAGCACTTAGTTGTTAGTTGGGGTTAAACCGTGACACTTGTGAAAAGAAGGACCCACACTAGTACATCAAAGGGTAACGAAGTAAAAACGGCCTGCTGAAGCCATTCAGCCTGGGCTATATCAGATCACAGAGCTGTGGCATGAATAGGGAAATACTCATCCACTGTGCAAGGAAAAGGCATCATCTGAAATAGAGAGGTGACTGAAACGCAAGAAAAGGAGCATGGTCCAGGCAGGCGCAGAGAAGGGCTGGAAGGCTCAGAGGAATGAAAATCTTTGTGTATGTGATTATAGGACATTTATTTTGTGTAAGAAACAAAGGCTTTGAACAGATATTTCCCCTCCAGCTGTGTACATCCACAAGTCAAGTAAAAAGATAAACGTAGGGATGGAGAAGAGGCTACAGGACAGTGTAGGCAGAAGCACACATGGGTATAGGCTGATTAGGAGGGATTTGACTCAACTAGAAGGTGGCTCTGAAACACTTAAGGAAAGCTCACTGGCTTCCTGCTAAACTGGGGTAAGCAAGAGCAAGCAGAGCTCAGTGGGTATATCTGGCATGGCTTCACGTAAGGAGGGGCTCCCTGACCCAGGAGGCATTTCTCAAGTAAATACATCTGCACCTCTAACTAATACTTGGTATTTATCTTAAGAGAGACATCTATCAGGTGTAAAGACAAAACCCTTTTTTCCAGGTTGGTGAGATGGCCCTCTCCTAAGGCAATGCAGCCAGGTTTGTCATCTTTGCTGTACCCATTTAGCAAATGAAGGGCTGTTATTCAAATGCTTTCCACCTGCACCTTGTTTACTGTCCTTTCTTTAAGAACGCATCCCTGAAGCCTCTCTGTGTGGTAATGGGGGACAGTAGAGGTACCTGTAATCTATTAACCTCAGCACTGATAACAGGCAATACCAGCGTCCTTGGCATGTGGGCAAATCCCTGTCTTCCTGGAAAGGTTTTAACCAATTTGTACAAGTGCCTCCCTCTTCAGTTCCTCTGTGTGTGCACACCAGTTAGGTTACAGATAGCTCTGCTGCATGCAAATGGCTGCAGCCACACCTGTAATGGCCCTGTTCATCACAGAGCCTTGGTCAGCAGCCCCTCCTTGGACAGTCATCCGGTGCTGAGTCATGAGCACATCTGCTCCTTTTCAGGGAGCTGGCACAGATACCTGCTGTATAGCCTCCTTGGTGAACCAAGGGAAATAAAATGCAGAGAGAGAACTTCCCGATCATCAAAAATAGTAACTCACATGAGAGGAGTTCTCCTCTGGTAGCTGTCAGCTGAGACTATAAAACACTTGAGGATGCTCCAGTGGCTGGGTGAGGTTTATATCTATCCCCTGAATTCTCCAAGTACTCCTGTTTGGGGTGCTCTGGGGTTTACTAATACTGGGTGAGCCATACCATAGCCCCACGGTAGGCAAAGATCACACAGGTTTGTCACCATACACTGGCCAGATGGGATGCTGGGGTTAGCCTGACTACTACTGCTTCACAGAACCATTTTCTCTCCTGTCTCAACCAGGACAATTGCCAACAAGCTCTCCTGGCTCCATGCAGCCTGTGAACCTTGCAGCAGGCACCCTGGACTCCAGGGGCAGCCACCCCCTGGCCCCCACCATCAGTAGAGATGGGGTTTGACTGACTGGTTCATAACCCCTTTGATGGGCTGTCCTCACTGGGCAGAGGGCAGGGCAGGCACTGCTAACCACTGTGGTCTAGAGCACCTTCCCCTCTTGGCAGGGTGCATATTCACTGCTGAAGGCAAATAATCTTTGTTAAGCCTCTGCCCAAGCCACAGTGGCATCCATTTAACCAACAGAGAGAGGCAAAAAGCAATCACCTTGTGTGATCCTGCGAGAAGCTGGACAAGGAGAAACTATTCACAATATATTAATGCCTGGCTTGAGCCTAGTAAGTGTTATAATTAGGTGGCATTAATTAGTGCTGGAAAAGACTGTCATGTTTTATACCAAACCTTCAGCTAAAAGATAGGAGCAGAATACTTTTCTTGAAAAAAATTCCATGTATATTTTCTTGTTTTACTAGTAGGGATTTTTAATCAGTTGAATGAACTTGTATGTACTAGTTAACTTTGCTGGAGTTTAGTGGTTGTATTTAAAGCAGATTTTATCCTAGAATGATATTAATTTGATAGGATCCCTGATCTGTAAAACCATTGGTTATCTTGGTCTCTCCTGATAAGAAAAAAAAAGTGCCGAGGGTTTCCAGTTGGTGAGCACATTTGGGCAGAATCTTTCACACGTCACAAATTGCAGATGGGAGGCAGTGATCTCGAACATGCAGTCACATTGCGTGACCATCTGACACCTTCCATTTAGAAAAATAATACTTTCCTCACAGCATACGCTCCCTGCTGCAACCAGCACCAAAAATTATGCCTGGGAGAGCTGTTCCTCCTAGACTAAGGTCTTAAATATTTCTTAGGCTGCTTTTAAAAGATTCATGCAGCAGCACCACCTCACTCACATCCTGCTAAACCAGAGAAAATACTGAAATTCTTCCTCAGACAGTGTTAATCACAAAATAGCTGAAAAGAACAAAAGGAGGAAAAAGACAGCAGGAAAATTATATACTCACACTAGCAGAGTGAACAATGGAAGGCTCTTGTATGTGTAATTCAAACATGCCCATGTAAAACACTGCATGGAGTTATTTCTTATTGCTACCAGTTTCTCAGCTGCATAAAATCCCATAAGTATGTGGAAGTCCAGCTTTCAAATGCCCCGGTTTTGTGGATAATTCCTTTTGACAATGTGGTGTACTGAAGTTCATTCATTTGAAATAGCAATGACCATTTCAGGGTGTCCTTTGCTATATACTGAGGTGTCAGTAGTGATAAAAAAAATCTTTACTGCGTAAGGACAAAGCCATATGAATTTAAAGGGTGACATCTCACGCTAGCTTATTGTGTCCTCTTTGTTACCATGTCCCAGCAAAAAAACAAGAATAAAAATTAACCAACACTCATTCTTTCTACCCAAATTACAAGGCTGACTAGGTACATGTATATGAACCCATGTGATTATCAGCTGTAGCTTGGTGTGACCTCAGCCAGGAGGCAGCTACTTCTGTTCTGCCTGAAGAATGTAATCTTAAAGACTTGACCATGTTTCCCTGTTCATCTGCCTAGCTGACGTAGCCCCACAGACACACCAAACAAGTACTTAATTTCTTCAGTGTCTTCCTTCTCTCATCACACCACCACCATTTCAGTCTCTGAGTGCCATTAAGATCCGTGAAGAGGAGGTGCCTGTTTAGCTATTAAAATGTTGGTGTTTTCCTAAAGGGTGGGGTGCTGGCTGGCTGTGGTACTGGTGACATTTACCAAATTGATGGGAGGACAAACATCTCACCTCATTTTATATAGGGATATGCTGCTCTGGCTGCTGTGGATGTCATGTGAGCCACAGAAAATCCCTGCAAGAACCTCTCACATCTGCCTATCGGGGGACCTAGGGAATGTCTCCTCCCAACACTCTAGCAGGGACTCCTCCGGCCTCCAGCAGCTTTATTGGCAGTTTTGTCCCACTGCAGATTTTTGGCTGTTTCAGCCCTGAACTCCTCTCCATGTAGAAATATGGGTGTTGCAAATGCCCTTCATGCAGAAATAGCAGCTAGTGCCTGCCACCATGGGCCAAGTGTGTATTCAGGGACCAGAGAAGAAAGGCTCTTTCTTCTTCCTGACTTCTGGCACATCCAGAAGACATGCCAGAAGCATTGGGGAGGCCATACTTTGGCACTGGTGAGGTTGTACCTTGAGGGCTCTCCAGATCCAAATCCAGATGCTCACTACAGGAAAGACAATGATGTGCTGGAGTGTGTCCAGAGAAGGGCAGTAAAGCTGGTGAAGGGTCTAGAAGGTGTCATGTGAGAGAGATGGAGTTGTTTATCCTGGAGAAAAGAACACTCAGGGGAGACCTTATCGCTCTCTGCCACTGCCTCAAAGGAGGTTACAGACTGGGGGGGTCAGTCTATTCCCATTGCAAGCAACAGGACAGGAGGACACAGCCTCACACTGGACATGAGTGGATTCAGGCTGAACATCAGGAAAGGGTGGTTAAGCACTGGAATAGGCACTGTAGGAAGTCAGAGTCACCCTCCCTGGAAATTGTCAAGAAATGACTGGATGTGACACTTAGTGCGGTGGTTTAGTTGACACGGTTGTGTTCATTCAATAGTTGGACTTGATCTTGGAGATCCTGTCTAACCTTAATGGTTCTATGATTCTATGATGTTTTCAATGCCCCAAGTCCTGAACTGGCTCTTTGAGAGCCAGTTTGAGAGATTAAATTCTTCAAACTCCTGTCTTGTACTTTCTAGTCAGGCCTTCACAGACCTCCTCCTTCCCAGAGCATCCTCTCCTGCAAGGTTTTCCTTGCTATGCTGCAGCTATGTGAAGACTCTGCTTCTTTCACAAGGCACACATGACTTTCTGGGCATGGTGTTACCCACTGCCTCTCTCAGGGTAGAAGAAGGTGAGCTCCTTCCCTGGCAGAGTGGTGTGTGCTGCATGCAGCATGCAGTTAGTGTGTCTGCACCAGGATCTGCAGGCAAGGCAAGCACTGTGCATGGAAGCTGGGAGGACAAGGAAGCCCTGCTTCATGGCAAACAGCCAAGATGGGCATGAGGGAGATGTGCAGCTGCCTATAGCTCCTCCTCTATCCCCCACTGTGGATGTGCACATCATCGTGGCCAGTGCCAGTATCTCTGCTCCCTTTCCCTGTGTGGTGGGTGGCTACACAGAGGCCCCTCCTGCCCCTTCCACCAACAGCCTGGACGTGATGGTGCCTCCTGCCCCCACAATCAGCTCCCATTTACTCATGTGATCACAGACTGTCTTGTACAGCGTCGTGGAGAGCAGAGGCTGCAGTTTTAAGGTGTTGCAGGACTGGTTCACTTTGGGGACTGAGACAAAATTTTTCCCCTTGGAGATAAAATGATCTGATTCTGAAGTATCTCCCTCCTGGGATTATTTAAGCAGAGCATGGACTTAAACATTTCATTTTAACAGTTTATAGGCACCTACATAGATCACCACAGACAGTGATTGCTGCTTTGTTAAGGAACACAGGCCTCATGTTTTCTTCCCAAAGGCAAAGATTAAGTGGTGGTTCTAATGTCCATCACAGGAAGAAAAAAACTAATGACATTCCAGAAAAAGCTCTCCTTCCCAGTGGTAGTATTGCCTGCAGAATGAAGCCTGGGGGTACTCAGAAGGGGAGCCAACTCCTCCCTGTGGCTCAGGGCAGGCTACATTATTTTGGGGCAGGTGGTTGTATACCCAAACCCCAGACTTTTCTGCCTTGAATCCTACTTTTCTGATCTATTAGATTAAAAGTTGTGACCTGCTTCTTACATCTCATCCTTGTGCCTGCCAGGAGTCATCACTGTGTCTGGATCAGTAAGGCTGAGCCAACTGGTGAACTTGTCTCATTATCTCCTTGCCGAAAACTTACAAGCGTTACTTATTCTTGGATACTTGTAATTTTTATGCTTTTCCTACCCAGAAGATTAGCTCAGGCATAGCAGAGCTCAGAGCACAAACCCATCTTTTGGCATTAACTTATCCTGGGCTGGCTGTCATTTTACAGTACTTGCACAAAAAGAGTAACTAGCAACAGCACTAACAAATCATAGATTATATTGTATTGGTTTAGCTCATATTGTTCGCCTTAAATTTATATTGTGCTTTAAATGTCACCCATTAAAATTATTAGGGCAAGGTTTGCCCTCAGTTTACAGCAGCTCATAAGAGAAGCTGCTGCACAGTTGTCCTCATCTCATTTTAGTCATGCTGTAGAAGTCAGAGAGAGTGTCCAGAGAGTTGTAACACAGCCTTGAGCTGTTTCACTTCCAGAGATTTCAGTTTGTAAACCCAGGTACCAAACCAGGCAAAGTGGCTTAGAAAGATGTATTTCCTTTCACACACTCCCACCTTAAATTCTTGACTTCTGTTTGGGTGCAGTTATGCAAAAGTGGGTAAATGACCAAAAAGTCTCACCTTGCCTTTGGCAATAGGTTTTTCTAAGCTCCCATCTAAGCCTAAGGAAGGCCATTCCTTTTTCTAGGAGGGTACTTTAATTAATGTATTCCTTCTGACTGGTGTTATTCTATCTCATGTGTTGCTTTGCAATTTTTGTCTGTCCTCACATTTCCTCTAAAACACAGCTCTTAAATAGCTTCAGCCGTGCATACAGAACTTTCTGTGGATGTTCTTAATCTGTGAAAACAAGATCTGTAGCAGAAACAGTAATACAGCCCTAAGCACAGCGATGCCAGTGACACTTCTTCAGTGCCTTTAAACTGGTGAATGTGATCTTATTTTGGCTAGTGACAAATCCCAGTGATGAAATGTCAGCAGTGTTTACACAGAAGTCAGACAGTGCAAAATTAACCCTTTCCAGCACTGCTCTCAGGGCAGAAAAAATCTGTTGTTTCCTTCTGTGAAGATGAGGCTGGCAGAAAAGAAAGAAACTGGTATGGAAGAATTGTCAAAGGCCATCTGGAGGGTCAGCAGAGACCATGCAAAGCTGGCTGTGCTCTGTGTGACAAACTAAAAAAACACATTAATTTATTTTGAGTTGTCCCAGGCAGAGTTTTCCAGACATACCTGATGAGAGCAATGTCACAATTTGTTCAGATTTCCTTGATGTGAGTTTGAACCAAAATCACAGCTATCTTCCAAGACCGTCTTTGCTATTACATACATGATGCCCTGGTCTCTCAGCTTCTGTAGAACAATTTAGATGTGAAACAAAGCTAGACAAAGTTTAAGTGAGAAACTGGAAATATATTTTGCCGTGTAACCCTCTGACTGCTCATTAAACAGCATGGGTAAAGCCTTGTGCAAACCTGACGTTTTATTGTTGCTAACCAAAATAGAAGTAAAGCTGAAATAAAGGAATAGGTCAGCTTTGAGTTTATGTTCACAGCAATACACAAAGGATTATATATTTTGTTGCTTTCTTTTTGGCATTGTTTGGAGCAAAGAGAAGTGCTATCTGTGCCTGAGAATCTGTAGGGTTCCCTGCGCTGGTAAGGGAGAAAAGTGTTAATGAGGAAAAAATTACTTAGTCAGAGCTATTAACCTGTCTCTTTCAGAGATTTTATTACAGCAGCAACACCTTTCTTCTTCCTGATGTGCTGAGCAATTCTAGTTCCCCTGGAAGTTTTAAGGCAGGTGCAGACATTTAGTTGCTTTGAAAATTATGTTGCATCATACTCCCCATGTGAGCTCAATCTCTAAAATACTGCTTGGAAGCAACTGCCCTATGGCTCTTGATTCTGAAATGCAAGCTGAATTAAACATAACCACCAAATACAGACTTACTATGGCCTGTGTCTCAGTTCATGCTTTGGCAAAATACAGGTACCTTTTAAACACAGACAAGTAAGATAAGTCATAAAGCTTCACATCTGATGGAATACACACTGAAAAGCCAAAAAACAGTGAGAAGAAAGAAAAATAGTAGGAGGAGTCTGAATGTTTGCTTCCTGGCATGGTTTTCCCCTTTTAGGAATTTGATTTAGGTTTCAAATGCCCCTTATAAAGGAAGAAACTGCAGTCTTGCTCCTGAGGCTTTAGAGTAGCCAAGCTCCTCTCTCCTTGCTTTTTGGTCATTGTCTGTGCTCTTTAGAGGCCATTTCATCATGTTGTAAGGTAAGACAAGACTGTGACCCAGATTCTGTTCTCTTGGGTGCTGTGGCTCAGCTGTATATTCTAATGTTGCTTGGGGTTTCACTGTTTCCACCCTTCCTACTGTTCAGGTAAATTTGATTTCCCACTGCAACACATAAAGAGCAACAATACATGCTCCAAGGCATCATCATCTCACAACTCTTTGTCCTCAGCCATGAGAAAAAGTCCCTTTTAAAGGCATTTTGCTTGCATTCATTTGCCTTCTGCTCTTTATATTATGTAATATTTTCATTGTGTTTTCCTATGATTCTTTCCCCAAGATCTTAGATAAACCACAGAACTCTAAACAGACTTGCAGTTACTTCCCAGCACAATAAAAGCTAAGGGTCAAATGAAGGAGAAAACCTGACTTCAATGTAGACCTATAAAACTTGGTTCATTTCAGGGGCAGTGCAGGAGCCTATAGTAGAGATGTGTGCCTAACAGCTGGATACCATGTCCTACAAACACTTTTCCTGCTGGAAGCATGTTGGAAGGCATTTTAAGGGCAGCCCAACAGTCAGCATGGAAAGATCATTGCAGTCTTGAATGCAGAATAATTCCTGAAGGATCCTTCTATATTTCATGTATTTCGTGGTATTCTTCAGAGTTTCATAGTGCTTTAATCAAATAAATAAATAAATCTCATGTGCATGTGCTGTGTACATTTTTCACTGGCTCCTCAGAGGCTCCTCCCTCTTGACTTGGCAAACTGGAATTACATATCTCTTACACATTATTGACTGCACCCCTTGCTGGTCACTTACAGAGTGGGGACAACAAAACAAGCATAGGGCTGGGGACAGCTTGAGAGGAAAATACCCCTCTTTGGAGCCATGGCAAATTTATTGTGGAGGAAGACAATAATAATGCTAAAAATTAAATGGTGTAGTGCTGACAACTTTGTTCCTGAGAAAGGGATAAAGGATTTGAAAAGGTTATGAAGTATTTTCCAAAGATATTGCTTTGCCCATGACAGAAAAGACAGATGTGGCAGCAGTGGTGGTAGCACACTAGAGCTAGGGGATAACAGCTCACTGATTAATTCCAGTGTCTGAAAGGGTCATATGGGCATTTGATTCAATTTTAGCAAATCATCTTCTATGCAAAGCTTGTGCCTGTTTGTTGTTCCTTTCTTAGCAGCACAAGAGATGCTTCTGAATGTGCACATCTGCCCTACTCTAATATTTTTTAAAGGCTCTAAGTTTTATGCTCGACATCTTCTCTGCATGAAGTCCCTTTCTTCAGACAACTCAAGAATACTTTGCAAATATTTTTTTATTGTAATTCTGGTGGCCACAGCATAGGCAGCATTCAGAAGGATGCAGTTCACTGGACTGGAGCAATGGGGAGGGTGGAATTCAGCCCCCTGCACGCTTCACCAGGCTGTGCCCTGCCAAGCTTTCTCCTGCCTTGCCTCCTTGGAGCTGCCCTGTGCTGGTGAGTTAAAAGAAAACTGCAGCTGTATCACAGGGGCCAACAACGGCTGGAGGTACAGTGTGAGAGGCACTTGTCATCATGAATAAACATTGAAATGTATTTTTTTTTAAGTTGCTAGTTCCATTTGGCATTTCTGAGCCCGGCACTGAAAGCATCTATCTTGTTAAAAAGTGATGTCATTTCTGACAGTAGTAGTATTAGAAGAGACTGCAAACGAGTTTTCAACCTGCTTTAATAATGATTTAACAACTAGGAAAGTAATCAATATTTTAGGGATAAATTTTCTACCGTGCCTTTTGTAGACTCCATTTTTGCCCATACAGAGCCATGCCTACAGATCTGCTGGTGAAAATATCTGAGTGCATGTGTCAAAAACATACGTGGGAAATAATACACCTGCAACACTTACAACCCAGCACTGAGCTTATACTGTGAATTCACAAAGTGAACTAAAAATCCCTTTGTCTTTATCCAGTGTCTGATAAAACCAATCCTATTGATCTCTCTGATGAATCTAAAAAATAAATATTATACCTGTTTTCTCTTACATATTCTTGTGTTTAAAAACAGCCAAAAGAATCTGTGGAGTTTTTGATATAGTGCAGTATCTAGTACAAGGCACCAAAATGTCATTTACTGATAGAATTGGATGACATTTGAATTTCACATCCTGGTCACAAAATGAGATTATGGCATTCTAAAGCACTTGGGTAATTGATGTGCTGATGCTTTTTTTAAAAAAGTGGATTATTCAAACTGAATGATTTACAAAGGAAAGAAAAAAAATGAAAAGGAAAGATCAGTTTTCTTTGTTTTAAATGCTGATTCATTCCATAGCTATGCCACTAAAACCAGAAGCATTTCAAATGGCTTTGGGGTCTTGTTTGTTTGCTTGTTTTGGCTGAGTGAATTGTTTTCACACTATTTCACTCCTACATAAGAAATATTCTTATAAGACTATTTAATCAGAGAGAAAGTTCATGAAAAGGTAGATGTGGAATCTATGTCCTCCTTTCTTGTGAGAAATAGACTAATATTTTCTGAACTGGGTAATAATTAGATTAGTTAGCCTTAAATTAGTCAACATTTTAACTGAAAAGTGTTCTGAAGTGTTTAAACCTGAGTCACTCAAAATCACTACTTCCCTAAAACAATATTGGTCCTGCAGCAAAATTCTCTGTATGGCCTCATTTCCCTGAGGTTCTTTTTCATATATCCCCGAGACAGATAAATATTCACATTATTATTTGTAGTAAGTCATACTAATGCTAATAGTAGCATAATGAACTTTGGTTGGTTTATAAGAAGCTTAAAAAGAAGCTTAGACGATCTTTTAGATAATTAGAAAATAATTAGACACAGAATATCCAAAGGGTTGATTTCTAAGGGCCTTGTTTCATGTATGTTCAATTCATTAAGTCACATTCCCACTTTGAAGTTAATGGGAGTCTCTTTCCCTACAGCACCACAGGATTTGACCCAAGGTTCTGGATGCCACAATACTGATGAATAATTTTACCAGCTTTTTTCTTACATATAAAATCCTTGTGGATATTTGGCCAGTGAATGGCTCGTGGTGATAATGTTAAAATTCTTGTTTATATCTAGCAAGAATACTAGCTACATTTTCATTTTAGAGCACATGTGATAAACATACCTTTGGAAACCAATGCTCAGCTTACCTGGAGCTGGATTAGGGTCAATTTTTAGTGGCAAGGCAATTGGATTATTCCATGCAGGGGATGCTCCAAACTTTAAAACTTGATATCATACACAATTTTACAAGTGTGAAAGAACCAAACGACTCCTCCCTTTTATTTTAATTCAGACACTTTCAATCAGGAGGTGGCCTAGCTGTCATAAAACACAACAAAGGAAGCCAAGACAGCATGGATGGGTTTATGTTGTGGAGGCTGGGGAAGCAGAGACAGGGTGGAAGAGCTGCTGAGGAGCTGCTGGAGTCCCCACCTGAGCAGAAAGGTTCTGATTCAGAGACCAAGCTGCAGGTCCTGGGCCAAGAACGATGGAAAGTGTCACACATGACAAGAAAGGCTGTGGGTGGTGCTGTACACCTCTGTCTGTGTGGTGCTCAGCTCCGTGAGGGGAGAAGAGGGTCCCTCACTTGCAGGACAAATGCCAGATGGAGCAGCATTTCCTAGCAAGTGGTAGGAATTATTAGGGGTGTGGTGAACAGCTGTGGATAGAGCACAGCATGAAATGGAGTCATATTGTAAGGGACAAAAAATGAAAATTGGGAAATCCTGACAGTGGGACTTTTTGCTTAAATGATATGCTACAGTAAAATCTCTCTGTTGGGGGATCTGAGATAGAAGTTGACAGTAAGAGTCCCAGAAAGTTAAACATTCCCTTTCCTCTGGTCTTTACTCCAAATTTATCTCAGATCTGATTAGAAACCAGGTATGTATGAAAAGGAATATGCATTTTCTGACTACCATTCACTAATCCTCATACAACAGCTATCACCTTACTAATCATTCCAGATACTGCTGACTTGCAGGATCTGTGTCTCCATAAAAGCATATGCACCCGCATGAGGTGAGCGTCTGTGCTCCCATCCCTAGTACCAAGCACCAGCCCAAGATTTCTTAGCTGACCAACTCTGAAATCTGTGAAGGAGAGGAAATACTTCTTTGGGCATGGTGCAGACAGACCCTTTTGGGAAGCAGAAAGGTTTAGGCAGGATGTCACAGGTATGAAGACAAACGTTTCAGTTTATGAGCATGTTTCCTGTAATTAAGTGTCTACATGTACTCTTGCAAAGTAAAGCCCTCAATGAAGCAGGCAATGGTACTTGCACCTTTCAGAGAGGATGGTGCAGCTGCTGGGAGGTGAAAATAGTCCATGCAGGCTTCAGTGTGGTGTCTTTTTCTGCTACAAATCAATCAGGCTCAGCAGCCAAGAAGGGTGTACCAGTGCATACCAGAGCATCCATGCTGGGAAGTGAGATGACTTGGGAAGCCCTGGTCATTTGTGATGCTGAGGAAGCTTCAGCTTCCCACTGAATGGGAGAGCAATGCCAGGCATAAGGTG
The DNA here is from genome assembly GCA_013399455.1 of Anthoscopus minutus. Classification (NCBI taxonomy): domain Eukaryota; kingdom Metazoa; phylum Chordata; class Aves; order Passeriformes; family Paridae; genus Anthoscopus; species Anthoscopus minutus. Next base: position 68,569 of record VWYI01038326.1, on the reverse strand, counting down.
TTGCACTGGTGAGCTATATAAGACACACAACAAGAGAATGAAAATCAATCTTGGCTCTCCTCATCGGGCTGGTGTGGCTATCCACTCTACTTAACACTGGAGTACAAGGTTCCAGTCATCTGGAGTCTTATTCTTCCCCTGAAGAGCCCTGAAGAAAGTTGTGTTGAAATAAACCTGACCAGAACATATGCCAGAAAAGGTTTCCACTGGAATATATTACTTCCATGACTTGATATCTTCCTTCAAAAAATATCCCAGAGGTCTTCACTAGTTTTCCCGCTTTATTTTCTGAATGTATGGACCCAGATCCTCCCAAATTTGGCCATGTTCTCTCAGTCTAGCAAGCAAAACACTTGCAAAACACTTAACTAAACCAGAATTTTTAAGAAATTTCTCTTCTGTGTGAAATAAAACAACACAATCCTATGCCCCAGCAAGCACCCTAGTTTGGAAATTCTTTTTATTTTGAATAAGAAATATTTTGAATATGTAAGGAAGCAAACAATGATATTTCAGATGTTTCCATTCTTAATATTTCTATCATGTTTGTGTGCCTAGAAAGGAAGAGGAGTGGGTATGAAGAGGAGTATACTCACACAGACCTGGGTGTTCACTGAAGGGCAGAGAACACTGCGGAGAGGAGAGAGACACAGGACTGTACAAACATACACCAATAGTTACAGGCTGCAACATTCATGAGGGGTTCCTGTTGCCTGATTTTGTTGAAGGTGCGCTCAGCCTTCGAAAGCCTGAAAAGTCCAGGAGCAGGAGGTGACAAGTGGTTTAATGATTACAGGACAGTACAACCATGTCACATGTTCTTGGTCCTTGGTGACCCAACTCCTGACCTATTACTCAACTGCAAGCAAATTCTTTAACTGTTCCAGTCCAAATCCTACAATCTGCATCCAGGCAAAACAGTCCTTGCAATAAAATTCTGTCTTGCTGAATGTTTCATGGGTAACCACAATAACACTCTTTCCTTCCTCTTGCCCACAGCAAGATCTCCTGGTACCAGAGTCCCCTGAGGGACAAGGCTAAATGTGCCACAATTTGGCAACAGGCTGTGATCAAAATCAAATCTAACACCAGTGTATAGCAGTGGTGACCCACTTTCACTCTTTATTTTCTCCTCTCCTCTGTGGTTCTCAAAAATCACTTGCCTCTAGCATTGTCACTTCTTTAACTCCCAGCCTAGAAGATCTGCTGTGCCAGAGCACCCCATGACTCAGAGAGATCCAAAAAGCCTGAGCTTAGCAGCATGCCTACTGAACTGAGACAAATAAGATGAGCAGGTCAGTCTGACGAGCTAATCAGAACTCTCCTCTAGGAAAGATTATGCTTCCAGGACATACTCCACATATTGCAGAAAGCATGTGGAATAGTGCCAAGGCAGAGATACCAACTCCAGCATAACCCACGTTCCCTCAGTCTTGCACATCCTCAAGGACAGTTTGTCTTTTGACCTAAAATTACAAACATTTAGAAATACAAAATGCCTTCCCTTCCTTCTCAGTGGGGGAGTGTTTCTCATCCCATTATTTTCTCTGGGGATTCTGCAGCTACTAAAATAAATACCTCCAAGTGCCCAAGACAAAGTATGCACAAGACAGGCTCTCTGATATTCTTCAGCTCTCCATGTGAGCCCACAAGGCCTGTATTTGTGACCCGAGTGGGTCTTGGAAGGTTTCTTAGCTATGGCAATAGAACTGAAGTTATTACTTCCCTGTCTCAGGCAGGAAGAGCAACTGCTGTGACAGAAGAGCAGCAGACAGCACCTATTGAGTCTATACAGCTTCATGAACATCATTTCAACTTCAATTCCAGTAACATTACCTAGGCAAACATTCTCAAGCCTGAAACTCCTCGTTCCTCACTCTATTTTTTTCTTAATCACTCTATGGCACACTTCTCAGTCTTGAAAACACAACAGAAGATCTCAGCTGAAAGAGTAAATAAACTGCTGATTAACACTCCCATGTTTTCTAACCTGAGCTCATCTTACCTAGACAACCATACAACACTTACTGCTTACCAGTAGTGCAGTTCACTACACAAAAAACACATTGTATTGGCTAAATGACTGGGACTGACCCATGGTTCAGATCTAGCAATGGCCATATCCATTCTGTGCATGGTCTGGCCTTGTGTGGCTTTGGGAAAATAGCAGAGAACTGCTGAACAGCAGCCCCCCTCTGCTGTGGTGCATACTGATCCACATACTGCAGGTCAACAGATTGGTGAACCCCTTTGGAAAACAGAAATTACACAGCCCTTCTAAGAAGAGACATTAAACTACATAAGATTTTGTTTTGCTTTGCCTCCCTTATGTGTTGCTTAGGAGAATTAGTGCTAAGTCTCCATTTCAGGATTTTGAAGATTGCTGTTTTGCTTTGGGCCGCAAATGAAACAGCCATTTTTAGTTCCACTCTTCTTTATAATTTTTGCACTGGACAGGAATAGTAAGGCTTTGCATACTGATACCCACATGCTAAGGAGAGATCTGTAAGAACAATCCTGTTCTTATCTGCAATATAGCTTTTTAAAAAGACTTACCTACCACTGTTCTTTGGTTGTTATTGCATCAAATTTACATGCAGGTCTAACACTGAAAATAAATAAGCAGTGGCTTGTGTGTGCATGTGGTGTGTGTAGTGTAGCAGATACTGGGGCAGATCGTCAGCTGGTGTAAATCAGCCTAGGTCCATTGACTTTAATGGAAACTTGCCAACTTACCCCAGCTGAGAATCTGATTATTGTTTTGCAAGTTCTTGCATTAAAGATAAGCATTCACACTCTATTCTGCTACACTGGTGAAAATGGGAGTAACTTCACTGAAGACTCTGGAGCCTTGCAACATGTACCTTACCTGAAAAGCAGAATTTGGTTCAAAGTTTTAATGACAGTTAAAGCAATCTTCAGCTCTACTACATTTAGTCTCTTCCTTTTTCCTAAAAAAAAAAAAAAAAAGTAGAAAAATGGTAAGAAGGAAAAAATATCAGTCTGTCATGGAAGATCTCAACTAAATCTTTTTTCTCTCTGACTCTTATTTCCAGGCTTTGTGCAAATAGTTTATTTGATTTGACACCTACTGCACAAAAGGTTGCCCCTTCTGTTCTATCAAAGCTGGTATCAAGAAAAGAGAGAGAAAAATCGCACAGCTGGTAATACAGAGAACCCAAAAATATACAAAGACGTACCAGAGGGAATAGTCATCAACATAAAGTGAACAAGCACCCAGACTATTGATTACATGCTGCTCACAGAACACTAGGCATTTCTGCCAACTTCTTTCCACTCTTACGCTGAGCTGCAGACAGCATGTTGTACTTTGCATCATCAGTTTTGATGAATAATGCACTGATAAACACTGCAGCCAATATTCTGAAGGAGCTGAGAAGCCAGATGTCATCTGGACCTCCAATAGTTTTAACCCTGGGTCTCTGACAGACACTGAAATAAACACTAGACATGAACTGCAGAATGGGCGATGCCCAAATGTGAGTTTAGGCACAATATTACACTGGCAGGCATATGAAAAAAGAAGGACCTTGTAATCCTTTCACTAACAACTTCTCAAGGCACTGAAATAGTGAGAAGGCAGCACCCTGGTGTGAGCTGCTCACTGGAAACACCTGCCAGGTGCCGCATTGCTGTGTGAGTAGGGGTGCCTGGACAAAAGGAATGCCATTATCTGTGTCAGCTTGGCCCTGCAAGACACTGCAGGCTCCCCACTGAAGGGACTGAGCGAGGAGCTGGGCAGACCTAGCCCCTTGAGGAAGCAGGATCCTCACTGGGAAACATGGGTGAGTTCCTCCCGTGGCTGCAGGCTGAGTATGTTAGGAGTTTAGGCTGGCAGTCAGCTTGGGCATCTTAGTAATACACCAGAGTCTACCTGCTCACAGGCAGCAACAGGTAGCAAGGGTTCTCAAGCCCTTAAGCTTTATTTGGTATTTATTTTACCTGCATCCTCACCAGGAAGTTTAACTGTTTTAAGCAACAGGCCCCTTAGACACCACCTCCCCAGTGAGGCCAATGCTTAGGGGACCTTGAGACCTGTGAAGGTTTCATTTTACTGAGTCTCAGCAGCACCAGGTTCCATTTAAAATCGCACAGAGTTTAGCAATATTAGCAGTGAGATTATGCAGTTTTGGAAGTAAACTATTCTACCCACCTACCTCAATAATGCAATATCTCAGCATGCCATGTAAGAGAAAAACTTTTTTTTCTTAAATGAGGGGAAAGGCTCTCTCTTTCTCAGAACTACAGTGTAAAGGGCTGATTGCTACCTCAAAATTCTGTTTAAGGAAGATCTCCTTATATAAAAAGCCAAATTAGGCTCTCAAAGGCTGAGTGTATGCCCAAGCAATGGAAGAGTGGTTTCTCTCTGCTGGCACTGCAACACTGCTAAGGTCAGGAAGCCCCCTTACAGTTTGCTCACCAGGAGGAGAGTTGTATAATTTGAAGCATCCTAAATGTTCTGCTTTATTTTACCACCAGAATTTTCCAAGAAAAACTGCCTGTTGAAAGGAATATACATGGCTTAAATATGGAAGTGTCTTCCCTCTATTTACATTCACCACTTTCTTTTGCACCTGAGTAACCATAGCTGGCAAATTCTCTAAGACATGCCCTATTCCCACATTGAGGGGAAATCCAAAAATAGGCAAAGGCTCCTTATAATGCTATTTCTTTTCCTTTCAGCCTGTCAAATAATTGACAAATGTGAAGCATGAATAAGGACCTCTTCAAGGTATGAAACAATCCAAAAAGAAACCTGGCATGCACGTGAGAAGTGGTTAAAACAAAGTAGTAGATCAGGAAATGCTTACATAGATAAGGGGCAAGCTGTAAAAAGGCAGAGGTAGTGACTACAGTGGAATTTCAATTATACTGACATTGATGGGCATAGCAGTAGTGGAGTCATTAAGGATGGATGCGTGCTTCTGAGTGCAGTACCAAACAGTTTTTTCGGTTTGAGGAGCAATCAACAAGACCAGGGGCTATTTTGGACTTAGTCCAAGGAAGTGAGACTAGGTGAAATGAATAATGTGGAAGATAATAAACCCTTAGGGCTAGGTTATAATATCATCACATTGGAAGCACTTCTGAAAATATTTGTGAATGGTTATAAAAGTACAATAATTCTGAGGACAGAATGAGTTGTAGAAAGTTGATTGGAATCAACTGTTTGTGGACAATAATGGAAAATCATGCAGTATTTAAGAAATGGAAAGACTGCTATTTCTATTCAGTTTATTAAAATCAAAGTCAAAATTATAGCAAAAACAAGATAATGTGGCCTCAGAAAATGTAATAAAGGTATCAAAATGCTTTCCTTATTTAAAAGGCCAAGCATCCTTGAAAAATGGGAAGGTTTGGCAGTTTTAAAATGAATGAGAACAACATCAAGAGAATACCAACAATGAATAATATCCATTAAATATTTCAATCAAGACTGAAGCCAAGCTGCTCAGCTGTATGCATGCAATGTAAATGGCAAAGAAGAAGGAGAAAAAAAAGATGATAGTGAAACTTGGAGAACTCATTTGTATCTATTTCCACAAATAAAAGGACCAATGCTCAGCCTTTCATTCTGAGAGTAGCTCCCATGGCTGTGGCAGAGAGAGGACATGAGTTGGGGCTATTTGGGGAGTGCATCCCTTACGGAAGCCGCTGGAAGTCGGAAAACAGGAAAACTACTTTCCTACAGAAGGGTCTGATCCCACTCTTGTGGTGCTCAAGACCATTGAAAAGTGCATGCATAGGAGTAGGCAGAGGTTCTACCCTGGAAATGTGGTGGCTATTCTCACTTGTTGTGACAACATGTAAGATTCAAGAAGTGGTTCTTGATCCATACAAATTGGTACAAATAGTTAAACAGTCAGAGATGTGGTTCAAGCACACACATTTCCTTTCACAGAGAGGAAGGTCTTACCAGGCAGCCAGGTCTGGTGCCTCTCCTCAGATGGCCACTGCATCCAGGCAGCAGGTGCTGTAACCTTTCCCAGTGAGCCAACTCAGCCCCTCCCAGTTTACCTACACTTTCAGCTGCCATTTCTGAGTAAAGTGGATCTTCTCCTGAGCACCACGGCTTCTCACACCAGAGAGGTCCTTTTTCTTCTGCTCAACTAGCGGTGGGAGGGTCAGAGTTATAGGGCTAAGTTTTACTCTGGGAAGGACCAGGAAGATGTTGCCTGATAAGAGACCCAGCAGAGAGATAGACAGACAGCAGACACATGTGAAAACAGGAGTCTTTGTGGTGGGAAAAGCGGAATATGCTGAGGGAGGTACTTTGACTCCTCCAGAAGAGAAACAGGGTGCCCTTGGTGAGAGCATGCTGCAGTCAGCAGAGAGCCTGGCCAGGCAGAGCCTGGGCTGGTCATGCCTGGCTAAGCAGCACTTTGTGCCCCTGTAGGGATGTGCTGTTCAGCTGGCAGCATCTCCTGCTGATGTACACAGCCTGTGACAGGGGCTGCTGCTTCCTCCTGGGAAGGAGGTACCAAAGCCTTCTTCCTTCCCCACAGTCATGTATTTCTCAGCCCACATCGCCATCCAGCTACACCATGAAGTTGAGCTCCAAACTTCTCCAGTATCCAGAAAGGCTTTCAGTTCAAACTTGCAAAGCAGAGAGCTCAAGATGACAAGGTGCATATTACGTCCCAGATTTCAAAGCAGGCCTCACAGCCAGTACCCAAGCTCCAAGACAACTCTTCTGATTGTACAGCGTGCTTAAGCTGAGGATGAAATGGTGATTTTTCCTCTGCTTTACTGATGACTATCAAACACATCCAGAATTAAAAACAAAAACAATTTAATTCTGCTTTTTTTCCTTCAGCTACAAATTCTGTCTGCCATGATCTCCAAGTACCTTCAGAACAAAATACAGTCATGTTTCAAAGATAAAGATGAAAAGTGGCTGGTTTTGTCCAGTTACATGTTGTGGTAAGGAACCCAGCACAAATTAAGATTACCAAGTCCCCAAGTAGATGGGGACCTTTTAGTTTTGTGTTGGGGTGTGAAATGTGGCCACGTATGAGCAAAGATCATTCCTTTGTCTGACATCCTTCACCTATCTGCTTGGAGAGAGAGGATGGCACTGTGTGGAACTTATTGCATGAATCCTCTCCCCCTAAGCCCTTTGGCACCCATCAAGCACTGAGCATCCCCCCACCTCTCCCCACAGCCTCCTCTCCCTGCAGCTGCTGCACCACTGATTCAAATGCCTCACTGGAGCTTGCAGGACCCCTACTAGCCTCCACTGTTAGCTGGCCTGAGGAGATGGTTCACACTGTGCTCACAAAACCCACAAAACTCAGTGGAAATTCCAGCCCTGAGATAATGATCCAAATTTCCATGAGCTCATAAAGCACTCTAAAAAATTAGCAGGGAGAGTGCAAGATCATGCATACCTGTGCAGAATTACTTGTCACCTAGGCAGGGAAGCAGTGAGGAAGATGTAAAAATATGAGGTTAGTGCAACAGCAGGGCTACATTTCTCTCTCTAGAAAATTCAGAGCTATGGAGGTACAAACAACTGTTCCAAAGAAAATGGATACCTTTGTTTATAAGTCTGGAGAAAACAAGACTGGCAGTGATCCGTGAGATCCTGGAAAACTCAAATCAGAGTGTCCTCCTTTTCTCAAAACACCTGTGTAAATAAGGAACAAAGAAACGGCTGCAAAAGTGCAGAAACCAGACTAAATTATTATTTTAGTTTTTTTAAAATGCTACCACAGAGCCTGGTCACAAAGAGCAAGCCCCAGCCTTTGTGGCAGTAGAACCTGCCACATATTTGCCCTGGGTAATGAGCTCAGAGGAGGAGATTTGAAAGAAGACTTTGCATTGTTCGAGGAGGCTCTGGAGCAGAGGGAGGGTGGAATTCCATCTGTTCACTTCCGCGCGGTTCAGTGAGCTGCTTCACTTTTAATGGTTCACTAGGCTGTGACACTTAGCAGAAATTACGGTAAATGTTTTTTAAAACCTTTACATTATCATTTAAGAAGCCGCATGACAAGATCACTGAAAAGCTAACCCTTTGATCTCTGTCTCTTGTGAGGTTTTTTTGTTTGATAATGGAGACAATGTACCATGTGCTTTTGAGGCTGGATAATGTGTTGATGTGCATACGTTCACTTTGTCCCCTCTCCTAATGACATTCTCTGTGGGGTTTTCTTTCATTCCATAGCAAAAATAAAAGCAGATTTTTGCCCTTATAATCTATAGTCACCTCGGCAGCTCCCATATAGCTCTTGGCACGTTAGGAGAGCTGACAAACAGCTCACACTGCAGCTCAGATGGGAAGTACCCCATGTTACCGATCAGGTGGAATTCCACTTTGCCTGCTTGAGTGACTCTGTGAACAATGTAAATCATTAAGTCTTTGAAACAGTGCAGAAAGGTGATGGGGGAAGGGAGCTCTGTATCTGGTGCTTGGTCAATGTAATTTCACAGGAGGACTGTTTATTTTTCATAAATCTTGGAAAAAGATCCAGTGGTAGTCAACAAACTCAGTATGACTTGAACACTGGGACAGTGCATCCTGGTAAATGCTTCTACTCGTCTGTGTTTAATCAGCATTTAGAACATTATTTTTCTCCTTGCATTTTCTCCTCTCCATCAGAGTTTTCAGCACTTTATTGGTTTTCTCCATCTGGAGAAAAGTCTATGGAGTGCCTGGAAAACTTGGAGCAGCCATTTGGATGTCTTCACTGCTGTAGAAATTGGCCAGTAGTACCAAGAGAAAATCTTAATCTTTTTTCGAAGAAGGGAAACAAGGACAAATGAAGACAGGCTCCCTACAGATTCATGGCTCACAAAGATCTCTGCTGCATTTGCCCTAGTCAGAGGAAAAGGTTCACAGCTTCTTTAGACAAACACTCCCTCATCAACTACACTGCATAGACAGCATGTCTCAAAAAAAAGCAGTCTGAAAAAAAATATCAGCTACAAATTCCAGACCTTAGAGATCATTCTTATGCTTTCAGACCTTTAAGATTAATTTTTAAAGGCTCTTTTGGTGTTGGGGACCATTATGTGCAGATTCAGAAACACTTTTTTGCTTTTGTCATTATTAAAATAATAATTTTGTCAGTTTTCTCTGATCCAAGTCATGGACAAAAGTTCACAGTACAAGTTCAAGCCCTCCATTGCATGAAGATAATCCATAGGAAACAGATATCTCTGAGATATGGATTCCGAACTGGGATGGTGTCCACAACACTGACTTCATTCTGTTCAATTTACCAAGGAGCATAGTTGTCGGCACATTTTGCGAGCAGGAATTTGGCCATCACAAGGGAAAATCCTGCAGCAAAATATAGTTAAATGAACCCAGTGAATTCTTGCTTTATCTCTGCTACTTTGTTGACCCTCTTGAAAAACTCCCACTTTCCTCCTACAAGGGAGAATATGCCAGAAAAGCAAAAGGGTGCTCAGACTATTAATGAAATGCCTGATAACTACTTGCTGAGAAGAGACAGAGAGGTCACCAGAGAGGGAGAAGGAAGCAAGGACTGCAGCTGAATTTCGGGTGGAAGAATATGATACTTCAGATAAGTCAGTGATAATAAAAGGGAAGGAAAGAGAGGGGCTGGTTGGGATTCCATCTGTAAGCATCTTAATATTGTTCCCTCTAGCTGTTGACTTGAGTGAGGTACCCATGACTTTGAGATCACAGCACAAACAGATTAAACAGAAGCAAGCAGCTAAATGTTGGCACCACATGTCTGTTTTGTATTGCTCCCTGCATCATGTCCATGCTGTCCTTTGCCCCTGGTCTGAGATCACACAGCTCAGGAGCATCCAGGCTGGGGAAGCCCCCATGCAGCTCTGCTCATAACATGGTTGCTTCTGGGTGTCCCTGACTTCTCTCCAGAGGGCACAGAGACACCAAGACACCCCCATCTAATCTCCCTCAACTGTGCTGAAAAGTAATTTCAAATATTTCTTTTCAAGAAGTGACCCAGTCTTTTTTTTTTCTTCCCCTTTTGGGGATTTGCAAAAGTTCATTTGAACTCCAGTGTCCCTATGTTGGTGCAGTGGCTAGTGAATGCTTTATTTTACAGGGACATGCTGCTTCTCAAACTAAATGTGGAATTCTTCCTGCAGAAATATCCCTGTCTCATGAAACTGGAAAAGCATGGCCAATATAGAGCAAATAAATCTATCTGCATGTGGACTTTGACTGGTATCAAACTGGCTCATTTATTGCCACAACTCTTTGCAGGGAGATTTTTGTTCTGCTGTAGAGCTGCTAAATTCCCCTTGAGTACTATTAGTGTTGCTGCTTTTTATGTCTCTCTCCATGACACTACTCAATGCAAGTTATAATTAACTCAGAGAAAGTAGAAGGGGATGGACTCTGTCTGTTTAGGGGGAGATGGGTACAGATTAAGATAATGCCAAATAACCTTTGAGCTTTCTAGTATACCCTGAACCTCGATTATTTTTAGACCTCACCTTTCTACTGAGAGACAGCCAAAAGCCTGTTGTATGCTGCAAACTACAGCAATCAGGAATGATTTCCAGGGCTGAGGGAGGACTCGAATAACTTGACTTGTAAGACCTTTGTACTGGCCTTTTGCACAAGACTAGTTTTTAGCACTGGAGAAATACAGAAGCCACCCCTGGATGAGATCTTAGTATCAAAGGTGAAAATGTGTCCATTTTCTAGCAGCACTGGACACTCTGGAGAACAATTTACTGCTTAACTATTAAAGATTCAAACACCAAATGCAGGACCTACACTAGGCACACTCAAGCTGCAGGGCTTGTATACAGCTGAGGGGTGCAAAGGCAGGCTGAGAGAGGGTAGCACAGGATGTCTGAAGGTGCATGCACATGAAGAGGTGTCTAGCAAAGTTTCTTGCATTTCTTAAAGTACTGAATTGTGGAAGAAGATAAGGGTAGAAAAAACTAGCATACTAGTGATCATATATGCTTTGGACACAGAAATTATTCCCCTGGCAGCAAACAGTGAATGCTAACACGGTCTTTGTGCTCAGCTCACAGAATCTTTGGAAGTTGACAAGGAAAAATAAAGTGTCCTTACTGACTTTGACATCTCTCCTGCAGGTAAATTCAGCCACAAGCAACTTTATATAACTGAGTAAACCTATTGAGTTCAGCAGGACCACTTTCATGTGCACATTGCTCACATGGGCCTCAGTAATGCATGCTCACAGTCTAAATAGTTGATACTTTTGAACTATTCAAAAAAGTGAGTTTCTGAACCAAGAAGAAATTTGAATAACTAGTGTGCTATTTTGATCTGCATTCTAATTTGAAAGCTCATCATTATTTACATGATAAATATAAATGGTGCATTTGGAGTTGTTATAGTCCATCATGTAAATCTGTATCTAAGCATTATGAAAAAGAGGATTTGTGACTCAGTAGATCATATTAGCTCTAGGGCAGTTATTCCTGTTGATCAAATCTATTTTCTTGCTGCCCAATGTGCATCAAGTCCATGTGATAAAAAATCCTTATGACATATTTACTGCTGTGTGAAATGATGTGGTCATTTTTAATTTCTTTGATTTTTTCCTGTAATATTCTAAGCAGCCTGGCATTCCCAGAGAAGAACAGCAGTCTTACTCTAGGTGGCCCTACTTTGATCTCAACTAGATGACCATGAGTGATGAGCTCCCATAGGTTTAACAAAGATTCCTAGGAATATTTTACCCCTCCCTCGACAATGTCTGTGATGCCTCCTTCCCACAGAAAAAAACCTCACCCACTCCATATACTCTCTTCCCATCCAGAAAACATCAATTGCCTTCTGTCATTTCCCTTGTTTTGTGCCATTATCCCACTGATCCACCATACTAGTTCACCCAATAGCCTGGTAGCACTCAGAGCTTGTCTCCTTGCCTTGCAATTGTTTTGCAAAACTGATTCTGTAGAAATGAGCTTGGTGGTCGCCCGTCACCACTGCTCCCTGGGGCACCTGGCTCTCCTGCCAGCACTGACTCTACAGCAGTGGCTCTGGGTCTGCACTACCAGAGAAGTAAGCAGTCAAGAGGCACACCAATTTTCCTTCTGTTCCTTGCAGGCAGGCAGATGAAGGTATTTCCCACATGCTGAAAAATCTCTACAGCTGGTGCTGAAGGGAGGAACAATCTCCTCTAGCTGGTGCACAGCACTACACACTTTTCTTGCTTCATGCTGGGCCAAAAAGACCAATTTCATTCTTCTTGATGCCGTTGTCTATGTGGTATCAAGTACATGTGCATTCAGAAGAGGCTTTCAGTGTAAACCAGAGAGATCTGCTTTAGCATTTGACCATTCCTTCTTGTTTCCACCCCAAGGGCAATCAGAAAATACATGCAATTACTGTGAATTTATTTATATTGCACAAAGCTTTTAGGGACTGTTAATGAGCTAATGTTTTAGGATAATCTTAACTGCCATCATTTTGTGTACAGTCTCCTTGCATACTTGAAGGGGTAACAGAGAGAGATTTTTGTCCCCTCAGCCTCCTGCAGCAGGAAGACCCCCTGTTTGTTCCACCGTTTCCAGTTAAAGGCTTGTTTTGCCAACTAAGGGATAACAAACTTCAGATCATCAATGATTTCTAGAAACCTCCACACTTCAGAAAGCCAGTGCTTTGTTATTAAAATTGAGATTGCTTTTGCAAAGCCCCAGTGGTTGTTGCTGAGAGCCAAAGCTTGTGAAAGACCTCCAGAAAGCCTGTTTCCATCTGATATGAGGACAGCAAACAGCGGAGCCACACCCCATGCACCCCTGGGCATTTTGACCTTCCGGAGTAAAATCTGAAGTGATCTGAAGCTGGAAGATGGGTCAGAGAACACTGAAGGAAGATGGAAAAGGTAAAACAAATGAAATGTTAGAATAAGAGTAACATTTTGATTAGCAGATGTCTGGTATTCCCACAGTCTTTTTACCTTTGTTTTAATATTTGAGTCAACACTCTTAGTTTAATAAAAAAAAACATCTGCTAAGTGTTAGGAGTGTATGTCAAGGCAAAACAGGTAACCTCCACCTCCACTGGGACTGTGTTTTTTGGTCCAGGATGAGAAACTGCTGTTAAAACTGTTCCCAGATTATATCCCACTGGCCCTGATTACCTTGATGTTGGGAAAATGTCTCAAGGGACGTAAATTGCCTGGAATCATTTGCAACAGCTGCCAGCAACTGCAATTCTATGTTATTACAAAAGCAATCTCCCTTACTGGGAATTTGATTTGCAAAAATAGAAGAATTAATAGAAATAGAAAGAAAGGTTTTAAAATAAGATCAGTTTCCAAAAACCAGGAACCCTTTTTGACACAAGTATCCCTTATGCTGTCATATGGGAATAATTATAGAAATGACTGTCACAAGATGGTACCTGCTTATGAAAAATAAATCTCTCCCTTGAATTTAGGCAGGCTCAAGTCAATATTTCTTGCAGAAGAAATCTCTCTTTTAAGCTCAGTATATTTTCTGGAACAATGGATATTGAATTGTGTCTGTTAATATAATCACTTGACATCTACCATTTTGTATATTTCGTGTTCCAGTGAAACCTTCTCTGTATTGCTAATGAAATAATTTTTTTATGTTCTCAATAATCATTATTCTCTTTAATGAAAAGTTAGGGCAGATCTTTCAGTCCTTACATGTGGGAATAATTTCTACCCTCACATTGCTTTCTTGAGTTACTTAAACTGACTTCAGTGAATTAAAGTTTTGTAGGGATGGCTTGTTCATAACTTAAGTGCTAATTGACATCTATTTCAGAACATGACATTCTGGAATAAACCCTACTGTAAGACATTATTGAAATTATGGTTTTTATAACAATTAGTGTAATTATGTTTGGGATAGTAACTAGTAAGTCATTGCAGTGGAATGTAAGGCAATGTCTCCTACCAGCTGCCTTTGAGAATCTTCTGTCAGAGACAGTGAGAAAGATCTGTCCTGAGTCACATAAAACATCTCCCACAAATATGGTGAAATGAAAGGAGACATAAGACTTCTGTCTATCAATTTTGAGGAACAACTAACTCTAGTGCTTGGAAACTTCAGAGCTCTGTTATCACAGATGAAGCAAATTGCTTCATTTCAATGCCTTTGCATCAGAAAAAGAGCCAGGTCCAGATACAGTGATCAGTATAATGAGAAAAAAGTGCACCACTCGTACTTTAATTCCTATCCCCTGCTCTGCCTCCTCTTTAACACCCAAGTAATTGTCAGAAGGGGACCCAGCTATCACAGATGACAAGGGGTAAATGCCTTCATGTTGTCCTCCAAAGGTTAAGGTTTACCAACCCCAGTTGGAAGCCACAATCTCCAATAACCATTAATCCACTAAACTCCAGTATGAGTGAACATATTTATGGCTGCAGTCACTAAAGGGTGAAATAAAGATTAGTTTTTAGTTAGGAACGCAAAGCTTTTTAGATCAATACAGACCCACTGCTGAAATCAATCTAAAGTTTGGAATTTTTAAGTAAAGATTTACTGGGCTTCCTTGTACAGTTAATTTTCCAAAGGGAGAATGGTCTCAGCAATGTTACATAGTAATCAAATTGAGTAAACACTAGTCAGTTCGTAAACTGACCTCAGTTATGCGCATAGCAAATGAGTGTACAGCAATAAAAATACCCATAATGTGGATAGTAAACTTGCCAATAAACAGGTAAAGCCAAAATGCACATATAGACTAACATGATAAAATATTAGTAGCTACATTTGCCTATTCAAAAACATAAATAATCAATAGACATTAATAATGAAGTTGTTCATGCATTTCTTTATTACTGTGCATATTAAGTGTTTCAATTATTTCTACTTAGTTTGATAGATAAATGTATATGTACATTTTGTGCCTTGAAAAGAACATAGGATTACTCTTCAAAACAACAACTACTGTTTAGATGAAAGAACAAGTGGACTGGAAATACACAGCTTGTTATACCCCTCTGCTGTTCATGTTTGATGCATGTATACAATTTATTATGCAATTTCTTGAGATTTGACAAAGTAATTGTCTGGCAAACCATAGCTTTAATGATGGTTTTTCTGCTTCAGACAAAAGGTCTGAAGGTAGTGTAGGAAAATGACTTAATAGATCAGTGTCTATAAATGCTGTTAATGTGTATTATATATATATATTTGCAATGGTAACCCAAGTTATTTTCTGAGTTACCGCACAATATGTTGTGAGATTCCATGTGGTAAATTCATTTTTGTCATCAGAGCTACTGCATGAAATCTTGTATGTTGAGCTGTAACTTCCAAAATAACTCAGGTCACTGCCCTAGTTTTAGTCTGGGTGTCTGTCACTGGGAGTTCTTGACAGTGGACCTGAGGCTGTGAAAAAGCTTAGATGTTACAATAGTGTTATGGTGGCTTAAAATAGACAGTATTTCCATTGTTAACCCCATTTTAAAGGGTTTGTCACTTGGTACTTAAAATCCAGTCAGGTCTGAAACCAAAGTCAAGGAGCAACAAATAAATTTCTTTTTAATATTATTTTTTTAATCATCACGGCTATTCTTGAGACAAGCATGACAGAAATTCCAAGTTTTTATTATTTTGAACATATTTAAAATCTTTTGTAACTAAAATATGTCTAATTTTAAAAAAAAATTCTCAGCAAAGGGATGTTCTTCATTTTGCCTGTTTCCCAGTTTTATCATAGGTAAAATAGTGGTGGGCCAGATTCACAGCTTGTGTGAACAGTCACTGGGTCCACCAGGACTGTCCCTTTATGTCAGCAATGAACTACCTGCTGATGAGCTATATACAAATAAAGTTAAAATGGAAGCCATTTTTCATTTTTCTCCATTGTTACTTCTCAGCTCTAGAACTTCTGGGATACTTATTTATATCTTGGTGTAAATGAATATGAGGCATTGGGCAGACATGAAGATGTTACCTTGTGAGCAATAGGTACCTGAAAATCACCCAGGCAATTTAAGCCTAGGAAAAAAAAATATTCAATTCTTATGACTGGGTTCCAACATCAAATATTGCTTTGTTCTATTCCACCACCATTTTTTTTAGAATTAATGATATCTACCTTCACACTTGTTTTTTTAACCTTCAATACAGGGCTCATGAATGTGCTTGTTGATATCAGAGAAAAATATAGTCTCCTCCTAATCCTTTGGTACAACAGAAATAGAGCTACTGTTGATTTCCTCACTTTTCCCATTTGATACCATGAAAATCTTTGAAAAGGTGCAGGGAAACAATTTCCAGCTGTGAATGGCTGACATATCCTTCCTGACAAAGCAGACCATAGATGATCTGCTTGTATTCCAAGGCAATGTCACTCAGAGCCAAATATAAGGATATTTTTATTATGTGAACTAGGTGCTGTGGCTGGTGACACACAGAGCCCTGCCAGCTTTTCAGTGATGACTTCTTTTTGGTTTCCACTGACTGGGCCAGATTTGAACCAGAGAGAGCTGGACAAAATTTACCATTTTGCTGAGAAGCAGAGAAACACTTGAGGAAGGGGATTATTTTCTTTCTCATCATTTTCCCCCAGATTATCTGCTACCAAATTTATATAATCCCTGACCAAAAAAAAAGATAGTATTTTTACAATGCTACACCAAACTCAGGTAGCTGTTTTGCAGTTGGACCTGGTGGAAACAAGACAGAAGACTGCTTTATCTGGGCAGCTACCTGGGTTAAGTTGGAGCCACAGCTGGATTTCACCAAAATCACCCTCACCAACTAGTAAGGGTCAACACTAGTTAGGAGAATAATGCTTGACCTTCACTGACTACAAAAAGTTAAAGATTACCTGGTTTTAATCTCATGAAGCCCTGTCTCTATGTTTTGTGTTTGTGTTTTTTCTCTCAGCAAACTAATTTGAATGATGAGGTCTCAACTTTAAAAATACAGTTTGGGAAAGGGGAGAAGCAGCACATTCACTGTTTCACAATGATGCTAAGTCTGGTTACTGAGAAAGCAAGGACACATGATCACCACAGAGAGATCATCTTCTTCCCTTCTGCAGCAGAACAAGACTGTACTATTTAAGCATAGCCCTAGTATTCAAGCAGCTAGGTCAGAAGGTGCTCTAGGTGTTGTCCCATAAAGATGGAGAAAACCAAGTGGCAACCATAAACCTTAACTCACCTTCTCTTTTTTATACATATGCCTCTAAAATGGTCAGCGAATAAACATCTTGGTGGTCAAAGTTAACACCACATTTTATTTTATGTCATTATTTCCACATGAGGGACTGGACATCCAGTGAGTCCTCCCTGCCACATCCAAAGGGAGAAGATAGTCTTGGGCCAGTTAAAATAGAGCACTATGGGAAAGACTTCTGTCCCCAGAGCACTTAGATGGATGGAGAACAAAACTCTTTGTCAGCAGATTTTGCTAGAAATGGATTAAAAAAATTTTTTGCAACTCCTTTCTCCCTTGAAAACTGATAGTGCTCTCTTGGGGCTCGTGAGAGTCACATTATACCTATGGATTATATATTTTTTCAGTACAAAAATGTACTCTAGCCACTGCAATCCAGTTAGCTCCTGTTGCTCTGAAGCTTGCCCTTTCCCTCATGTGTCTCAAAACACTGCCTCAAGAAACCAAACAACTGGGATGGAACACCTGCAAAGCTTGACTGTGGCTTTAGAGCAATCAACAGTGTCACCTGCCACCAGTGTATCCTCCTCTTAGTTTTGCAGTGAGTCCTGTGTGCACCAGGCTGGGAAAACTCAGCCAAACTGGCTGGCAACCACAGACACATATCCCACAACAGGAAGGCATTCCCTTTCAAGAGAGTACTTAAGAATATGATTTAAGAAATGCTTAAATGGTTTCCTGAACAGAGATGGACTTAAGCACAAGAGAGTATCCCTTAATTGGAAGTACAGTGCAGACACAATCACTAAAGCTCGTATTATATGCCTGAAAATCGAGTCCCAGAGCGTAAGCTTTTCCAAGTGATGGTTAGAGGGTTCCTAGTTGTAGCATGGTTCTGTACAGAAGGATTTGCTTAATCCACCTTGCTTTTAGATTGCAATTTCCCCAAGCTTAACTGCTTCTTTTAACAGTTCTGAGTTCTGCCTCCCCCCAAGTTATTTTAATAACTCTTTCAGAGGAAATACCTTATATTTTGATATTTCAGAAGCTACTGGTTTTCTACAAACTTTATTCATGTCATCTTGCAGGCACAGCATTGCATTAAATGGCTTTTTTTTTAATGTCCTTTATTGCCTTTTTGTGGACTATGAGAGGAGGAACAACTTGCCTTTCAGTGCTCTTAGAATCACTCATTTAGAGTGCTATGTAGCAGCACCCAGTCCACTGCCATCCAAGAGTTTTGGGTAAACAGGGAAGAACTCTGAATACTTAACGGTGTTATGACTCTTTACAGTACAGTTTCTGTTTTGTATACATTCAGGCACAGAAACAATACTTCACAATATATCTGTGAGTGCAGATAGAACCAGTCATGACTCCTGGAGGAATCTCAAAGCTCTAGGCAAGCAAGGATTAACCAGGACACCTCACAGGCAATCAGGATGACTGTGACACCTCGGGGCCCAGTTGTGCCAGTCTCTACAGTCACACAGTTGCAGTAGCCACTGGCACCACCATCGTGATGGTAAACATTCAGAAACACCCAGCTGGGTGTGAAGCTGGGCAGATGTGCTCAGCAGGGCTGAGGAAGCACAAGCTGAGAGAGGCTTGGACTGCACTAATGAAAACCCTTTTTAGCATTTGTTAACTGAAGCACAGAGATATTAAGGAATGCACCTGGGTCAAGGTTGTTGCATCTATATTATTAGACTCAAGATAACTTTTCATTCTCTTGCCCTCCCAGCTCCTCACAATGCCTCACATCTCCTTGCTATCCAGGGAAATGGTTTCCTCAGAGAACAATAAGGCACTTAGGAGCTTTGAGTGGTTCCCAGGCACTAAAGTGTGCAAGCCAGTGTAGGTACAATTGCTGTGTGCCAGTGGTGGGAATCCAGACTTGTGGGTCTAACAACCTGGACCACCACGGTCTCCTGAAATATTCCACTCTTGCCCTACTCCAACACTGACACTACCAGTGATGAAGTGAGTAGGTAATCTGTGCTCAAAGAACAGTGCACCAGGATGCCAGGTCTGCCTTCAGAAGTGTGAGCTTAGACCTCCACTTCAGAAGTTTCAGGGTGGATCATACAACAATGCTCAGCAAGAGTAGCAATGTCAATGGTGACTGCCAGCACTGCTCTTGTTCATCTCTTTGTACAGCACTTGCACCTCAAAAGGGACCTGTGCACAAAGATCTGCCCAAACAATTAGCATGGCTCGTTGTCAAACAAAAACAACCCAGCCCACCTGTAGCCTTTACCTTTCTGGAAGGCCCCTGGAAAGAACTTTCTTTACCTGTGTTGGCAGACCCAGTCCACATCCAGGTGGTTTTGGTCAGTGCCAGAATCTCTGTTCTACCATTTGAAATACAACAGTGGCAGAAATGCAGACTGTTGAGAGAGTGCAACAGGCAAGCTGACTTGCACAAAAGACAAATTCTGTGTCCCAGAGAGAGGAGGCAGCTGAAGACCTGTTTCTGACAGCAATCTCAATGACAAAAGGTCATGTTTTGAATGTTCAGATGTTCAGAACTGACACCTATTTCTGTTCTTAATAATAAAGATACTGTGCATGTAACTTGATTTCTGAGATGTACCAGGATACCAGCATATATCACAACAAAATCTGCAAAAAATCCCCCATAAACCATCAGTTATGCAGACATATATTTTATATTACAAGCACAGATATTAAAGGCATTCAAAATTTCTCTTTTCCATATAAATTAATCTTACTGAAATGTATTTACTTTGTTTATTTGTTGAGTTTGCTCTCTAGGACTTCAATGACTGTGCCTTATCCTGTCTTGATAAAAGCCTCTTCTGCACCAGTTGCTCTTCCTTTAATGACAAGGTGTGATTTGGAGCTTGTACTATTGACCTCCCCACCACAAGCCTCTGCAATCAGACTTTGGTAAACTGAGGAATCTGCAAGGAGGAAAGAGCTGAGGGAAAGGATGATGGCTAAAAGCACAACACTTCCAAAATCCTGGTTTTGAAGAGATGAAAGCATGGGCCACTGCCCACTGTTCTTTGGAAATCCAGTTTAAGAATAGAGCCCTATAGCTATGATAGGGAAAGCTTCAGGGTTTTTATGTATTTAGTGCCCCAGGAGAAATGGTCTTTGCTCCCAATGGTTTCCCTGAGGTCTGTGAGCGTTTTAGGTATATAAATTAGAGATGTGAAGTCCCTGCTTAAACCAAGTGTCAAGTACATCTACTTTTGCTCCAAAGCAAAAAAAATGGATATGGTGCAGGTCTGGGAGTAAGACAAGAAAGAAAGCACATAGTATTTTCTGCCAACAGCTGCCATCTGTAAGAGATGAACTTTAATTTTCCACTTTGAAATCAAGCACCCAACTTAGAAACTTTGAAGTTTTCCTTCAAAATATGTAAGATCATTTAGAAAATACCATACTCAGGACTTTTGGAAATATTTGTCCAATGTAATTCATAAGTGACCACAAATCATACACGTAAGTTAAGACTGAACTTTATTTCAACCCGAGTTAGTGTAGCAAAGTTAAATAAAAATTAACCAGGCCTTTTCACTAAAGAGCAAAACATACCAGTATGCTAGTCCAAGAAAATTGCTACCAGGATGTATTTTGGCAGCTTACAATGGTGCAAGTGTGTGTGACACATCAGTCAGTGAAAACTGATACAAAACCCCATGGGGTTTATTTACAGCCATTACAGCAGCAAAGTTCAGCATAAAAAGAGTGATATAAAAATCATTCTTCCCATCTTCTACAGTTGGGAGACAACTCACATCACTGAAGACACCAGCTACTATCAAAATGGAGGCATCTTGTAACTCGCATTTCTCTTCATCTCAATAATCTGTGTGGCCCACAGGATACAGCAGGGAGGAATCCACAACTAGAGCAAATGAAGAAACATGGTTTTAGAAACAGCATAGGATGGTGTCATTTTGGGAAGACTACCATGCCCCACAACACCAGCTGCCTTACCTTTCTTGGAGATTTTTTGCAGAAATAATTGACATCCGAGGGAGGGGGAAGGGATCTATCTAACAAGGAAAAAGAGAGAGGTATGGCAGAACTTCTTTATTAAGGTCACCGGAAAATAAATAAAAGCAAAAACTGCCTTGATGCCTTTCAGTTCCAGTCCTTTGCATTCCTGAGCAATCTGACTCCAGCTCTGTAAATGCATTGGCATCCTTGGCCAAGTCAAAGAGAAAGACCATGAGACCTGGCATTCAAAGTCCCACTCCTGGAGTGTGTTTTAATTAACAGGAGCCTGAGCATCATCTGTGAAAGGGGATGGGGCTCGAGGCTTTCGCACCAGGTAAAACTTTCTGTGAGTGCTTGTTCCAGTCTTCTCTCATGTGCATTTCATTCAAGGGCATATATTCCACCTTTTTTTCTTTTCTTGCTTCTTTTTTTTTTTTGACAATTGGAGATTTGACAACAGAAGAACATAGCTATAAATGTGAGGGTACAATATATCATGAAATAAAGTGTGGAGAACATGTCCTCTGCCAAAATGTCCCTTGGTGGAAAGAAAAAGCCCAAAATGTCTAGAATAAGAATTCCCTCTGCTTCTTACAACTATAAAGGAGCAAAAACCAAAACAAAGCCCCAACCCATGGGCTGTGCTATGCACGTTTCTAGGGTATCAGTTCTGGCAGAAAGTTGAAAGGTTATGTTTGTGAAATAGCAGCTGCTTTCCTGCCATTCGGTTCAGGCTTCTGCTTTGCAAAGTCTCGAAACTGAAAGACAAATCTGACAATATGCTAATCTTCCAATAAAAAAATGTGACTTCTGAACCCTTATCTGTTGAAGAGCTGACAGTGAAGTTCAGAGACGGTTGTCTAACCAGAAAAAACGATAGAGAAAATATGCCTTCAAACAAGATCATAAATCTTGAACAGTGCAAGGGAACAAATGTAAAGGAAACGTTTTACCACTAACACCATTTAGTAGCCTCACTTTCTCTCCCTTCCACCCTTCCAGCCTCATCATACTTGTGAGGAAGGAGGATGTATCCTGTCAAAGCAATAATATGAATACAAGGGGATGGGGGGGTGACAGTGTATCAGCTACTGAAACCAGACATTATTTCCATCACTCCTGGGGTGTGAGGCGAGAGCAGAAATACAAAACAAATACTATGCAACCTGAATACAAGACTTACTCCCCACCCACCCCCCCCGAACAACACACACACAAAAAAGTTTGCATATTGCACAGGGCCCTTGAAGATCATAAATCTATGCATGAGAAAGATGTAGTGGAAATTTTTGGGGGGATTAGAGTTTATTTTTGTCATCTCTGTGAGACAGCTACTCATTCATCCAGATCACAGCTAAGAAAAAAGCTGGTCACAGAAATTAGCAGTTTCAGCTCAGCAGCAAAGTCGCCAGCCTGTGAAGGCAGAGAGAAATTGACTAATTAGCAATGCGCACTAAAACTTGACGGTTCTTTATAGAGAGAGAGAAGAGAGAGGGAGAGCGAGAGGGAGGGAGGCAGGGGGGGGCTCGCTTTTTCCCCTTCTTTCTTCCAAAGATGTTTGAAATCGCAGTCATTTACGCTCGACAATTTTTACAATAGCCTTGAGCCATAATTTTGCGAGTCTCTCCAGCATCCATCCCCCTGTATGGTCTCTCTCCACTGGCCATGCACGACCGTTTCTCTCCCCAACCGTGGATTTCCTATTACTCTCGTTACGACTCACTGAGCCCCAGGCCCAAGGATAATGATGTGTTGTTTCTTGGTAGCATAATTTGTCACACGTACATTTTTTCTTCTTCTTCTCTTGCAGAAAGCTCTGCGCTCTCTCTCTCTCTCTCTTTCTCTCTCTCTCCTTCTCTCTCTCGTACATTTTCTTGCTGTTGCTAATTCATGGTGATCAAATGATGTACGACAAAATAAATTGTAAAGAGTGACTGCTCCGAGTTGGGAACCAGAAGGTTTTTTTTCTTCTTTCTTTCTTTCTTTCTCTTCTCTCCTTTTTTTTTTTTTTTTTTGGAAGGAGCGAGCAAACCTTTAAAAAGGAAGGACAATTGATTTTTTTGGGGGGGAGCTTAAGTGAACCTTTACTTTGGCAGCTGGTTGTGGAGCAGGTAAGTTTCTGGCCTTGTGTCTAAACGTCTCCGTGCATTTTCTAGTGCCTCCTGATTTGTTTGTGGCTGGGGGAGAGGAAGGGGGTGTTTGGGTGTGCGGGGTGGGGGGGGCAGTTGTGTAACGAACGCGTTTGCAGAATAAACTCCGATTGCAAGAAATGGGCAAAGCGAGAAAGAAAGAAGGGGAGGGAGAAGAGGAGGAGTGTGTGTGTCTGTGTATGTGTGTGCATGTATGTATGCGTGTGTGTGTGTGTGTGTGCGGTGGGGAGGGGGGGATTGACCGGGTCCACTTAAAGGGAGAGGCTCCGGGTGGTTTCTGTAGCCGCCGGCGGGGCGCGGAGCGGGGCTGAGCGGAGCCGGGGCAGGGGAAGCGGCTGGAGGGAGCCCCTCGCTGCGCCGATAAATGGGGCGAGGCGGGGGGGGAGGGGGGCAGA
>VWYI01038326.1:1225-44464 GCA_013399455.1 Anthoscopus minutus | reverse complement strand
GGGGGGGTGGAGGGAAGGGCTAGTGGTATTATTTGGGGTGTTTTTGATTGCTTGGATATTTGGGAGTGGGGCACCTGGGGGGGTGGCTCAGCTTTGAAAATGTCCCCGGCTTCCTTGCTCCTCCCCTGGAGAACTGCCCGGTTTTCACCGAGGAGGGAGGAATACGGGGGCGGGGGTGAAGAGGAGAGAGGCAAAAAAAAACCAAAACCAAAAAATATCCTCTAGCCCTCCCAAGTTGCAGCCCCACCGAGCAAGCCCGTCCGTGTCCCGGGCAGTAGGGGTTGGCTCGGCTTGGGCAGAGGGGAGCCCGTCCCCCGGCTGCGCCCCCCGCCACCCTTGCGCACACAGCCGAGATGCGCCCTCCGGGCCTCTAAAGCTCTGTTTATTGTTGTGTCGTCCCGTGTGTCCCCCCACCCCGCTCTCCTCTCCACCCCTCTGCCCAGGTTGGAGGAGGGTTTAAAAGGCAGGTGTGCCGGAGGCCGCTCGCCATGTCCAGATCCGGGGACAGGACCTCCACCTTCGACCCCAGCCACAGCGACAACCTGCTGCACGGCCTGAACCTGCTGTGGAGGAAGCAGCTCTTCTGCGACGTGACCCTGACGGCCCAGGGCCAGCAGTTCCACTGCCACAAGGCCGTCCTGGCCTCCTGCTCCCAGTACTTCCGATCCCTGTTCTCCAGCGGCGGTGGGAGCGGCGGGCACCCGCACGCCCTGGGGCTGGGGCCCGGCGCCCAGGACGGGCTGGGAGGTCCGCCAAAGGAGCCGCCGCCGCCGCAGACGCAGGAGGAGCCCGGTACCCCATCCTCCTCCCCGGAGGACAAGCTGCTGGCCAGCCCGCGGGCCATCAACAACCTGGTGCTGCAGGGCTGCTCGTCCATCGGGCTGCGGCTGGTGCTGGAGTACCTGTACACGGCCAACGTGACCCTCTCGCTGGACACGGTGGAGGAGGTGCTGTCGGTCAGCAAGATCCTGCACATCCCGCAGGTCACCAAGCTGTGCGTGCAGTTCCTCAACGACCAGATCTCGGTGCAGAACTACAAGCAGGTGTGCAAGATCGCCGCCCTGCACGGCCTGGAGGAGACCAAGAAGCTGGCCAACAAGTACCTGGTGGAGGACGTGCTGCTGCTCAACTTCGAGGAGATGCGCGCCCTCCTCGACTCGTTGCCCCCCCCCGTCGAGTCGGAGCTGGCGCTCTTCCAGATGTCCGTGCTCTGGCTGGAGCACGACCGGGAGACCCGAATGCAGTACGCCCCGGACCTGATGAAGCGCCTCCGCTTCGCCCTCATCCCGGCGCCGGAGCTGGTGGAGCGGGTCCAGTCGGTGGATTTCATGCGCACCGATCCCGTTTGCCAGAAGCTGCTGCTGGACGCCATGAACTACCACCTGATGCCCTTCAGGCAGCACTGCCGGCAGAGCCTGGCCAGCAGGTGAGCGGCGGTGGGGAGGGGGCTGCCCTCACGGACGCCCCCTCGGCGGCTGCGGGAGCGGGGAGTCCCGGCGAGCACGGACCCCGCGGGGCCGGGGCCGGGGGTGGCGGCCGGAGCGGCTGGAGGGGGGCGGCGGCGGGGCCGAGCCTCCCGCCCCCTGCACCACCAAACTTTTCGTCCCTCCCCTCGGCCCTCTGGCTGCCCGTGTGTTGGGAATCTGGGTTTTGGAGGGGGTTCTTGACCATAATTATTAATTTTTTCTCCCACAATGTTATTCCTTAACAAGGGGTCATGTCTTTAAACTGTAATAGCCAAGTGCTAAATCTGTTACTTTCATAAATAGCTGTATAATCTATGCACATGCTGATATTGGTGATGGTGGGGTGATGTCCCTGTTTGTGTGTGGAAACTTGTGACTTCATAGTCCTTACATCTATGACATGTCAGTTATTTTCATTTAATAAGGTAATGAATCATGATGTCAAAGATAGAAGATATGAGGTTGGCATTAGGAAGTGAACGCACAGTACGTAATTTAACAAGGAGTAAACATATCCACAATATATTTATCTCCTTTTAGAATATGTTTGTACTTCATTCACAGATGGAAAGATAATACCATCTTCTAGTGTTGGTATAATACAGTGGTGTGGTAGCACAGAAATCAGTATTATTTCATTTGTAATCATTTGTATTATTCAGCTTATTATAAGCTTTTTAACTAATAGGTGCATATTAGTAATGATTTGACAGCAACAAGGAAGAAACTAGTACATTAATAGATATTTTAGATAATACACTCTATTAGCATTAATGCAGAGGATTCTTTACGTAATGGGTACTCAGATGATTTAACTTTGTAGATGGTGTGCCCTCTGTTATTATTTCTGGCTAGCTCACTATGTTAGTGTTCTGTCATGCTTATCACCTTGTTGTCTGACTGATTCTCACTCAGAAACCAAAAACGCCAAATACAACTATTTTTCAGCACAAAGTGTTTCTGAGATGCCACTGTTGTAAGTTGGTGCCTACCCTTTGCATCTCAACACTCAAAAGTGATGACTTTCAAAAATGCAAACCCCACAAACTCCTCAGGCAAGATTCTGCACTGCGCCGGGGCCAAGCTGATGCTCGTGTCCTGGCGGATTGCTGAGATACCAGCCGGCTTGGTTCAGTGAAGATACCTTTCCAGCTTCAGTGGTCCATGTCATTTGAAGGATATGTAGTGATATTCTGACCACTGAATGCTTACAAGTGTCATGGATGCTGCAAGTTTCTGATACTGCTGGTGTCAGGAGCTGACATTCCCTGTAAGCAGGAGCATACACAAAGGGATTGCACTTTAGGTAGTCCTGGATGAGAATCTAAGTTGCATTTAATGACTTAAAGGAGACTCCAAATACCACAAATGCTACTTTTTCTATTTGTAATAGGTCTGCTTGTCTGGGCAGACAGTGGTGTTTCAGACACCCTTAAACACAGTGGGTGAAAATATGTTGTCACCTTCCCAACTTTAATGTGTGTCTAATAACAGTTTGAAACTAGCTTCTCCTGACTGGGTTCTTTAGTGGCAGTGAAATGGGCGCAACCATTCAGATTTATTTATAAGCAGGCATTAGAATTTACTCCAAATGTTAAAGTGTTGGAAATGTTGAAATGCTTAATAACGCAGAATGAAATTGTTATATTTTTATTTTTGGTCTTGGATGATATTCCTGGAAATTCATAAAGGTCACAGAGGCCTATCTTTGAATCTTAGTCACTGTAAGATTTTGCCAGGCTGCCTAAGTGTGCAAATGCCTTCTTAAACATGAAGGAGGTAAAAAAAAGAAATATTCAAGACTACAGAGATTTCCAGATTTGTCCCCTCTGTTCTTCATAGTCTCTCTGAAGTAGAAATTATGACAGGTTCATTCAGTAAATTTTTATTTTAAGGAAGAAAATCTGCAAAGAGTTCCCTAAGTTACTAATTTGCAGAAAGAAATCTTGAAAGTAACCAGCAGTGAAGTACATGTGCAAATACATAAAAATTATTACACAGAAAAAGACTTCAAAGCTCTGATTACTTTTTTCTGTGAGTAATAGTGACTTTAGTAATTTGGAATTTAATGAAAGGTCATTCACCAAAGATTCACATGTCTTCAGAAAGAGATTAACTGTTCCTCTCGTGCAGTGTAATAGCTCCTGCACAGTACAGTAAGGGTTGGTGAGAAATGCAAACAGTGGCACCTGCTTCCTGCGTATTCAAGGGATGAGAATTGCACTCAGTATTAGAATTTGCCAATAACTTTTCAACATTTTAATTTTTTTTTTTTTTGTGACAGGCTACTTTAAAAAAAGCACCTAGGTTATGCATATGTATCCATATGCATGCTTTGGAATATATTGCCATCAGGGCTACTTCTATTTCTTAATGGAAATTAATGTAACGGGAATCTCAAAATATGCTGATTCTCCTCTGAAATGTAACAATAAAGTTAATCCTGTGGTCAAGATTGAAGGAAAGAGATTTGAGCTCCCAAGAGCCAAACTGTGCTCTGTGAGCAAAGGTATTTATAATGTTTTTGTCACAAATGCAGATCCTGCAGTGCAAGTGATGGTGGGGCTAGGAAGTACCTGAGTTGTCTTTTGTGCTGCAGTGAAAAACAGTTTACCTACAGAGAGAATAGGGGATTTTTCCCTAAGAGAAGGTAATGCTTTAATGTCCTGATGTATTTTTGAAAAATTAATTTTCAAGCTACAACAGTGAAATGATCAGAATTTTAAAAGTTGAGGAATTATGTTTCTGACTTGTGAGCCTTGCTGTGAACTCTGAGGTTTAGGATTTCATCACGGGGGATGGGTGTTTTGGTTTTGATTTGACGTTTAATCAGGTGCTCAACTCTAAGCAAAGTTAGTACCACTGTTGGCTCACTGATGCTCGCCTCACCAGGACCTCAGCATACAAACTGCTGTTAAAGCCTCTGGAGACACAGTCAGTTTTGATGTCACTAGGAAAAATCATAGTTGATTTCAGCTTGGAGTGGGGTGAGTGACCCTGAACATTAGGCTTAAATTATGTTTATTCCTGAAAGAGACACGTAACTCTCTGCTGTATAATCTTCTGTAGTTCTGGGAAGAAAATGCATTTAGATAAAGTTCATGTTCCAGACATTTGTTTGTCTCTCAGATCTCCGCCAGAGTATTGAGTTGATTAAAATGTCTCTGTACTTCATTGTGTAATATAATGTATTTTATATGATACATGGTATGTATTTTCAATTTTTTTAAAAGGTTGGGGGTAGAGCATTGCCACCTGAAGCTCCTCTCTCCAGCAAAGAGTGTTTGGGCTGGTCTGCCCCTCCCAGGATCTGCCAGCAGGGCATCAAATACAGCTGCATACCTGAAGGCAGAGAGGACTGAGGGAAGTAAAACTGAGAGAGAGGGGGAATGCAGAAAAAGACATGAGTTGAGATACCCCAGAGGAGAAATGGGATATAAGTAGAGGAAGCAGAAAAGTGAAAATGAGGGAAGAGGTGAGAGAAGGATAGTTTTGAAGGGAGAAAAATGTAGGAATAGGACACCAGGTAGGAAAGGAAACTAGCAAAATGAAAAAATATCCTGGAAGATAAAAAGAAAATAGGGAGTGAAACAAAAGGGGGAACACTAATTCTTGGCAGAAAGAGCATGTGTTTTCAATATTGACAATTGTCAATGTCAGCTGAGTATTGCAGTTTCTGGAAAAGCTTTTTCAGATTCCGGGGAGGAAAAATGGGTGGGGATCAACCAACTGACATAAGATAGGAGTAGTCCTAAGCAGAAAATACTGAATTAAAGAGCACAAGAGAAAAGAGGGAAATAAGGAGACAAAGAAATAAGGCTAAGCCTGCCTGTGCTGTTTTATGGGTTCAACAATGTCCCAGCATGTACAGACCCGTCTGGTTTTCTATACTTTTGTTCCCTGGACTACTAGGGAGACTTTGGGGAGATTAGAAGTGCAAATTCTAGTCCTGCTAAAGCTATTGTAGAGGTGGTTTAGTTTACTCTTTGTTTATTTTTTTCAAATTTCATTTCAGTGGCGAGAGGGTGTCATCCAAACTGGTGTTAGGTAATATTAATGAAAATCATAGCAAATTAAATAGTGATAGGTGATGAAGATGATAGTTTTCATTCAGTAGGAATATGGTAACTTTTGATGAAGAAGGGAAATGTGTTAGTTTACACTAACTGAACAGCATGAGACAGCGGCATTTATGTGGAAGACATATATGCCTGGTCTGTTTTACTTTCTACAGAGGAGATTAAAAATTTGAAGAAACCAGTTACATCCCTTGGCAATTAAATAATTTCCTTCTTGCATACACTATTTGTCTCCAAATCTCACAGACCGTAGTTCAATTTGACTTCTTTTTCTACTGAGATTCTTATATAATCTTGGCAGGATATATTTGGTGGTTGTAAAAAAAGTGTGTGATTTTTCATTGAAATGCACTCTGTGTTCTTGTTACAACCACCTACCTATCCCTTTGTGATCATAACAGCAATATTTGGATTTTTAACTAATACTCTTATTCATGATTAATTGCAAGTGAGAAATACTACAGATCTTGAATTTACATCCTGATAAGAAAAACATATCTTAAAATGTATGTGAATTATTAAGTTTTGTGTTACAGTGTGAATTAAGTGGATGTGAGGCACTGGTTTATTTTAGTGAGTTTTGGATCAGTTTTTATGTGCCTGAATTAATATCAGGAAATTGTACATGTGCCAGGACTCTCTCAACTGAGCTGCAGAAGGCAGACTGACACATTAGAGGCAGTGGGGTAGTGAACCACAGACCTGTAGTCAGTTTAATCCTAGTTAGTCTCACCTACTTTCCTTACTTGCCTTACATGTATTCATTTGCCATTGAGCTCATGCCACAAGCTCATGCTGAAGTGTAAGTGGAGAGATGGGGAGTTTCCAAAAGGATGGAAGGCCTAGAGCTCGCCTTATGGACAAAGGAAGCACTACTGTCCTAAAAGGACTGCTGTGGGTCAGGAAAGTCCTTGGGAGCCTTTTTTTAAAGACACCTATGTCCTGGCTGGTAAAATCCTTGAGAGTTGCAGAGACATTTATTTGGCTTGGTTATAGTATTTGTTAGGAAAATCATAATTATGAAGAGCATTTAATGGCCTTTTTTATGGACAACCATCTTTCCAACAGCTGCAGCTGAAAAAGGGTTGCCAGACACATTTTGCAGGTACTTGCCCTGCCAGCCAGTTTCCCAGTTGGGGGCACTTCTTGGAATAGTGTCCTTTCTGAACTGGCAGTCCCTCCTGTTTTATGTCCTTGGATGATAGAGCTTTTCCCCAGATCTAATCTACCAAACTTTATCTGTCCCCTCTCTGGAATCCTCCCCAGCTCCTGAGTGCTGCTCCCACCAGGCTCCCGACCTCACACACACCAATCCCAACTGCTCCAGACCTCTGTGCTTGGATCTTTAGAGGCTGCTGCAGTTTGCTGAACTGTGCTCCTCCTTGGCTTTGTCACCCTGCCTTTGTAGCACTTGAAGCCGCTTCAAATACCTGCATCTGCATCTCCAGACTCTTTCCCTGAGGGGAAATCTTTCACTGGATTTCAGAACAGCTTGTTCTAGAGGGAAAATTAAACTAAGTTTAAAAACAAGTAATCTTACTAAGCCACTCAAACTGATGACAAAGTACCTATGAAAATGGGAACTTCTCCCTCAAATGCTGAAGCAAAAATGCCCCATTCCACCACCTGTGACTGTCTATATAGTAGCTTTACAAGTCTTGCAGGTCCCTAGAAGCAGAGCTGTCCCCCATGAGTTCCTGTGCTGTTCTTGCCCATTATTTGGCAACACAATCCATCTCTGTCCTGTTGGGAAGCACGTAGGTTGCAAGTGGTGCAGAGCCTTCTAGATGAGCAAGTCCCATTTAGAAAAAATCATCCTGAACTGATTTATGCTTAGGGTCTACCTTTTACAAATGGAGTACTGTAGGAGCATGGTGAGTATCAAACATGTATGTCTTGGCTACTGGTCTGAGTCTATTCTGTTCACTCTTTGCCTGATGTGCATCCCCTTCATGTGGAGAGAAGAGATAGAAAAGAGAGGTTCTTAGAGTGCATGTTGTGGCCTGGGGTCACTGTAGTTTTTTCTTTATAGCACAAGAATATGGAGGTTCTTAGTCTGTAACTGCTGAGCAGTAAATGGAACAGAGCTGTGTTAGTGTAATTGTTTGGATTTGTACTTGAAGAGAAAGCACAGGGAGCCTTGGGGGCAAGGGGAGTGAGGAGAGTTAACATAGAACACAAAACCAACAGAAAATAGTTTGCCAGGAAAAAGCTTTGGTTCTGTTAAACTCATGTGATAAAAAAAATCTATATAATCTGTAAAAACACAGTTTCATCTTTTCAAACAGCTCCTGTGTTTTAAAAATCCAAGATGTTTTCTAAATCAGAGGAAGATGTGTTATTATCCTTTGCTCAGCGTGGCCTCAAAAGGTTCAGCAGAGAATAGGAATCCTAAAAGAAGGGTTTGAGGTGGACTCTCCTGCTCTGTAAACATCTCTCGTGTTGGTTTTGTTGAAACAGATCCTATCTGGTACTACATGCTTACCAAAGGATCATCTAAAGAAATTGGAGACCATGGAAAGTTGAAAACTATTCGTAGATGCTTCCTGGCATCATTTTTCATATTTGCTGCTTCCCTGAAATTTTCTTTAAAGACTGTCATGCCTAGTACTTAGTAGTCAACACTTGCTGTATTCTTGGAAAGCAGACAATGAACTGAGCAAATATTGTCAGCTGCCAAGTTCAATGGAAGCAGACGGTTTGCAGTGAAGCTGGAAGTAAATAGAAGTTGGTGCCACAGTTGGTTCTTCCTGCATTCCCCAACTGATGCCTTCTTTCAGTAAAAAAACCCACAAAACAAAACAAACAAACCAGTAGAAAAGGTAACAAGTCATACCTCGAGTGAGCTGGCAGCAAGGTGTGTTTCTTTCCTTTGGCTTCCTAAGGAGAAGGAGCCTCAGCTGGAGAGAACACAGCCTCTGATGCAGAGACCTTCTGTTGACATGGACATCAGACACAGAATCAAACAAAAAAGGACATGACTTTCCACAGTCTGAAAATCAAAAAACAATATTTGGTTGAAATTTCCTAGGGGAAAAAAATTGAAAAGATGATTTGATGACTTTGAAGTATTCTGTAAAGAATTTCCATTTTACAACCTCTGTGAGAAAAATAAAACCAAAAAACTCAAAATAATGGAACCAGCCAACAAAGCAAACCAAAAAGAAGGCCAAACAAAGTGAGGTTGAAGGGAAAACAATTTGCAAAAGCACTTTTTGAACTTCCATCAGTGAGGAAAATCTGTTGTTTGAGTAGTTTTACTGAGAAGATTCATTACACGGGAGGTTTTGTGTCTCATTCACCAGTTTGCTTTGCTAGTAACATTCCTTTGAATTCACCTCCCTTCCAATGTTCCAGGTACTCAGTGTGTGGCTAGTAAGGATATCTTTAGCATTCAGATCTGGTAGTGCAAGGAGTTGAGATGAGAATGACACTCCTCTGTGTTCTTCCCAAAGGAGCACTGGATAGGTGTCACTCTTCCAGGAAAATTGCCACTGCTAAGCTACGTATTACATCAGAGGCTTTTACCCCAAAAAGGAAGGGACATTGACTAAAAATGTCTTCAAGCTAAAAGCTGGAAGCTAACTCTTAAATATTAACTTAGAGGTGAACAGTTGTGGGATTTGTTTCATAAAGAAAAATAAGGTTTTCAGAGCTTCAAACAGATTCTAAGTTATTTTAATACAGGAGATGAGAAATTGATGGACAGCTTTAGAAATAAAGGCATCTCTAATTTGTAAGGTAACTTTGTAACAGTTAAGTGTGGCCTGCCAGATAAAATGTTCGCTTACCTTTAGACTTCTGCTTTCAGAGGGAAAAGGAATGATCATTGTTAAAGCAGCAAACATTAACAAATTCTTTTCTATGCTTTTTTTTTTTTAAGTATTGGACAAAATTTTAAAAAAAAACTCTAATAGATTCAGAGGAGAAAACCAAACAATCAGTGTCTGCAGCAAATCATTCTCACCTTAGTATTTGTTCCTAAGCTTCATTTTGTCAGTGGTCAGCAACATGTATTAAATTAGTATTATCTTCAGTGAACGTTACTTTGAGCTTTGCTGCAATGGAAACTGGTACTTGGGGCTTTCTGCAAAGCATGCCTACATGGAGAATGAGAAGGTGAAAACCAAAATCTTCATGATAAGACTGGTTTCCAGGTTTTCAGTATTTCTAGAAAGTTTTTTCACATTCTTTCTAGTGTGCCTGGAGCAATAGGTGAAAATTAGAAGAGGCAAAAAATCCATTCATAAAGCAACTTCCATGCATTGAGCAAATTTTTGAACCAAAAAACTAAACAATTTATTGGTCATAATTTGCAAGAGATTTTATCATGCTTTATGTTTTGACAAAATCAGGGTATTCTTAATGTCTGTACTTTATCCATAGGGAGAAAGACATTATGCAGGACTTGGTCTGTTGACTGTGAGAACTAGGTCCTTCCCCTAGCAGTGCTGTAGGATTCTGGATGCCTATTCACCTATAGGTTATGATGTTTGTTAATTCATTTTATGTGATAACTAAACCTCATAAAATTCCTTTGCCCAAAATAAATTTTACATTGTACCTTATGGCTTTCATTGAGTTCATAGTTACACTCCCAGATAATTAGATTTCCTCTCTATTAAACATGTGTTACTAATCATGGCTATCTTTGCAGTCAGCTATGGAAGCCAAAATCCATTGAAATAAGCTTTTTTCATATGACACTTTTGTTGCACTGAAATGGCCATCGAGGAGCTGGGAAGGGAATTGTTGAAGATCACTCCAATGTTCTCCATGACAAAACATTTTTTTCAGTCATGGGCAAATGGATACTTGCAACATTTGTTCAGTTTTGTAGACTGCAGTTTTGTCAACTACATTTTTGTTGAATACAGCACCCCTTCAGATGCCTTTTGGGAAGAAAGGTGTTGCTAGAGACCATCCTGGTTTCTGAAGATGAAGTTTTTGGTGTTGACAAACAAAAGGTCTGCAACTGAAATGTTGATTGGGATACTATGTATCTCTTTTTCTACTGTCTGGAGGTTGGTGTCTAAACCTCTCAAATAATTTGTTTCTTCTGCAGGTTAATACAGGCCCCTTTCGTGAGAGTCTTGCTACTTATTTTGACAGTATCACTGTCAGACTCCAAATACTTTGATGTAATGATGTGTGAGGATGTAAGTAAAACTCGCCATGCATCCCCCTACCCTTGCTGGGTCTGTGCTGGTCTTATGTCTAGTTTTGTTTGTGCTTGAGTTCAGTGGGCAAACACCTGGAGTTCAGTTTGGCTCTGCAGCGTTTAAGGTCAGCACTGAAGCAGGAGCAAGGATGCCATCGTATCTGTCAAGTCCCTGCTCTGAAGAGCTACCCAGCTCTCTCCATACTCAAAGCCATGGTGATAGCCTATATGAAAAGATAATGAATGATCCAGACTTCTGGGTTTACTATAGCCCTGAGTTAAGAGAAAAGTATATTTGAATATTCTTTTTCTATTTTTGTTTTTTCATTGATGATCATGATCACTTGTATGTCTTAAGATGCATTTCTCTTTCTGATGTGTAGCACCACACTGGATGCATTAAGAACCACAGGATTGCCATTTCATTGTTTTATTCTTTCCTTTTCTTCACATTCCCTAATGCAGAGGGCAGAGCCTTAGTTCATTGTTTAAAAACTGGAAGAGTCTGGAGCAGACCTGTTGTTGAGGCTTGTTTTCTTGCCAGCTTTTGTAGAATGAACTTCTACTAATTGCCCAGATAAGGAAAACCCACCAGTGCAAGATTGATGGATATGTTAATAAAAACAATGTACAAGAAGAGTATTTCCCATTAATGCGCTTTCTATTAACATGAGGCTATCAAGGTTGGAAAAGAGTAGGAGTGGTTATCAGGAGTGCTGAGGTCTCTCAGCCTTTTCTACTGATTTCTTGTGACTCTGTAAACTCTCTTGGGCTCAGCCTCTTGCCATTAATATTCATGTTTAGGTTAGACCATGGACTGGTGATCTGAGTTTTAGAGATGATGGGCATCTGCTGCTACCTTTGAAGTGAGTAGGATTTAGTTATGTTGATGGGCATCTCTGAAAATGAAGCCGCTCAGATTCCTGGGTTTGTGTGCCTGAGGGAAGCTACACAAGTTTGAAAATGTTGACTTTGAAATATACTTTGGTTTCCAGTCTTATGAGATGACAAAATAAATTTCACACCACATGAGGTACCCAGGAACTTAATTAAGGTGAATTAAGTGTTTTAAAATCTTAACCAAACAGAAACTACAAAGTGTGTGCAGAATAATAACAACACGTGTATGTTCATCAGTGAGAACTAGAGATTTGGAGTCTAGGTCTGAGTAATGCTTTCAAGATAACACGTGGATAAATTTGTCTCAACTTTTTTCCATGACATCAGCCTGCCTGGCCACAGTTTAGCCTTCCCTGACCAAGACCTGCTACTGTTAACAGAACAGAAGGTGATCATAAAAATCCTTGCTGGTGATGCTGTGAACCACAGCGTCACATAACTGAATAGTATATTAGATAGTAAAATAAGGACTGTGGAAAAAAAAGAGGGTGTCAGATCTAATGAAGAACATTTCACATTGTAATCTTGAGTTATCCAAATAGCAAACATGTAATAACACGAGAAAGGGGGAAGCTTTATCTTGCTCAATGTATTGCATATATTTTTAAATCTTGTCTTCATTACAGTGTTTCACTGAACTACATTTTTATTAATATTTGGGAAAGTCTTCTACATATGAGCAGTGGTCATTTACATGTTTTTCATCTTTTGGAATGCATTTTAGGATTCTAACAGTACTGCTTAGTGCAATCTGAAACATAAATATGACATAATAAAGAAAACCTTTTTTCAAAACCTAAATTGTAGCACTTCACATTAAAACTTAAAAGCCAGATTTGGCTCCAAGGAAACATATCAGTTTAAAGCCTTCATGTCTTTAGCCACTGTATTATCTTTACTTGGTTCATTGGAAGAGCTCTCAATGCAGAGAAATTAGATATTTTGAGTACAAGTACCCATCTCTTATTTGCCATGTGAAATTACTCTGTGCTTTCGGTAGAGACTTTGCTGACTATTAAGTTCTTACTAAACTTTTACTAAAAGTTTCTGTTCTTGCTACTTCCCATTTTAAATATATTTAAAAAATTAATAGTTTTTAAGCATACCAATATAGCAGCACTGCTCCCTTTCAAGAAACAGTAGCTTCTCAGGCCGTTTAGCTGAAAAAGTAATGTTAAGGACAGTTGCAACTGCCAAAGTCTGGAAACTCGGAGTTATATCTGACATTTCATTCTTCACCTTAACTACTGAGCCTTGGCCATTCATTGGATTTTCACAGTACTTTAGAGTTAGAAGGGAGTTCTACAGATGAAAGATGAAAATCAAAATAAACTCCTTTATCAAGTAAACCTTGCAAGGGCATTCTGAATTTTACAATGCACAGGGAGTTGATTGTGATATAACATACAACACAGGAGGGTTGGAATAAACAATTTATTCTCTATCGTTAGGGATGGCCATGCATAACTGACTTATGGCGCTGGTTTGCTCTGCCACTTGTTACACGTGCAGTCATCCCTAACTCATACCAAAAACAGTTTATCATACTC
Source organism: Anthoscopus minutus (assembly GCA_013399455.1). Taxonomy (NCBI): domain Eukaryota; kingdom Metazoa; phylum Chordata; class Aves; order Passeriformes; family Paridae; genus Anthoscopus; species Anthoscopus minutus. Next base: position 31,308 of record VWYI01038326.1, on the reverse strand, counting down.
CCATGTTGCATAGTTTTTATCAAATGTTCTCTCATTAAAAACTTTACTGGGGAGACTGAACGTTAAAAGACGCTGGCAGTGCTTTAGTAAGCTTTCCCTGGAGCTTGGTCTCACTATGGAATCTGTGCTGACAGTGACCATGAGATGGTTCCTGATATCCTACACAGCCACAGTCTGCTGGGCAGGTGACAGTCCTCTTTTGACAGCACATAGCAGGTGCAGTGCAGGCATCAAAGGCTGGCTTGTCAAAAAGACTTAGGGATTGCAGGGCTTCTCCCCAAGTTGGGAGAGAATCAAGGGGTAGGACAGCATGGGGAAGTTCCCTGCCCCTGTGGTTTAACTTCTGCTTCTGCTCTGAGGGTTTTGTTTTATCCACTCCATCAATTCACAACCTACTCTGAGCCCTAAATCTGTTTAAAAAACAGATAAGGCCATATGCCAGATCATTCCCTGGCCATCCTTGTCACAGATGTATCTGTAGTCTATAATTATCTTCGGGACAGCCATTTGACAAATTTTATTCTGGAGCATGGTGAGGAGCAGCTACAGCTGTGTGTTCCTTTCCTGGAGGATGTTCCTTGTGGTTGGTGCATGTCTACAGCAGAGTCTAGGTCATTTTGCCCATTCTTCTCAAAGGATGCTACAAATGTAAATCTCTGGGTCACCAGCACACATTCTAAGTAGCAGCTGGAGTGAAGCCATGAACGTGCCTCAGTCATAAAGCTCCCACTGCTGGAGTGCACTGCTGAGGTTGGAGCTCCTGGGTGGTGCTTTGACCCTGCCATGAGCATCTCTGGTGGTAGGCTTTGGTTCGTGGTGTTCTGTGCCTTTCTTGGCCAGGGTGTTTGCTGCAGACTGACACACAGAGTGCTACCTGAAATGTTGTCATGGCTGGAAAAATGGTGTTTGATAAGTGTGCTTTCTGTCAAATGTGTGGTCCCACTGCACAGTCATTCATATGGATGGATGTTTTCCAGGCTACATCACCTTCCTACATAAGCAGGAACATTTTGAGCCTAGACCTTTATTTCAGTGTTATCTCACCCAAGCTGGTGAAAGTTCAATGATATGCAAAGTGACTATTAAAGCATCAGGGCTCAGCTGGGGGTCTGGGCCTCCCCTCCAGTTTTCACTTACAATTGTGCTAAATCCCTTAATGCTGCAGAGAAATCATACGTTCATCAGGTGGGGCATTGGAGGCCAGGGTGCAGATAACCACTTTTACTGCAGATGAGACATTGCAGTCCTGTTCTTAAGAACTGCCAGGCAGATTGGGAATCACGGTCACGGTTAATAGCAGCGAATTGCCAGCTCTTGATGGGTGGGTAGTCACTCCTTTCAGTGGTTGCCCCCTGGGGGAGAAGGTAGAAAAACAGAGGGAGGGAATTAGAGTGACTTTGCACAGTTGAGCAGGTTCATGCCGCTGGATCAGTGGCAAGCATTGGCAGGGCTCCACTCTGGGGAGGCTCACAACAACATCACAGTCTCATTTTTACCAATTGGTGTTGCTATAGCCAGTGGTGCACAGGGGGAGAGCAAAGACGAGGGGGAGAGCCGGGGGGGAGAATGAAAGCAAGAGTCTGGACTAAATTAAACAAACAAAAGTGCTTGTAAGTAGCATTTAACCCATAACCATTAGCCCAGTGCTGCTAATTGTACTAAACTATATATCTGAAGTTCACTGTGTGATTAAAGAGTTGGCTCACAAACTCTCTGCATAACCTTAATTTTTTCAAGGTTCTTTGAGTGTAGAATGGCTTATAATAGGGATTTTGACTAATACGATTTTTGACATGCAACTTTAATGCTTAACCTTAGTACAACTCCAGAGCATTTCATGTGTATTCAGCTGTAAAGAGTGATGATTTAAAGGGATAATATAAGAAAAAGGTCGTTCTAGAATGAACCTCTAACAAATTGCATAAAGGAAGCTTATTATTCCACGAGTAGAGAATACGCAGCTTTTCTGATCATTTTTCTGCTTGGTTCAAGAAATTGTTGAGACATGATTGGGAAAAGAAACACAAAAAAATGAAATAGAAAACTGCAAGCAGTGAACATTCTTTTGATGGTTATGATTTTGTTGCCACTAAAAATACTCCTCAGTAATGTGGTTGTTCATCTTTCCTCTTGTTTTGGGTGAAGAATTCGTTCCAATAAGAAAATGCTGTTATTGGTTGGAGGATTGCCTCCCGGACCTGACCGGCTACCCAGCAATTTGGTTCAGTATTATGATGATGAAAAGAAGACGTGGAAAATACTGACAAGTAAGTGGTTTATTTTTGTACAGTTGTCTTGATGAATTTAAAAACATGGTTAATCAAATTAGACACTTTATTGATTTGTTTCTCTTCAGAGATTTGTTTATGTATCACAAGGGGCTTCACAATGGAGCAATAAATTGAGATTGCAGAAGATGCTAATTTTATAATAGGATAGGCCTAAATTAACATTGGCTTAAAATCATTCCAGTAAGTTTTTTTTAAGTAAACTTGTAAGTATTTCAAGCTGCAACATGAACCCATGCATATTTATGTATATATGAATAAAATCTGGTTTAGGAAAAAAAAGGCAGTTTTTTCAAGACATTTTTTTCAAGAGTCAGATCCCTGGTAAGCCATAGTACTAGAGCACACCTTTGATTCTCTTTTGCATTTTCATTTCCTTCTTCCAGCTTTATCTGTTGTCCACAATCATTAAAGAAAGGTTTCCTCTGTACTACCCTGCGTCCATTGCTGACAGAAGCATTGGTGGAATATATCAGCTACAATAAACAGTGCATGGAGGAATCACAAAATTCTTTCCCACCTTCTTTTAATAGTGGATTGGTTTTAGAGTAAGTATTTTGCCTCAAGCATTGAGATTTGGAACTTATTGTTATGTTGGTTGTGATTCCCAGTCTGACTTGGTCATGGAATCAAATCATAGCTTCTTGAGTGCAGCAGGCTGTGTGTGCATTAGTCCCCTTGTGGCTAAACTGGCTGCATTGGTCAATAAAACTAAATTTTAACTGTCAAAATTGCCCAAAGCAGTATAGATAAAATAATAAATGAGCAATTTTGATCCATAAATCAAAACCATACTTCTAAAACTGGACAACTGGTAAAACCTGGATTTCCTATTAGGCCTGGGGTTTTTTTCCCCCAGTAAAATACATTTTACAGAATTTTGTTCTTCTCCCTTATCCAAAGCACTATAATAGCAGACATCCACACTAATATTACATGCACAGGTTAGGATGAAAAAAATTTCTATGATTCAGGATATGAAATAATGCCCTTGCAGATTGATTTTTTTCCCATGGAAGATTTAGGAGCCTTTCACAAAGTGGTGCCACATAAAGACTGCTTAGGTATAGATGACCTGGTCTAATAGTTGAGGCTGTTGTGTAAGAATGACAATTACAAAAGGTTATATGAAGTATACATTATAAAAGTTTACAGCATCTGTGCTAGGGAATATATTATGCTTCACATTTTTCAGAATAATGAGTTACAATACCCACCTCTGTACACTAGTTCTAAGAAAATTCTGAAGATGGTAAGTCAGTGAAAAATCAGTGATACTGCCTAAGGCAGAACTGTCCAGGTGTTTTTTTCATTTGCTGTGTCTAATCCAGTGGCTCAACAGGAGAGGCAGGAGGAGTGGATCTCTTGCTTCAAGATGTGAACTCTCAACTGAATTAAAGTGAAAAGCTTTTTTCTGGATCTTAACTAGCTGTAGATTGTCAGATTTTGTAAGAATGGAATTTACTCAGCTCTTGGTTATTTACATTGCCTTGAAGTCTCCAAGACTGTGGGAAACTACCCAGAGGCAGGATACCTTAATGCACTGGTTAAATGTCCATCTCTAGTGCTGGAGTAACACCAACTGTCTGTGGTGGTATTGAGAGATGTTTCAGAATAATTTTATGTAGAGAATATAGTCTTTTCTGTGTTGCCTTTAGAAAGAGGGAAGAAAAGTTCTCTTTCCATTGTGGTAGTGCACATAACATTCTATGCTGTAGTTAAAAACAAGGTGTCTGTTACAGCCCTGGCCAGCTCGGGTTCAAGCACTTGCTGCTCAGCACTGGAAGTCCTAAAGGTCCCAGCATCTGTCTCTGTGCTGGCTGAGACAACAGCTGTCAAATACACAGCCCTCTCTTGACATGAGCAATCCTGTTCTTGTAAATCCTGCCAGAAAAGGATAGCCTCTTGGCCTGGGCTGAGTTTGAAGAACACAGAGGAGAACACCTGTCTTTCACACTGAAAAAGACAAAATGTAAACAAGCATTATTTCTTAAAAAATATTTAACTACTCACAAAATGTTAGTAAACACTATCAAAAAACAATGACAATAAACAGTTGAAATAAGTGTTTCAACTTTTTTTTTAACTTAAGAGAGAATGGGAGATAAGCCCAAGTAGATCTTCAGTCTTTTCTGTGAAACATTGAAGAACTGCAGCATAGGAGTGCAGCAACTTGAAGAAGTGTGACTGAAAAGTCTCAGGGAAGACAGCAAGCTATACAAGCTTAAAACATAGTGGTAGTTCAGTGCAGCGATGGTGTGGTATCAACATACATTTAAGGGGGAGTGTGAATTTAAGAACATAGTTCTATCTTTATTTATCATGTCCTTTTTTGCAATTTAGGAAGGAGTTTCCTTTCTTTACTCTTCTACCTCTCTCTCAATTCACTGTTGTCTTATCAGAGATAATACAATCAGCAGCAAAGGCAGAAGATATTTGCTTGGTTTTTTTTTTCACTTAGTGCTTTCAGCCCTGATGTTGCAGTTCATTCTCAACTTGTCAGTGCAAATGGGAGGTTTGCTCCTTAGTGAATAGGGACAGAGAAAATGCTATGTCCTGTTCATGAGGTTCTGTGATGGGAAGAATTTCAGTTCCTGTAGTCTGGTATTTCAAAATGTTCTATTTTATTATCGCCTTAGGTGTATTTGATTTTTTCCTGTTACAAAGTTTTTTCTTTAACCTTGTGGCTGCCAATAGGCTCCCCCCCACATCAACAAAATGCCACATTCTTCACTTAGAGGCTTACTGATCCAATATAAGTGTGAACAGAAATTCCCCCTCCCTTCCTCCAAACCAATTTACATTCCTCATTTTCTGCTCTCTGTGACAGTGGCATTTGGGGATAAGGATGATGGGAAAGGAGCAAACAATCCTGGGTGCAGTGACAGGGCCATCAAGGAGGAGGTGGATGAGAGGATCCTGAATCTCTTGTCACTCTCCACTGAGAGGAGCCCCAGCAGGGTTTGCAGACCCATTTCAGAGGGAGCTGCTTGCCTGTTTCCTTTTTCCTTCTCAGCACACAGAGTGTCTCACTTCTCAGCACTCAGTTGCTTAGGGCTCTGTGTCCTGCCTTGTGTGATGCATAAGGAACAGGAGAAGATCAACCATCAGGAACTACTGACTCCATGGCACTGCAGTTGGAGCTGTGAGGACGGGTGCAGGTGGAACAGCACAAGCTGTCGAGTATGACAGCTCAGCAGAGGAGCAATATCATTTTGTTCCCTAGACAAGACTAGATCTATTGGCAGGGGATCCTGCCCACCTCTCTCTGCCTGGATAGCCAAAGCACCAAATGCATCAGTACTAATGGGAGTAATTCGAAAGGTATCAGGAAAACAACTTGCCTTGTTCATAGACCCAGGAGAGGAGGGGAAGCATGCACCCATTTCCAATTTTTTAATGTCATCATCTATAGGCAAGAATGCTATGGCTCAGGGGATCGGTAGATTTTTCACAGTCTAGTATTACTGTGTATTTTTCCTATCTGGTATTTCTCAGAGAATGAGAATTCAGTTTATTTGTTGACAACATAGAAGCAGAAGAAAGAGGAAAAAAAAGGAGTAAGTGGCATTTTACAAAAAATTTTTACCACCTAATTTTTCTTGATATGGTCACAATCTTAATTTGAGATTATAAATAATATTAAGCACATCATAACGTGCACGTTGGTGTTTAATTTGAAACAGTTATTGCACAATTGTGCCTGAGCAAAGTCGAGGCTTCTGTAGACTTTATGGCAAAGTACAGAAAATATCTTCGCTGCTTTTCAGGCTTGGCTATGTGTGTACAAACACCAGTTCACCTTTTAACTGGATACTACACAGGTCATGTAGCAGCAACAGGCTACCATTGCCCAGTGACAGAAGTGGAATGGCTGATGGGAGTGTGACAGTCCTCAGTAAAAGCAAAAGTTCTGCTCTGTTAATGGTTTTCGTTATTCCATAATATTTTGTAGTCTTCATAACTACTTTACTGGCTGTGGGGCAGTGGCAGGGGAGGGTGTCTCTGTGTCACCACCTCATGCCTCACTGCTCAGAACCAGTCACTGCTGCTTGGGTTTTAATTACCAGTTCAGGTCCTGCCAGGAGTCCATGTTTAATTCTAGAACTCCTTTGGTTGTTTGTTTTAACTGAAATATTTAAGATTAATTAAACTTTAAGGAAGTGAAACAATGTTTTGTTTGTTAGATTTATTCTATAATAATTGCAAAATCCAGAGCCTATAAAGATTTTTTGTGTTCAGTATTGCATAGCTTTCCCAAAAACCCTACTGCTAAGGCAATGATGTATTACTTTCACTTTCATTATATGTTTTTAATCAGAGCGTGACTTCACACTAGACAAAGCGATGCTTTATGCATGGTCTCCCTTGTTTTTTGCTAAAATCTTTTGACATGATTAATTTTACTTTAATGCTTTTGTCTTGTTGTAATGGTAAGGATGATGGGTATAAATCAGGGCAAAAAAATACATGCTTTTCTGTCATAATGCTTCTAAGCATTTAAAAATATATTAAATGAAAGAAAAAAGTATCAGAAGAGAATGATCTAACTGGAATTAAATTTCTTGCTATGTGAACAGAGAATGCAAGAAATAAATAAAAATGATGCAGTCATTGTTTTAGGTGAGGTTTTTTTGTGGGCTTTTTTTCTATAGCAATTTATCCATCTGTCTGATTAGAAGCGATGACTAGAAGAGAAATTGTGTCTTACAGGTTTCTATATATACAGTGATTCCTTGCTTCAATCTAAAATTCCCTTTCCTTTGAAGCACAAAAGGTAAAATGTTGGAAGNAGAACTCCTTTGGTTGTTTGTTTTAACTGAAATATTTAAGATTAATTAAACTTTAAGGAAGTGAAACAATGTTTTGTTTGTTAGATTTATTCTATAATAATTGCAAAATCCAGAGCCTATAAAGATTTTTTGTGTTCAGTATTGCATAGCTTTCCCAAAAACCCTACTGCTAAGGCAATGATGTATTACTTTCACTTTCATTATATGTTTTTAATCAGAGCGTGACTTCACACTAGACAAAGCGATGCTTTATGCATGGTCTCCCTTGTTTTTTGCTAAAATCTTTTGACATGATTAATTTTACTTTAATGCTTTTGTCTTGTTGTAATGGTAAGGATGATGGGTATAAATCAGGGCAAAAAAATACATGCTTTTCTGTCATAATGCTTCTAAGCATTTAAAAATATATTAAATGAAAGAAAAAAGTATCAGAAGAGAATGATCTAACTGGAATTAAATTTCTTGCTATGTGAACAGAGAATGCAAGAAATAAATAAAAATGATGCAGTCATTGTTTTAGGTGAGGTTTTTTTGTGGGCTTTTTTTCTATAGCAATTTATCCATCTGTCTGATTAGAAGCGATGACTAGAAGAGAAATTGTGTCTTACAGGTTTCTATATATACAGTGATTCCTTGCTTCAATCTAAAATTCCCTTTCCTTTGAAGCACAAAAGGTAAAATGTTGGAAGCATTACTGTACTCTTAGATGGCAATTTCCATCCATGTGAAGCTGCAGCTGCAGCAGATACTGTTTTCATATCAGTACTTTGTTTTTCAATAAGATGTTAATTGTAACATTGCTTAACCTCCCTAGTTCACCATATCTGGGTGAACCACAGAGAGAATTCAGTGAATGTCACAATAATGGCAAATACATACATGGGCCATAATGCATTTGTGCTTAGGGATTGCACTAGGTTTGGATTTTAATCCAGCATAAAAGCCAACATCATTGTCCAATGATGACTGTCTCATATTGTTTGGTAAAGACAGGGAAATGTCCAGAAAGTTGCCAGACTGGAGAGTTTAGTCAGGATGACCAGCACCTCTTTTCAGGTTTCTTCTTTTCCTAGTTATCCCTTTTTTCTGTTTGTCTTGGCCTACCTGCCCTTTGCTAGATATGCTTAAGTCGGCTGCGTTTGGTCAGTGTGTAAAGACAAACAATGAAGCAGGCACTTTGATTTCCTTCACAATCCCTCTCCTTCCTGCCAGCAGCAATCACACAGTGTTAAAGAGTTTTCATCCTCATCTGATCCCCTGACCATAAGGAGCAGCCAAAAACCTTTCCATCCTTGATGCTCTGATAAAGGCAGTCCACCTTTTCCTTCCTTCCCCAGGTTTGCTGTGCTTTCATTTTTATGTGAAGCAGCCCCCTGCAGGTAGTCTGGTCTGAATACAACATATGTTATTTCTGTCATTTTGACTTTTTAAGTTTCCCTTGAATATGTTCTGTGACAGTATAGCAGGCCTCCATCTTCAGTAACAACATTTTTGCATGTCAGCCAGCATTCAGGCATGCTCACATACTGACAGTTTTCAAAACCCTTTGAACATCATTATTTATCTACTTTATCCAGAGGGAAGTCAAGTAAAAGGAAGAATCGTTTACTTCAAAGTTAGCATCAGAGAACCCAGGTTGCTCCAGTCCCCAGCCTGCGTTGTTTCTGAGGAAATAGGTTGCATTTCTTTCTTCCATGTTTTCTTTGGCAGTTCTGTGGTGCTTGGTTGTATCAGCCTTTCCTATACTGAATGATACTTTGTCTTTCCTGAGCAAATTAATAACAAAACTCATGTTCCTCTTTTTTTGAAATGTCTTTGGAGTCTCTGGGAACTTCTCGATCCTTCATGTGTTGGAGTGTTTTATCCAGTTTTCTATTTTCCAGGTTGGATACTTATAAGACAAACAGTAAGATTATAGCTCACATCAGAGGAAGAAATTTTCAAAGGCTTAAGTGTCAGCTTGAATACTACTAGATGCCTAGCACACATTGTGCTTTTGGAAATGTGGTGTCTTTCAAGTAAATACATTCATCCACTGTAAAGCTTTTACCTTTTTGAAGAATGATAGTATGTTATAAATGAAGGTTTCCTCCTTCAATTTACCCCAAAACAATTGGTAACCGGAGCAAAAGAAGTGATGTTTGCAAAAAATGTATGAAATCAGATGGACAGGTTTTCTTGATAAATGCTTGTTCTAATTTCTTCCTCCCCCTTCCTTGTTGTTTTGTTTTGTTTTATTTTGTTTTTTGTACCTGTTAGAATAGTGCACACTTATGTTACTCAAAAAATGTGTCTTGATGAGCACTTCTTGGCAGCCCTGATAAATTTCATCTCTCTTACTCCATTTATCCAGCAGTTGGGGATGCTGCAGCTTTTGCTTCAGTGCTGTGTCAAGGATGGTTTCAGCACCGCATTGAAAAGCTTGAGCAAGCATTAGCATATTGCTAAGCCAGTAGTCTTTATATTACCTACTAGACAGGTTTAATAAATGTGGTAGATGTATGTAGAAGTTGTACATGTACACATATGCACATGCCTCTGTGTATCTTCCTTGAAGAAACACATGGATTGCACTGAAAGCTAATTTTAAACATAAATTCCATCTATATTTTTCATCCTTATACTCAGACCCTTTTGAAAGGTTCAGAAGCCAGAAAATACCGTCACAAAGGAAGAAAGATTCACATGCAGGAAACTTGGCTGATTGGTATGACTATCCAGCTTTAAGCCTGGAATTAGAAGATTAATTCGAGGTGATCATACACACTGCCAATAAGCCACATGTTTTACACCTACAGGGAAGTAAGAATATAGAAGTGAGAAACAGAAATACAGTGAAGATTTTTTTTTTACATGTGACATAGCAGAGGTTAACCACAACTCCCATTCTGAGGATGATGCGTGGGAGTTCAACTGTGCAAGTGCCATTAATGGCGCACGCCTGCGTATCTAAGAGCAAGACAGAAGTCTGAGAATGAGTAAAACATAGCACTTGAAAATGTAGCAGGTTCTCACAATGATTGCTTTATTTATATGTTAAATATTATTTTCTTCAGCACTGCCATTTGAGATAACTTTCAAGAAATGTCAGCCCTCTTTGTGCACATTTTTGTTTTTGATGACAATGTTGTCAGCTTCTCTGTTTACACAAGTGTTACTTGATTGTTTCTTCTATTCCCTGTGCCTTAGTTGTAAATGTGGTGTGTTGTACTTTCTGGATAGCTTTCTATCCCTGTGCTCCCAGTCCCTACATATCTTGCTGTAGTGTATCTTTGAAACAGCTCTTTTCACTGCATTCAGTCTGTGCTAAAGCTCTCGGCAGTCTTTCAGCTTCTCTAGGCTACTCTCTGTCTTTCCTTATGAACTTGTGAACACCCACCCCTGTGGAAACCAGGCTGTTCATTTCCTCTTGCATATACAAAGATGCCTGAATCTACCTACTCATCTTCATCCTCAAAAACACCATTGGCAAACAAATTACTTCCAGGAAGAGTCCAGAAGTGTTACCTGAATATCCTGTTCCCTGCCTGTGCTCAGCCAGAACCTTTTGTGGTTGAAAACCTGAGTGGGATGAGAGAACAGGGCACAATCCCCTCCCAAGACACTGAGGAGTGACCCTTCCTCAGGCAGGGCACTGAGGCAGTGGACAGCTGAGTAAGAAGGCAGCAGGCGTAAGACAGATGAGTTACCCCATGATCGGTGCCATTTTCACAGCAGATGCTGATGTCAGGCTGCTGTGGGGACATCTTACAAAGAAAGATGCTGGCTCCTGGAGCTGCCAATCCTTGCTACATCCTTGCAAGGGCATCAGAACCTTAGACTCAATGCCTTCCTCCTGGGTCGCAGAGATGACCTTTTTCCAAGTCATCTTTCAGCTTGAGCTATATGTCTTTACAGATGGCTTGAGGATGATGGTACCATTTTGCAGCAACTTTCTACTGCTTAGTTTCAAAGCAAAATGAAAAAAAAAAATGTAATGTTTTGGCAAAACCATTGTTACATCAGACCGTCCCTTCTCTTCTCAACGTCTCTTGTGGAAGAGGGTTGCAGTTAGAGCACAATTTTTAGCTTCATGTATATCCCAAGGGGTATTTCACATCTCCACCAAAGAAAGTTTTGTCAAACTTTGCAATGCTAGCTGCAATCCAGAAACTGCCTAGCTACGAATGACAAGTTGCTATGACTTCACCAGGTGATCAATAGAATGTAGATAGGTGTGCTTAATGCCACCCTAGAGGCTCTGTAATATTTTAAGTCCATCTCAGCCTATGGGCATTGTCTGCCTGCTACGTCTACATCTGGTCCAGTAGGAACTGGGAGCTGCGTTGTCCTTTCATCTCTCCAAAGCAAGTGTTCCAGCTGGCTAGATACAGGTTTCAATAAAGTCACATAATTTCTACATTGCCAAAATGTTCTCACCAGACCTGTTGGTGTAGATACAGATTTCAGTAAAGTCACATCATTTCTACATTGCCAAAATGTTCTCACTAGACCTGTTTGTGTAGGTCCCTCAATGCTATTTGGCCACTGTTGCTAAAAAAATCAACCAAAATCAACCATCTGGAATAACTTTAACACAAAATTACATGTCACTGTGCAAATTCAGTGCTCCTTGCAAACATTGCTTTCTGTTTTTCAGATGATTCCAGGTAAAATTTGTGTGTTTATTCTTACCTACTTACTCTGGGATTTATGTAGCATTAATGGGAGCTAGGGATGTATGGAGATGAACTCAGGTGTGTTTCTAGTTTCTTACTTTGAAAGGCATTCCTTTTTCCAATGGCTAATGTGGCATTTATATAAAATGGGTTGCAAAAAGGATGGCAGAACACTGCTAGCTGAGTAAAATGTAATAATAAAAAACTCGCATTGAATTCCTCCGATTTCTTTGAGAAATTGGTACATTTTATGAATTTTCTTTTTTCAAATGTTCTTAAAAGGCAGTTTCCTTCTCAGAAGTGTTTTGTACACAATTGTTTTCAATAGATTTCTGAAGCCTGCCTTAGCTTTCTCCATTTTTCTAAGTGCTTTAGTGGTAAGAAGTGAACATTTTGCATCCCCGACTTTATGTCCCGTTGTATGTTCTTACTGTGTTGTAGAAGCTCATTGTTTATAGGAAGTCATTCTCTTTGCAATTTTCCTCTATTTTCTCACAGTTTAAGTTCATTTCTCCTTTCCCTTCCCCATCCCTTTCCCCTTCCCTACTGCCCCCCCCACCCCCCTACCTTCCCTCTGTTTAAGAGAGAAATAAAATTTATTACATACTTGAGAAGGGTTTTTTCTAAGCTTTCTGTCTCATACCAGGTGTTGTATGAGCTACTGCTTTGATTTAACTGAATGCTGTGGTATCTGCAGGAAAAGACTAATATGTCTTTACAGGGATGGGTTTTGGTATGTTGTTTTGTCATATTTATATATTGTGAGTCTACTCCCAAATGGGGATTGTGCTACTATACAGGGTATGCAGCTGCAGAATGACTGTTCATACCGAGAAAAAAAGTGTTAACAAATTGAATAGTAATGAATTAACCTGCAGAAAAAGCATTTTGCCCTAGTACACAGAAACCCTGCATAACTAGAGCATATAATTTTAAATGAAGCAGGCTCTAGGAATGCCTCAATGGATGTGATGTCGACAGTAGCTCATAATTCATGGATATGAATTATGGCTGAATATCAGGAAAAAACTTCCTGACATTGAGATCTATTAGGTTGTGGAATAATCTCCCATGGGAAATGGTGGAAGTCCCATTGCTTATGATCAGAGTGAGCACTGGGAAAGGGACAAATCCTGGCCTGGCCTCAATTTTTTAGAGCAGATTAATTAATTGCTTTAACATATGCCTTCCCATCAGTCTAGACAAGTAGTTTCTTCCAGTATTTGCCAGGCACAAGCAACAAGGGCAGCTGTAGTATGAGCTGCCCTTCCTTGCCCCACAGCGGTGCTGCCTCTGCTTGTGAATTGGTCACCACCAGGCTGAAAAAAAAGTGATGCCTTTGAGCCCTTCCAGAGCTGTTCTGAGAATTACTCTTATGGCTTCTTTGGGGCAGAGTGTAAAATGGACTGGGCTGTGTTTTTGGCATGGAATGGTGTCTGGTTTCCTCCTGCAGTGCCCTAGACTAACCTGCATGTGCGGGCTTAGGTAGATGAGCAAGCCGAGCACCCCAGCTGTTTGGCATGAGAGGTCCCACTCAGGATCCTTAAGACCATGAAAGGGAATAGGATTCTTTTCCACAGTGCGAACATCTGTTTTCCATGAAGTGGGTAAGCCTACTTGAGCATTCCCTGGGCTCAGCAAACACTCAGAGAGGCCAGTGGCTGATGTGAGCCTGTCGTTTGCAGCAACAAATTATCTGTGACTGAATCATTTTAAATATTCCCATTTTATTACAAGTAGATAATGTATTTAATGCACACGATTTAGCTTTAATTTGAGGGGGTGGGGAAGTCTTCAACTCTTGAGATGGCTGTGGCTAAAACTATTAAATCAAGCTTGTTTCCTTGTGAGCAGAAACTGCAAGTAAATGCAAGTGTTGATTCTGCAGTGATGACATTAATGTATATGAGTAGGCCAATGCTTTGAGTTCTGATTATTTTAAATATAAGTATAGATATAGACTGAGAAAAAGGTTTGACTCCAAAACTTGCTAGAAGATGGTAAATGTTCCTCTTCGGCTAAGCAGCAAAGGAAAAATTGAGAGAGAGATGTGCTTGCATCACTTTGAGGTGGGGAGGCTTGGCAAATTATGTTGTTAGAAATCATTAAAATATATTTAAATAGAATTACCATGATGAGTGATGTAAGAGCCATGTTTCTTCTCTTCTCCTCCCTCCCCCACCCAGTTTTACATGCAGAATAACAAAGTGTGTGGCTCCAGTCTGTACTCAACAGCAGCTGCTTGCTTGCTGGTCAAGAATTGCAGCTGCTGTGTGTGCATGGCCTTAACCAACATACACACCATATGTAAAAGATACTTTTCTGATTGGAGTGGCATGAAAGGAATGACAAAGAGCCGCAGGATCACAAAGAAAGAACCAGATTTGTCTTTTTTCTTGATTATTGACTAACAAAAAATAAGTCCAATTAAAAAGAAGTCTTCTGCCCTCATGCATATGAAAGGCATTGTGCAGGCATAACTAAGGCAGAATTTGACTCCCAAATTAACTCATTTGCTGGATGCAAAACTGAAAGAAAATCCTTATGTCCAGTCCGTAAGTGTATATAATGAAAAACTGCAACAGCAGAAAAATGCATTCATATTATATCTCTAATTCAGCAAAGTATTAATCACACTGATGTTCAGCAGCCTGTTTAAATACATGCTTAAGTACTTTACTAAGTACTGCCTGTAAACAACTCTATATGATAGTGCATTAACACAGGACTGAGTTTATCTATATACTCTCTCTCCAGAGGACTGCAATTATTTTAAGTACCATGGCAGCCAGTAGCACAGAGCTGGATGATCTGTGGTGTCCAAATCCCAGCCTTCTGGCTAGTCCCCGTGCAGCCCTTGTCTCCCAGCTGCATTACCACTAATGTCTGCACAAGCTCGTTTAAACTTTGTTTTATTCAGCAGAATCACGACTGCTGGAATCAGCTGGGCATTTACTGGCTCCCATTAACTTCAGCTCCAGGAAAGAGGGACATGTTCAGGGCAGAGATGTCCCATGTAAGGGTTTATCCAATACTCAAGAATCCAGCTTAAGTCCTGTTAATGTGCAGAATATTTTAGGGGCTTTCTGCAGCAGAACATATTTCACCCAGAAAGATTGGAGCCACTGTCCTTCTGTCAGCTGCCCTGCTGTCTCTAGCAGTGCTTCAAGAAATGATCACTTCAGCACTCAGAAATTTGATTTTTCTTAACTGCAAAGATTTACAACATCAATAAAGCCCTGACATAGCATCCGTTTTCCTGAAGCCATGGTTTGGCTTCACTCCAGCAGCTTGGTTTTAGCAGCCTGGCTTTTCCTCAGAGAGGCAAGGCTGCCATGGAAAGGGATTTCCCGCCAGCGTTGGTGCCCACCTGAAGTAGTTGCAGTCACTTCATGGCTTTCATTTGAAACATTCTGTATTGGATAACAATTCATTGTCATCAGAGAAAATAATGGATGGAAAAGTGTTCTGGCTTTACATGGCACAAAGCAGTGCTGTTCAAGGAGAATGAAGCTACACCTTGATACCATGGGTTTTTATCTCTTCTGAAGTCCCTCATTACCTTTTAGCAGTATGGAAAAAAAATGTTCTTGAGGGCTTTGTGTCTCCCCTGAGACTCAGAGGTTTTGCAGGGTGCTGCAGGGTTAGGTCTCAGTGGTTGCTGGAGCAGCCCAGGGGTGCAAAGACAGGGATGGGAATCCTCTTCCTCTTCACAAAAGCAAGACTGCAAAAGTAGCACCAAAGTGGGAAATGAACGATTACACACCAGTTTTGGGTGTCAGGAGCCCTACAGAGGGTGCAGCTGGGGTTGAGGAGTTACTGGTTTTGGTTGGTTGGGGTGGACAATGAGGGCAGACACCAGAGCTGCTCATGAGTCCACAGCTGGAATCATTGGGTGCTCTCCAGAGGCTGGTGCAAAAATGTCAGGCAAGTGTAGCAGGAAAAAAACAAACCACACAAGCAAAGGCGAGTCTGGGCTATTAGAGGTAAACAAAGAGAATGGTGTAGACCAAATTCATATCACTCTGTGAAATCTATGAGGGTGAAATGTATTAAGAATTTAATATTTGTTCTACTTATGAATGATTTGTGGTTATCCAGTAGAGCAACTCACAGGCAGATACTAAAAACTTGGAAGAAATACTCAATTTACCCATTTTTGATCATTTATGCATGCCTTTTTAATGCATTTTTTTCCTGCCACTGGTGAATACAGTTCTTACTGAACTCGAGCCCTTGACCAACTGGGACTTTTAAAACAAAAGAGAACTTGAGAGCACACCAGTTGGGGCTAGGTCAGTAACATGAAGTTAGTTTAGTTATCACTATGCCACACCATAACAATTTCAGTACTCACAGTTCTACCCTGGGACTGTCCCCTCAGAGCACAACAATAGTGCTGCCCTTTGTCATGCACCCAGATAAAGCCTGAGTACCTAATTCTGATTGCTTCAGGGAACTCGATGCAGAGTTACATTAGCTGTGTTGCCAACAACTTTATCTCTGATCTTGCACATTTAGTATATTAAAGACAAAGCTGTGTGATTCAACTGATTGTTTTCAAATGGGAGGTTTTGATCTTATGGTTGAAAATTAAAACTCAATTGAAAGCAAATTGAGGAAAGTAAATTGAAGGGGCATCAAGCATATGTAATGTCTTAGATATAGTGGTCTGGCTTGTAATTTTTGAAAATGTTTTGGATTATCAGCACTTGTACTGTAGAATAGAGAACAAATAACTAAGCCTTCAAGGTAATATGATTTGAAGGCAAAAATTTTGTCAACTTGCTTAGTATTAGTTTTTATCAAAACTGTGTTTATGCATCCTGGTGCTGCAATAGGAATGAATTTTATTAGTGAAGATCCAGTGAAATGGATCTCACCAAATGTCTCAAACAAGTCTTTGCAGTAGTTCTGATGTCCCGCATATTGCAGAACACCAAAAAATACTTTATGTCAGAAAACAAAATAAATTGGAGGATTTACCATTTGAAAACTTATATACAGCTGATCATATGGAGCTGTCTTTTCAGACTTAATGGCTAGAGTTTGACTTTAAGGACTCTACAGAGTTTTAAAAAATATATTTCTGCAATAAATATTCCATACTGCTTCTTGGGATATGTACAGTCATTCCAAAATTTCAGAGTTTTAGTATTGTATAAATAGAGTACACTGGCATAAAGAGTAGGTTGCTTTCATCAGCTCATTTTGCACGTGGTTGCTACAACAAACAAGAGTTTGTTTGTTACCTGAGAAAGTTTATTGAGTCTGGATCTTTTGTAATTCTGTTGTGGCCAAAGGATTGCAAGAGATTCAGGTGATCTGCTTTTCCCCAAGGTAGCACCCAGTAGCTGAGCCACAATGCTCCCTAGAGCCAGTGTTCCTAAGTCGTTACAAATGTAAGGTAAAATGTGCTCATTTAAACAATGTAATCAGTGCTTAAGGTAGTTTAAGCTAGTGGCTTCTTCTAATTGTAAAGCCTGGGAGCAATTACCACAGCCAGGCTGATTAGTGGTGACTTCCCCAAGCACAGTGCTATACCAAAGCAATAGTGTTGATCATCTGTTCGAGCTCTGTAGTACGAAACAAAACTGTTTGTATCAGGGGTAACCTAATTTGTGTAAAAACACATCTATTTTAGCCAGATGTGGATCAGCAGTCTCCATATTAATATATATGATCAGATGCACTGCACTTGGGATTATACTCTGTCTATTAATTTATATAAAGACTGCAAACTCCTTAGGCAGGATCGGTCTGCATTAATGTCCAGGAGTGATGCACTGCACATTTTATCAGCATTTTTGCAATGAAATATAAAACCAACACCTCAAATGCACTTTCTCATTTTATTTCCTTTGTGTTTCTTTTTCTGACACATTTTTTAGATCTGCTTCTATTTGTGAAAGTCCAAATTTATTGAGAATGAAAGTTAAATTGAGTTTTCACCTGCAGGATATGTGACAGGACACATATCTGTCTGCCTGTGTTCCTCTCCCAGTTCACAACTAAAGTGCAATCCTTCCAAGTCTAGGTGCTGTGCTGCTACTTGGATATACCCCTGCACGTGGATCTTTCAAGGTGGTTTTTGAGGTACTTGCAGGGAAATCAGTCTGTGCAGTATTGTCTGAGACAGACTGCAGAATTCAAGTTGTTCCATTGCTGGGGTAAAGAGGAGAACAGAGGATATGGTTACTCCTGGTTAGGAGCATCCCCAGCAGCTGCTCTCAGGTAGTCTTCCTCTGCTGAGCAGGAGGACTTTCCCTGTTCATACCATACAAGGAAAATAAAAGACTGACTTCAAAATTATCCTGGCCTTTTGCTCTTCTCTCTTGGCCATGGAGAAGGAGTCTAGGAGCTTACAAGCCTGGGCCAGGTCATGAGAGGCTACTGTGCAGGGGATCTTGGATGCTGGTATTTTTCTGGGAAGCTGGAAGAAGCTGGATGTTGGGAAGGAGTGTTTGGTTGTATTTTATGTGCAGGTTTAATATAAGTATTGTTATTGGGATGGATGGTTGCCTTCAGAGGGACAATTCTTCTTGTAAGCTGTTGGGTAAGAGTGAGAGAGGGCATAATTCAGCAGTGTAATGGAAATGCAGGTAAATACAAATCCCTTTGCTCCTTTCTGGATGGACTAGACATGCTTCAGCTTCATCATGCCTTTCCCAAAAGATCAATCTTCAGGAAGATGAGAACTGTAACCTGGCCACCATTATGCACTTCAGCTGGGGACTAACTTAGTAAAGCACTGCTTTTCCATTGGAAAGGACTGCCTCTTTTAAAAGGATTTTTTTTCCCCCTTTAATTCTGTGGTTATCTTTTCGTGTTGCAGTTTCCTCACATCTTCTTTCCTCTTCTTTACCTCGGTAATTAGGAAGCACACTCTTTGCTAAAAGCGAGCATGTTGTTTGCACCCAGCTTCCAGATCATTATTAAGAGAGAGAGGGAGAGAGATTTGGCGGCGTATTGGTGGGGACGGGAACTGTGCCTGCTATATTTCACTGGGACTGGCGCGTGGAGTAGAAAAGCAGATGTGTGTGGACTGCCAGAGAAATCGCTGACTGATCCTTGCGCAGTCTGGGTTCGAGGAGCTGAGACAAGACGAGGCAAAGCAGGTATGACTGATACCCGTGCCAAAGCCTGAGCACCTGCCATGCCCATTGCAGGCAGCGGGGGCTCAGCATCCGCCAGGATTGATGCACCGAGCATTCCCGGGGGTTTGTGTACTCCGTTTGATTTCTTGCCTTTCACGCCGAACACGAGGAACAAGCAGAAGTTAACTGCTTGGGAGGAAGCTGGCTATGCCTTTTTTTGTGCTGCGTTTCACCTCTTTTGTTTTTTGGTTGGCTGCAAAACCAGAAGCCAAAAGATGATTGAAACGCCTCTCCCCGGGGAGGGGGAGCCGAGCACACCGCACCCCATCTAGTGGCTTAGCTTCACACTGCCAGGGGAAGGAAATGCGGCAGCAGCAGGAGGAAGAGGAGGAGGAGGGCTCCTGCAACTCTGGCCATGGGCCGCGTAGACTTCGGACTCCGCGACACCTGCGTGGGTGATCGGGAGGTGCTGAAGCAGCAGGAAGGTGTTAGCTGTCTGTCAGACCTGCGGTGAATCACACACGAGGGACTCGCACCCAGCTTGGAAGGAGTGTTAGACAGACGGCGATACTAAGCCCTCTGGAGTTAAAAAATGTGAGAATTAAGCTGCCTCTGCAACCTTAATTCGGCCTCTGTTTGCATAAGCACTAAGATAAAATCTCCAGTGATATCACACACTATTCTTTGTCACACGTCAGTGCACCAGAGGGACTGCGCCGAATTTCTGCTCACAGCATTTCTCATCTGGTGTTCAGCAAGTAGATCCTGTCTTGTCACCTGCTTCTGAAATATTCTTCAGAATGCAGAGTTTTTTCACGAGGTTTTCTTCACGGACTTCACAACAACAGAGGCCAACTGCTTAGTGGACATTCATTGTGGTATTTTTGTACCATTCTGTTTGTGAGAAGCATGGTCTATCATTGTTCCCATTTTGCAGATGAGGAACAGCGGTGCCATGTGATTAAAGTAAAAGGTATCCTTTATTTTGGGGTGCCTATTTCAAGACTCCTCAGACTATGATTTCGAGATGGCCCTTTACACCTACTTCTGTTACAGCAGAGAGCACAGAGTGCTCCTGTGTATCAGGCACAGGGATCAAATCAGGCTCTGGAAATGAAGCACAGATAATTAGTGTTCTCAGAGCAGGAGAAATGGATAGCTGTAGGAACAAACCATCTTAGACTAAAATGAAAATATATTTCTTCAGGATCATTTTTCTGCCATGTTCTTGCTTTGAGAGGACTCACTGGGGGTTCTGAGGAAGGGCTGTCCTAGCATGAGCAGTGGCTGGGATTGTCTGGGCTGTAAGAGAGACGGGGCCACAACAACCCTGGGTTAAACCCATTTCAGTGGCTTGGGAATTATGTTCTAAGGTTGTAGTTTCACTACCATTGCAAGCTGATCCAAACTGTGGTGCTGCTGCTAATACATCAGTCTTTCCCTTCTTCTTGTGGCCTTGCACTCCTCCTCACTCCAATTTGTGTGGCCTGGCAGGGAAGCCTATTGTGGAACAGATCAAATTCAATGCACCCTAAAAATATAATGTGGTTTCTTGACTGTTTATTTCTTGGCTTCATGCATGCATTGGCTGTCAAAAAGGATGATGGATCCTGAGACAAGAAGGAGCTGAAGTGTTTTTTGCAGTGACAGTTTCCACAGACCTCTGGTGTGCATGGGACTGGACCTTCAGGAAGAAGGTTCTCCTGGGATCCAGGAGGTGTAAACATGACTGAGTTCCACCTAGAAGTGCTGACAGAACAAGAATGTGAAGACTGCAGGACTTAGAGTTGTGGATCAGTATGTGCTGCTGTGTTTGCAGATTTTGCTGTCTCTTCCTTCAGTCCCAGTATTTTTGCTGTGTCACCTCTGACCTGTCCTGATCCATTTTCAGTTTTCAGTTTCATTCCCTTCTTCAGCTCAGTCTCCATCAGAACCTGGTCCAAGCTGTATTTACTAGCAGAGCAAATCCCAGTTTTATTCATGCAGACTCTGTGTCTGTCCTTGCTTTCCTTCACCTAACTAACTGAAATTTATATCTCCCTGAACAATTCCCTTTGCAAAATAAATGTCTTCAACAAAAGATGCAAGCCATTTGAGGATACTTATATGAAATATATTATTATATTATAAAATACACAGTTATTATATTATAAAATACACATTTTAAGTCTTTGGGATTGATCACAGCAGCTTTACTTTGTCTGCTGTCTGTGTTGAATCCAACAGTGCCAGCATGGCCAGTGATTTGAATTAACATGACCTTTCATCCTGTTTGTCAGCAGTCCATGACCATGCTCTAGTGTGTGATTTGTGAATTATTTGTGATTCCATGTGAATGTGGTTCAGCCCATGAATTTTGACACCTCTTGATTTAAATAGCAGCTACTTGTGCTGTGATACTCAGCTTGGTATTCAGTTTTGAGAAACGTGGTTTTCCGTCTGTTTCCTGACAGGATGCTTTCTAAATCCACAAAAGATTTTTGACAACACAGGTGTATGAGTTCTTATATGGAGTGAATTTTTTGCATTGCTATGAGTAGGCATCACAACACATTTTTCACAGCTGTTTTTTCTTAATAAAAATATTAAACAGTACTGTTTGCATACAAAGCAGGAGAAAAGTAACATAAATTTAGTCCACATCTATTAATGGATTTTTTTTTCAGCTATACATTCTATTTTTGTCTTCTGTGTATAGATTTACAAAGCAAATCTGTGCAAATTTTATGTAAGTATGTGGTTTTGCTGCCTAGGTCATTTCCTGCCCTGAATTTAAAAATTTTTTGTGGGTCTGTCCCTCCTTTCCTTAGGAGTTCTACTGTGGAGAGAGGTTTGGGGGGGAGAAACATTTCTGCCCTTGTTGGAGAAACCAGTCTTTGGTGTTACCTAATTTATGTGGTTCAATTCCTGTGCTTCCTTCTGAATTTGTATTTGTCTAGCTACTGTGTGGACAGTCCTGCTTCTGCATGTTGTGATTGGCCATGCTGGAAGTTAGGTATGTTGGAGTTTCAGGCTTTTATTCAGGCACCCATATGAAGTATGTATATCTTCTGGGAAAGAAAGATTTTTTTTTCCAGGCAGTAGGCATTGGACAGATCCTTCCACCATCCTCTGCTTTAGGTCTAGTACTTTAGGTATGGGCTGAACTTTATTGTAAACAAAACCTTTCATTTGCAAATATTGAAGTATTTAAAATGAAAACTTGAAAAATCTGTAGCAGTGAATTTTAGCAGTGAATGCCATTTTATCTGTTATCAATGACCTTAGGTGTATGGAAACTGTCTTTTTAATACGGTGAACTATGGGTATATCCTTCCTCCATGCAGAGTTTTCCAAATGGTAAATCACATTTTTCTTTCCCTGGAATGACTTTGAGAGTTAGTGGGAAGAAGCAAAACCCTAAATAACTCAAAAATAGTATGTCAGTCAAGAGCTGAGAGCAGAGTAGGAAGTAGTGAGACAGAGAGAGAAGATTGTGGGTTTTAGGGCAGTAGGGGCCAAGATATTGCTGCGTGTGATGAATGCCTTTAAAGACATGGGTCCCCAAGGAACATCAACAGGATCCAGCCAGGGAAACACAAGGAGGGGCTGTGATTGTTCTGAGCTTGGAAGGTTGCCTTCAGAAGAGACCAGGAGAATGTGTGGATCTCAAGGTCAGGTAGAAATTAGGCCATAAATGAATACAAGCAGTCACGAGCTGTTGGGTGTTAACACACCATTCCTAGTTACAGTTTTTTGCCCCGTGGCACTGTTGGAGAAGGGAATGCATGTCCTTGAGCTGACATCTTGGAGAATCTGAAAGCCCCCAGTGGGACAAAATAGTATTTCTTTCCAGAGCTTTCTAGCAACTCTGCAGTGGTTTTCTCCCATCAGGGACTATTCATCATTTCGTCCATGAGAAGCTTTTGTTGTGCAAAATGTCACATCATGAGACTGTTATGATGTGACGAGATGTCATTTCCCAGGAATACGTGTTGGGCTCCTATTCAGCGATTGTAAACCCAGGCCTGAGTAGGTACACAAGATACTCTACTGGGGAGCAACCATCACTGAGGTAACATTGCATAACTCGTGGTGGACAAGTGTCTCTTGATAAATGGTCTGTGGAAATCCGTAGGGCATCTGGATGGTGAGGGGCAGCCTTCAGCAGGTAGGTGGGTAATCAAGGAGTGATAAAACAAGAAAAACAGTCACTTTGAACCTTTCCACAGGACCATTCATTACATCCTCTGCTCCAAGTTGTGTCGGGATTTTTGGTGTATTTACTTACATGAGCTTCTCAGACCTGCACTGTCAGTTCAGCTGCACGGAGTCATTCCCATGGGGAAGGCAGCAGGGGAGCACAGCTGAGGTGTGTATGTTTTCTGTGCACTTCATGGGGAAGATTGTATCAGGTTTTCAATACAGGTTTTTAAAGTGGGGGTGCAGTATTTATCGACCTTAATTAATCACTGTTGATGCGAGTAGGTAGCTTTATTCAAATGAAATCCAAATGGATGCTTGCAGCTTTAAAAGGTATGGACAAAATTTGTTCATGCAAAGAGCCAAATGTATATGTTGCTGAAAATCCAATAGAACATTCAATCTGCCATTGGGTGAATTTCACCCGTGGAAACAGGCAGGTCTGTACTCATAACTTGCATCCAAGTAACTTTAAAGCAATTTATCTCAGCAGGGAGTTGAGCATGCCAGCTATTCCTAATGTTATGTTTGCCTGATCTGGTGTGTCAGCATGAATTTAAGTGTCTTATTTTAGATGTTCTCACACGAAAATTTTAGCTCACTAAAACAACTAAACCAAGAAACTCCCTGACCTCTGGAAAAACCTGGCTAGTGTTACTCCAGAAAATGCATAAAAGAATAATGTTTGACATCTGAAAAAACTTTCATTAAGAAATATCTTCACAATGAGAAATTCTGTCATTAATATGAAATATAATTCACTGTGTTGTGACTGGACTTAGATCTGCTCAGATAACTCTTTCTTGGTGCTTATGTTACCCCATAGCCTCAGTAGAAATACGTACTGGATCCTGGATGAACTCCGCAGCTCTGTGCCCATCCTACTTGTGATGGCTTGAATGAAGTTGCCACAAAGCTGGCATAGGAAGGAAGAGGTGGTGGTTTCCAGCTGAGCTGATGATGTTCTCAGTGGTGCAGCTGGACCAGAGCTGTATTAGTTATATTCCCTCAAAGGTGACTATGAAGCACAATGTTCCATCATGAGACTTTCTGCTGCTGGTAAATGCTGTTGGATGGTTCCAGGCTTCCCCCAAAGAGCTGAGCTCAGACTCAAGGCTGGCATTGATATGTTACTAGAAAAAACATGGCACGTGTATTTCCTTGAATTTGAGGTGACAGAATGAAGTTTGGCCAGGAATATTAACAGGGGTGTTTTACATCTATATTTATCATTCTCTTAACTTTCTTTCGTTATCTTTTGAGCAGAAAATACCTATGGATTATCTGATGCCTTTAAATTCATTTACCAATGAATATCTGATGCCTTTAAAGCAGTGCAATACTACCACCACATTCATCGAGGCTAGAATTTCATACTTCTTGTGGTCAGTCTTTCCCCACAGTTACTAAATAACAAACAATTGAAGAGAACAATTCACAGAAGAGTCGTAGTGTTTATTTATATAACCTCCTTGTAGAGAAATAACAAGTAACATTCTGTAATAAATGCGTAGTCTTTCTGTAAATGATGTATGAAACACAGAAAGGTGAACAGTACCTGATATTTTGTTCTCAGGAAATAATTGAACCATCTGTGGTCTGATCAGTGTTTTGCTGATAGGGTTTGGAATGAAATGAATATTGTGTCTCTGCATGAATATTGCGTCTCTGCCATGAACAAATCGCAGTCTCCTAAACTGAATCTGTACATGCCTTCTGTACTGGAAA
This sequence comes from Anthoscopus minutus, assembly GCA_013399455.1. NCBI lineage: Eukaryota > Metazoa > Chordata > Aves > Passeriformes > Paridae > Anthoscopus > Anthoscopus minutus. Next base: position 6,562 of record VWYI01038326.1, on the reverse strand, counting down.
GAGGCATCTCTCATTGCACTGCCCTCTTCAGACCTGTAGAAATAACCAGTTTTCAAGGAGCAGGAGTTGAATATTATGTAGTCAACAGGATAGTCTGTTAATATTATGGAAGGTCATTATTGAATCCGTATGTCCTCTCATAATGACATCTTTGTTCTGGAAGCATACTCTTCTCTTGTGTCATCTGCACAGGTCATTAGAGATGCTGAGCATGACTTCTTGGTGTGTACTGAGTCTTGAAGGGGCTGTGCCAAGCTATGCAGTAGTTGAGGGAACGATTTCTTGACTTTCCTTGCAATACCTCCTGTATCTCAAGCAGCTGACTGTACAGAGCAGCAAAAAGTCTATGGGGTTGGGTTGGTTTTTTTTTGTTATGGTTTGGTTTGGGGTTTTTTGGTTGGTTTGGGATTGGTTTGGTTTTTTGTTGGTTTTTTTTTTTAGTAGAAAAATGTAGTAGAATTTCTGAAAGGAGTTTTTAGCAGAGCAGGGGAATGGCTATAGCCTGTATCACAGATTTCAGATCTCCTGGGACCAGAGCTCATTCTCCTTCTGTCTCAAGAAATGCTATTCCAGTTTTCACTTCTTCACTGGTAGTCAGTGTTGAAGCAATAATAGACAGGGGAAGGTGTAAGGAGGAGGAGGAACTGATGACCCTTTGATTAATTTGTGGAGAACAACCAGATGCTATTTCCTAAATGTGCAATAATTGGCAGAAACTAAGCAAAACCGGGTAAGAAAAAGAGCACACATTGTTGCTTGTTAGGTGCATGAGGTGTATCATGGAGGTGCCTTTGAAGCATCATTGCACCTGGTTGTCCTCACAGGCTTCAAAGTTGAGTGTTTAATTTCATGAGCCTTTGTCTATAACCTGTAGTCTCTGATTTTGAAAGTAGGTCCCAGAGCATTGTCTGGTGCTTTTTATTAGTGAGAAATTTCTTCTTGGGATACCTCTCCTAATATGCAATGCTGCTGCGTCTTCTACCTGCATCTGTATCTGAAGAGCAACTGAGTGTCAGCTCCTACACAGTGTCAGTGATGTTTGTGAAGTATTTCTTAGCAAATACCACTGCAGTCTTAGACTCCACTGACTTCCAGATCATTCCCAAGTATAAATCTTCTATTTGGTTTTGACCTACACAGCTTTGCTATGTTACATATCTGTACCGGAGAAATTTCCTCCCACTTTACCCAGTGTCTCCTACCAATCATACATCAAATGCGTGGGAAGGAGGCTGGTGGGAGTGCTGTCTTTAGCAGGGCTCTTTGGACTTGTTTGTGCTCTTGGTGCAGGAAAGCATGGGCATCCTGGGCTTTGGGAAGTGTGTGTGAGGGCCAGGGACTTAGCAGAGGTGGTTTCTGCCCACTCCAACTACTCTATTTATATCTGTCTATCTCACATATTTCCCTGGCACCTATCACCTTGGCATGTTTCTCAGATGACCATGGCTTTTTTTATCTTCTCCTCTTTTTAATAGTGTTTTTGCCTTCTTTTTAAATTGGTCTTTAATAAAGTTAAGAATTTTTGACCGGGGTTTTATAAACATGTGTTATTAAATTTTAAATCTGTTTTGAAAGTGCCTCTATCCTACTCCCTCCTAGTAAAGTGACCTTTTTAAATGGAGGGAAGTGGGTTTAGATGACAGTCATGATAAATGCGGTCATGTTCACTCAATAAAATAAGGCCCAGTGCATTTGAGGATAAATCAGTGAAATGTACAGCCCCACCTGTCTGTCTCCATCATTCATTTCCACTGTCACTTTCACAGTGGCTGATGGATCACAGTTGCTGTAAAATTAGACAGCCTTTAATCTCATTTCATCCTGATTAGCTTCTCCTTACCCTTTCCCTCTAACTCACTGACTGACACGCTAAAAACTCACGCCGGGCTGTGTTTGAGCATGGCGTACAAACTTCTCTTCAAATACCCTTTTTCTGGGGCAGGCAGGTGTTCCAATGAGTTGAAATTTAAAAAATTAGAAGATGGGATTTTCAAAGTATTAAAGCCAAACAGAAGACAAAGACTTAAATAAAATTAGTGAAAGCAGCAGCCTGACCAGACTGTAGGATGGGCCAAATTCTTCCTGTTACACCCTGGTGAGCCCAGTGAGTTTGAGAAGGTTGCTTCTACGAGATACTGAATTTAGCATGCTCATTGCCATGTAATTTTGACTTGTCTATGAAAAGTTAGGTCCTATCTGGGTGTATATTCATAAGAATCATTGTTTTTAGTGCAAGTTTTCTGTACTCTCAAGGGACATTTTATAGTAGAAAAAAATATTTGTTCATTCATGTAGTTTTGATTTCTGTGCATAACTCCTGGTTCTGAGGAGTCAAGGAGAAAGACTGTGACGTGTTTGATTTCTCAGAGACCCTTTTCTCTTAGATGTCCACAGTGTTGCTCCATCCTCCCTGTTTTGTCCAGCTCCCTTCAGCCCCATGGGTAGATTCATGAGACTAAGAACAGAGTTTTCCCCAAAGCTCTGAGAGAAACAAAGGTCACAGGAAAGGTCTGCAGTGTTTTATTGCAGTCACCTTTCTTTCTCAAGGCCAAATACTAACCTGCTTTCTAAGGCAAGCTCCTTTTAGCTTTTCAGTGAATTATGGATGTTAGTTTGGGTCATTTGGGCCCAAGCCTGTATCAGTGAGAATGTTGCCATCAATTTCAGTAGGAGCCAGGATTAAGCCATTAGTTTTCAAGGTTTAATTATCATAATAATTACAGGAGTCTTACTGCATACCTTATATGCATGGGAACAGCAGAAAAGCTTAAAGCACAATTTCTTCCTCTACTCACTATGTTTGTGTCAACATGGTGGATAAATAAACACAAATGTTGGCAAAAGTGAAGACACAATGCGAAAAATATGCATGTGTACTGCCTGCAGACCATTTTTTCTATAAATGCTGGAGTTCTCCAGACTGACCAACAGAAGAGGTTGAGGGTGCAACCACCATCTTGGACCTAATTGGAAACCATAATAGAGCACGGTATTACTTAAAACTTGATGCCTATACAGACTGATCCTGGGGAATCTCTTCTTGAGAGGAAGGGCCCCAAAAAACATCTAAGAAAGGCAGCAAATTTCTCATGGGAGACCAAATTCCTTGTATACTACAAACAGCCACAAAATCAAGAAAAGTTCTGTGGTTTTGAGAGAGAAGATTTTAAAACAGGAAAATGTCTAAGACTAAAGAGTGAGATAATGAGATTATATGGTGTCTCAAATGATAGCAAAAACAGACTTCGTTCTTTCATCCTACTGTAGGAATCTCTAGGTAGTATAAAAATTTTTGTGGTGTCTAGTATAAGATTAGTTCCTAGTTAATATAAATTGAATCAGTAACAAATAACCTTAATTAATGAACTTTCAGTGTACCAAGCTGCCTGATTTAAGAACTGCTTCACTTACATGACTTGTAAGAGCACAGACTATGAAAAAGATACTCGACCTTTACTAGAAACTAAAAACATGGCTTATTTATTCATCATTGCCTAGGCAGAAACTTCGGTAAGGAGCTTAAATGAGCCCACTTGATCTTTAAGAAAATGTGTCCTAAATAGCAAAGCTGTGCGTATTGCTTCTTATTATTATTTGCATATGCTATACTGCACAACTGCATTCTGAGAAAAATAAAAGATAATAAAACAAATGAAATGAGAGATATATCACCCAAAATAATCCAAGTGTGAGATAGGCTGCCTCTTTTTTTTTTTTTTGGCATTGGCAAAAGAGCACAAAGTAAGAGCTGGCCCTGAGTCATATTGATTTCCCACTGCACTGGTTTCCTAAGTGCTCTGTTGATCCGTGTCAAGCAATAAGTTCCCTGCCTGTACATGCACATCACCTCCCCATTTGTCCTCACCTAGATTTAAGGTGCCCATATGATGAGCTGAACAAGGACATCATTTTTCCTACTGGTGTCACTGGGCCAAAACTGTTCTATGTGGTATAGTAACTAATGCTGTATAAGTTTACATTTTCCTTATAATCTCATTATGGTGAGTATGGCACACTGCAATAATATGTGTGTGTTATGCACATGTAATCCTTGTTTTTGCATTTCAGAATTTGCAGTGGAAAACGTAAATTTTAAGAAATATATGTTTGCAAATGTAGCTGGTCCATAGTAATCATGATACCTCCCGCCCTAAAAAAGGGATATTGCAAATCTAATGCCACAGTTTTGATCTTTATTAACAAAGGGCTTCCTGATTAGATGAATAGAAGATGTGTGATTGTGCTGCTAATGACATTGTACAGGAAATTAAGCGTATACATTTGGAAAAGGCATTAAATCAGCAGGACCTTAATTTAAAAACTTAAAACTGTATGGAAATGCAGCTTGTTCATTGCTGTGTAATGGAAAGCTGCTGAACATACCGACTCTTCTTGTGGAAACATTACCAGCAGAACAATGCTGGGCTGAGATTTTATTTTTAATGTTTTCTAGCATACTAGGATTCCTAGCATCTGCTTGTTTTCAGGGAAATATAAGGCAACTTCACTCAATTTTACAAGTTTTTTTAGATCAGCATGTACGGTACTTGGACAGCTGAGGGGGCACTGAGGGACCAGAATTCTGTAATTTTTTCCGTAATTATTTGCAAAATTGAATTGCATAAGTTTACTAATAAGTGGCTTTGCCTGCTGCTAAGTCAGTGTTCATACATGCCTTCTCATATGAATTCATACAGATGGTGAAGAGGAAATATTTGATAAAATCAGTGTCTTGAGCTGACAAAGAATTCTTGCTTTGCTTGCAGTTATGCCATACAACAGTGCCCATCACTGTGTCGTGGAAGTGGAAAACTTCTTGTTCGTGTTGGGAGGAGAAGACCAGTGGAACCCTAATGGTATGTACAGAATACTAAAAGGCAAAGGGAGCATCTGCCTTCCTGTCTGTCAGGTCAGCTGATGTAGTGATTAGCAGGGGATTTTGAGGACCTTCAGCCTAATTGTTGAACCTAGCAGAGGCTACTCTTTGGTATTGATGTAATAAATATCTGGTACTTTAGCATTAGCATCTCTGTCATTCATCAGCTCCTACATCCCTTGAGAAATGCCACAGGCAGCAGAACACACTCTTTCAAGTGCATGCACCAGGCAGCAGCTGTTAAGAATTTTAACCTTCATTTCCAGGCTCCTTCCAGTCATAATATAATAATGCAATTGCAGTAGATGAATGCTTCTTTTCTATTGTCAGACAAGATACTCGCAGCTCAAGTTGTTAATGTGTTAATTATCTAGACTTTGAGATTCTTAAACGGATCCTTTTTTCAGTCTTGTGCAAGAGCTTCTCATATAGATTATCTGCTGCTACTTTCTTTGATTTGA
>VWYI01038325.1:3935-19587 GCA_013399455.1 Anthoscopus minutus | reverse complement strand
CAAAAGGAATCCACTCCAGTAGCATTGGCTCAAGTAAGCCACATATTCTGTTGATGCCATCCTGGCAGGTTAATTTTGTCTGCACTACAGATGTTGCCACATATCACAAGTAACAGAGAAAAACTCCCTAAACCCTGCACCTCTAATTTCAGACTATTCTTCATCTTGATCATTGGTAAAGAAACCTTCCCCTATGAGATCAGGGATAAAATCCAAACTGACTGTGCCTCTTGATCTTTGAGCCCTTCTCCTATTCCATCTTTGGTTCTTCTGTTCCCACCTCTGCTTCATTTGTTCCCACTGATGAGGTCTAACTCCCCAGGTCCCAGGGATAAATATTCCTTTCCCACATTCAATACCCTTGATCTTATTTTCCCTCTCTTTTTGCTCGAAGTTCCTAAGTTCGTTACGGCACCACCGAATAGCCTGTCTCAGTTGCTCGACTCTCAAACTCAGCGCTTCTCGACAGGTTTCAGGGGAATTAACCGTTATTCCTGTCAGTTGGGATAACACCACCCAGGTATTGAACTCTTGGGTGTGCCGATGTCTGCACTCTATATACCTTGGAAAACTTCTTCCTCTAAACTCACACCCGCCTATCTGATCCACACCCCACACATTCTATTCTCACCCAAGGATAGCAAAAGCGTTCACAGTTCTGAGGTCAACAGATGTTTTCAGGTAGCGCTGGTTGTTGGTTCATTGGTGATATCAGGGATCCAAGTATCCTTTTCAAGCCAGGGACTAATCCATTTCACTGGTATCCATTGGGGTCCTTTGTAATGATACAAACATAACCCCTCCCCCACATTAATAAATCTGCAGGTCCTTCCCATATCCTTGTCATAGCATTTTTAAAGCGAATCTTTGGTCGGTGTTGTACCAATTCAGAATCTTGCTGCAGGCCTGAATAATGTGTAATTACTGGTGGTTCATTACAATTACCTACTGTCCTGGTTTAGGGAAAATTTGGGAGAAAATCTCCGAATGTGTTCCCTCCAGGAAGCAATTTCAAGCGGCCCCTCCCCCAACTGGTTGGGGAAAAGATTTCCTTGGAGAAAAGTGAGGAAAAAACCTGTTTATTTAACAGAAATTGAACGGTATTAAACAATGAAACCTCTTGCTGTTTGAAGAGATGGCAAGTCCAGGAAAGACCTTGTTGTGGGGTGTAGCTCGGCTCGCTTGGTTTCTTATCAGTCTCTCTGGCACTGGAAAGTGCCAAGGTCCAGGCTCCAATGGACCACAGGCATGAGCTCCTGGTGTTTGGGTTTTCAGTCCAGAGCAGGTTTGGATGGATTCAAGGAAAAAGGAGGGAGAAAAGACAGTCTGGGGAACTTCCCTGCCTCAGCTAACTGACTAACTAACAGCAAAGGAGAGCTCTGTCTTGCCGTCTGTCCTGCTGCAGACAACACAGTCTAGAGAAGCATGCGAGGGAGTGAGAGCAGTTTCTGAACACAAACTGTGTGCTTCTTCCCCCTGCTTTGCTCTCGAAACCTGTCTTAAAGGTACAGAACTTAACATCCAGCATAAACAGAACACATGATTGGGGATACAAGCATCATAAAGTCACCCCAGGACACCTATTAACCATAGATGATTCATAACATAAACTGCTTTCAGCACTCTATCCTGTGGGCTCAGCGCATCCTCCTCTCTTTTTTGTTTATCAAGCAGTCCTTTCAGGACTTGGTGTATCCTTTCAATAATAGCTTGTCCTGTGGAGTTACCTGGAATACCTGTGCTATGCTTCACACACCAATGAGCTAAAAAATCCTGGGTCCACCAGGCTACATATCCTGTCCCATTATCTGTTTTGATTTCCTGAGGCAAGCCCATTATGCCAAAACATCCTCACAAGTGTCGAATGACAAAGCGAGACCCTTGGCTTGTCATCAGAGTGGCCCAAACCATGGCAGAAAAAGTATCTATGGTTACGTGAATGCGTCTAAAGCGACCAAAAGAAGCATAAATAGTTACATCAGTTTGTCATAACTGTAAAGGTACTAAGCAGGAGGGTTAACTCCAGGACCCAATCCACCAATTGTGCCTTGGCACTGCAGACAAGTTGTGACAATTCCTGGAGCATCCTGCAACTAAATGCCAAATTGCTTATGTAAAACTTTTGCACTTTGGTGAAAAAACTCATGAGCCCTTCTGGCTTGTCCAAACTGATCAATGTTGGGTGAGGCTGAAGCCCAAAGTGGTGCCACCAGTTGGTCAGCCTTTTCATTTCCTAACACCAAGCCTTCCGTCAGCCCAGAATGACTTTGTATATGGGTAATAAAATAATCTTGTTTATGAGAATTAAGCAACTTCCATAGTTGCAAAAAGAGTTGCCACAACCGTAGATTTTGAATCTCCTTCAGCAATGCTTGGACCAAGTGCTCAACAACACCTACTACATAGAGACAATCAGAGACAATATTAACGGGATCATTTGGCCATTTTTCAAATACTCTGATAGCAGCATGTAGCTCAAGAATCTGTAAAGAATCTCCTTGCCCCTCAAGGATTTCACTGAGCCATTCGCCTTTGTCCTTCTAAGTAAGGCCTGCTTTAGAAGTTTTTCGACTGACATCAGTAAAACCCCTGAGGCCTTCCACAGGCTGCCTTGATAGCCAAGGTAATTCTTCTACCCGTTGATGCAGAGAAAAAAGCTTATGAGGAGGAAAATGAGCACTAATGAGACCTGGAAAATTCAACAATGCCCATTGCAAGGTGTCTGAATTCTGTAATGACCATTGCAAACAATCTTTTGTTAATGGGAGCAAAATATTCTGGGGTTCCATTCCTGCTATTTCCATTGTCCGTTTTCTTGCTTTAATCACAATTTTTGCTATAGCCTCCATTCACATAGTTAAGGATTTATTCAAATTAAATGGTAAGAACACTCACTCCAAAATTTTTAGTGGTTGTTTAGTCTGGCTATCCCACTGCATTAGTATAGCCATCATGTGCACTTCCTTATTCAGCACAGCCACAGACAATGGCAAAGCAGGAGACCAGAGATCTGTGAAGGAATTGCCCAATTTAGTGGCAATTTGAGTCAGAGCCTTCTGTTGTTTTTCAGTTAGCTCTCGTGGCAAATTAGCCTGATTTCCCCCTTTCAATAATGGAATTAAGGGCTCATGGTCTTCATTAGTTATACCAGAAGTGCTATGAATCCACTGTATGTCTCCAATTAACTTTTGAGCATCTGTCAAAGTCTGAATTTCTGTACAAATAGTCAGTTTTGGGGCCAAATTTGGGCTTCAGTGATAAGCATTCTCAAGTGTTTCCATGGGGCCTGTTGTTTAACCTTTTCAGGGGCAATTTGAAGGCCTGCCATCTGCAACTGTTGCTGCAAGGTAGGTAGCAGGTGTGCTGCTTCTATGTGTTCTCCTGCTATCAGAATATCATCCATGTAATGATAAATAAGATACTGTGGGTATTGTTTTCTCAGTGGAATTAGAGCCCAGGTGACAGAGTTGACACATCGTGGGAGAATTTAGCATTCCTTGTGGTAATACAACCCATTGATACCTTTTTGCTGGCTCTGCCTTGTTAATGGATGACACTGAGAGGGCTAACTTCTCACTGTTCTCATGAGGAGGAATTGTGAAAAAGCAATCCTTTAAGTCAATGATTAACAGTTGCCAGTTAACAGGTAACATGGATGGTGAAGGTAGGCCAGCCTGCAGGGGTCCCATATCCTGCATTACAGAATTAATGGCTCCAAGGTCATGTAACAATCTCCATTTCCCTGATTTTTGGGGGATTGTAAAAATAGGTGTGTTCCAGGGACTCTAGATGATATTATGTGCCCTTTTCTCAGTTGCTCATCAATCAATTAATTAACATGGGCAAGCTTTTCTTTAGACAACAGCCATTGATCAACTAATATTGGTGTTTCTGTTAACCATTTTAATTTTAGGATTGGCCACTCCTCAATGGCTGCCGCTAAAAACCCTCACTGGTGAGACAGAAACCCATCTGGCTCAGTGCATCTCACCATAATAGCCAAATTGTGGTATTCATCACATAAGGTTTCTCCTGAGCACAAGCATGTGCTTCTTCATCAACCCAAACTGTCAAGAATGTTTTGCTAATTCGAGTAATTTGTCCACCTCCCACCCCCATGACGGGTGTTCCCAGGGTATTCAGAGGCCATGTAGCAGGCCATGCAAACGTCTGAATCTGTGTCCAGCATGGCAGCTTTGGTCGCCAGGGTTCCTCCATCTGGGTGATGAAAAGTAATAGGTTTAGTTGGTTTTGCCCCTGATAATGGCAATGTAAACATCACCTGAGGGGTTCCCGTTGACCCAAAACCCCATCTCCTCTATTTATGATCCTTTGTCTAGGGACCCTGGCTTCAAAAGATATTAGCTGTGCTATTCGGGTGCTCTTTGCTATGTAAATGGTTGGCCTCAGCATTTGCACCATTATTCCAGTATTGCCTTCATTATCTGCATCAATTAGTCTGGGCAAAACAAAAATGCCTTGCTTTGATGTTGATGATCTTCCTATCAGCAGGGCACTAAGTCCATGCCCCAAGGGTCTATGGGCCATTGATGGAATGACTTGTACATGGTGTTCTTCAGGGTTATTTCTACTGCTGTTTCCAGGTCCACTCCGGCGCTGCCTGTGGTAGCTGAGTGGAGGATGTCCAGGCAACCGCCTGGTTGTGAGGGAACATTTGTGTCATTGCGCGTCCCCCTTTCCCGCTGTTTCTCGTTTCCCAACGGTGTACCATCTCGTTTGCGTCTCGATCTACATTCGCTGGAGAGTTGGCCAAATTTATCACATCTGCTGCAGTTTCCTGGGAAACCAGTAGATGTCGCTGTTGCCTTACTTTTCTCTACAGCTTTAACTCGGCACCGTGCTTTAAAGTGACGGGGTTTGCCGTAGTTGAAACACTGAAATAGAACTAGCTTTCCCTTGTTGAACTAGTGGTTTAAGGGCGACTACCATAGCCTCCGCTAAGTAAATGACTTTTTCCTAGGAAGTTCCAACCCTTGAACAAACTTCAGTCATAGCCACTGAAGTAGCTGTGCGAGGTAAAGATTGTAGAATTCTCTTACAGGTAGGATTGGCATTCTCTAAGGCCAGCTGTATACCTGTAAACTGCCGCGGATCCCCTTGAGGGAGCCCAAGATTTTCAACCACGTCAGCGTCCACCCGTCTTTCCCAATCTGCCTGCCACAGCAATCTCTGTGTGGGTTTTAAAAAGGTGTCCGCCAGCTTTTTACAATCAAATGGAACCATTAAACAGCTAGAAAAATATGTTCCATCAAGGTTTGCACGTAAGAATTAGCTAGTCCATATTGCATTAGAGCAAACGTCCCTCTCTGACGAGCTTCCAATCCAGTCCTATCCACTGGCTCTGGTTCGGATTACTGGGGGCAGAGATTACCGGGAACGCTTGCAGAATAAACTCACCCTTGATCAGGGATTCCCGTATAATTAATTCCCTGCCACCGCCGAGCTGGATCAGCATCAGGCTGTGAAAACTCCGCTCCGGGCTTTTCTCCTTCCTCTGCGGAGTCGGAGGGTCAGCCAGCTTTCGCATGCCACGATAACGACCGCACTCTAGGTCCTGCCACACTTTCTCCCTTTCAGCCTCTCTCTCCTGCTGTTTTCTCCCCCTCTCTGCCTGCAAAACTGCTTCATCCTCAGGAGTCACAGAGAGGGCAGACCTTTTATCAGGGCTATCACCTTCGGAAAACCGGCCTTTACTGTTCTCACAGTCTATGTCCGGAGAATCGGTACTACGATCAGCTGATCTCACGTCTGATCGCTCATTCTTTCTCCCTTCTGCTCTCAGCAGCGATCTAGTTTTCTCTTTCTCTCATTTGTCTATATATCAGAGCTCTGAGCTCAGTTAATTCCCTCTGCCTTCTTCCTCTTCAAAGCTGCGTAGACGTTCCGCATGTCCGCATGTCCGCATGTCCGCATGCCTGCGATCTACATTTGAATACTCGCCACAGCCAAGCCAGAGGCGAATTAGGTGGCGAAGGGGGAAGGGGAGGACAGACTCCCCCCCCACGGCTGTGGTTAACTCTTCAGGAGATATCAACGGGCATTTCGTGGGTAACATCCGCGCTTCTCCGTGGGGAGGGGGCGGGCGAGGCGACACATCTACATCCATTTGCTCTGGTTCAGTTGCAAGCTGCGGAGCCAGCGCAGACTTTTGCTTCGCGTTGTTTGAAACTGCCTGTTGAGCCAGTAACTCCGGCTCCGGGGGTGCAGAAGGTAGGGACGGTATTATAGGTTCTTCCGCCTCAAAGAATTCTGGTGCAGATACCGGAAAGGCAGCTTCTGGATCCTCTGCTTCTAACGCAGCCGCGGCTCCTGCTGCAGCTCTACCTTCTGCTTTTAACTCCCTTAGCACTGTGAGCACTGACTTCCACACCATGCTAAATCCCTTGGTTTCCTTTAATCCATAACTCAATGCATCCCAGAGGATTGCTCACAGCCTTTCCCACTCAAGCATATCAAAAACACTCCTGAAGGTAACAAAAAACACTCTCTTTTGACCTCATCTTAAGTCTTTTTAAGACTTCTGGGTAATATTTAATTCCTTTCCTAGAGAGTATATGCTGGAGGATATTTAACCCGGCTTGCTCTTCTTTTGACAGAGCCTTCCCCATTCTGTCTCCACCCCCGGCTGCCTCACCTGTTCTGGTGTGCCATTGCAGCGTATATGATCTGGAGTTTTTTCTCCCTGGAGCTTCTCCCCCTTACTCCGAGTGGAGTCGTCCTCTGACTCCCACCAACATGGTCCAGCCGTATCAGCCTCTGTCCGGGCCTCCCACCTATTCACTCTGCAGGACCCCCTTCAAAGTTCAAAGGTCTGGGTCTGCTTCATATCACGGCACTTTCATCACGTCGTGTTCCTTCAGGGCACGTTGTTAGAATCACGTTGCTTGGGTCACCATATGCAAGAATTCAGGACCTCTGAACAACAAATCAATTTGATTTCACAGAAGCCGTTTATTGTTTACATTATGCACTTACTTATAGACTCTAAAACTACTGTTCATGCAATCAATCACGCATTACTTGATTGGTGTTTCTGTCTTGTCCACAAGCTATGCACACGTCCCTCAGGCTTTCTAATTGGTCATGGTGCAGGTGTTCAGATGCCCTCCGTTATCTGGTTCTTGTGGTCTTGTTTTTGTTCTTTCTCAGCTTCTTCTTTCTTATTTAGAACAGTTTATGCTGCAGCAACCTTGAGAAATTCCAGAGGGTCTGATAAGAAACTTTAAACACCATTTGGCTGGAGGACACCATGGCCCAAGCTGTTCAGATACATTGCTACAGTCCATCTTGCCATGTGACTCCTAGAAACTGAATTTTTTGAGCAGGTCCCTTAACCTTACTTTGCCTAATGGCAAAACTAGCTTTCAGAAGAATCTGGATAATCTCTCCTTTCTCGAAGACTTCTCCTGCTGTGTTCCCCCATATGATGATGTCATCTATATTCTGTAGATGTTCCGGAACCTTGCCCTTTTCCAGTGCAGTCTGGATCAGTCCATGGCAGATAGTGGGACTGTGCTTCCATCCCTGGGGCAGCCAGTTCCAGGTGTACTGCATGCCCCTCCAGGTAAAGACAAACTGGGCCCTGTACTCTGCTGCCAGAGAAATGGAGAAAAAGGCGTTGGCAATATCGATGGTCACATATCACTTTGCTGCCTTGGACTCTGGCTTGTACTTAAGCTCCAGCATGTCTGGCACAGCAGCACTTAATGGTAGCATGACTTTATTCAAGTCATGGTAATCTACCGTCAGTCTCCATTCTCCACTGGATTTGCGAACTGGCCATATAAGGCTATTAAAGGGTGAATAAGCCTTGCTGACCACTCCTTGGCTCTCTAGTTCACAAATCATATTATGGATGGGAATCACAGACTCGGTGCACTATTGCCAATGGTGCACTGTTGCTGTGGCAACTGGTACCTGTTGTTTTTCAACTCTCAACAGTCCAAGAGCAGAGGGGTCATCTGAGAGACCAGGTAGGGTATTCAGTTTTTCTGATTTCTTCTGTCTTTAGAGCAGCTATCCCAAAAGCCCAACAATGTCATTTTGGGTCTTTGAAATACTCACTTCTGAGATAGTCTATGCTGAGGATGCATGGGGCCTCTGGGTCAGTCACGATGGGTTGTTTCTGCCACTCGTTCCCAGTTAAACTCACTTCAGCTTCCAGTATGGCCAGTTGCTGGGATCCTCTTGTCATCCCAGAAATAGAAATGGATTCCACTCCCACATACCTTGATGGCATCAGGGTACATTGAGCGCCAGTGTCAACCAAAGCCGTATATTTTTATGGGTCAGACGTGCTAGGCCATCGGATCCACACAGTCCAATAGATCCGATTGTCCCTTTCCTCTACCTGGCTAGAGGCAGGGCCCCTCTAATCCTGGTCTGGTACATGTTGCTCTCCTCCTGTAAATATGTTCCTGAGGTCCCTTCAAGAAAATAGGTCATATTATTGTTCCTATACCGTCTGGAGTTCTGCCTACAAGAGACTGGAACAGCGTTGATGCTAAATGAGCTTCTTGTGGTAGATGTTTCTCTTTTCAATTTATGTACTCAGGTTGCTAAGGAGGATGTGGATTTTCTATCCCACTTTCTCATGTCTTCCTGAAGGAAAAACCAGAGGTTACCTCATGGAGTGTATCCTCTCTCCTTGGCTAGGGGACATCTGCTCCTAATGGCAGACTTTTGTTGGTTCTGATGAGATGTGGTAAATTTCTTCCTTAAGCTCCTTTCTAATTTTCTGATGGTCCTCTTCAATCAAGCTCCAGACTTGCTCAGCCAAAGGTATCTGTCCCTTACACTTGACAGCAGTTGCTGCCAGAGGCTGAAAGTTTCCTGGGTTCTCCTGATCCCCTGGTCAATGACCACGTCCCAGGACAGGGATCCCAGTTGTATGTCCTCACTTCTCTCCGGAATGGTGCCATTAGCTGTGGCATCTCAGATATGGAGCAGCCAGATCAGGATGGACTTGTTTGCTGAGCAGATGAACTCCCTCCACAGGTCACACAGCTCACCCAGCTCACCCAGGGATAGAGACCCAGTGATGATTTCTGGCTCCATCTCTTCTGTTGGGTGCGAAGGTCCAGCCACTTCTTTGTCAGTCACTATACAGACTGATTTGCTTTTTGATTCTTTTCTGAATGGGGGGAACTGCTACTGGCTTAGGCTGTCCTTCTGGCTTAGTGATGGCTCATGTAGACATGGTGTCTATTGCTTTGCTTCTTTTTTCCTCCTCTTCATGAAGATGCTCTACCATAGCAAGCACTGTCCTGACACCAAGCATAGTGTACACAGTGCAGGCCATAAAGAAAAGACGAAGGAAAACTAACACCAAGATTATGCCATCCATGATATCCAGAAGGAACTCAATATTTTCAAAAAGTGCTGTGTCTGGGCTGAAAGGCTGGAAGAAACCATTCTGTTCTCTTCCCCCTTGGGGTTGGGTGCGATTGTTGAGGAGGCCCCAGACGTAGCAGCCTAGGCTAGGACAGGCAAACAAAATTGAGTATATATTCTGAATGATGTTCATTGCCTTGGAGATTATCATGCAATAGACATAATAAACCAATAAAGCAGTTTTTGTACTATTCTCTGGTCTCAAATGGAGCGTCACGGCCTGCAAATAGTACCCTATGTGTGGGAAAATATAGAGAGCAAGGTACAATACCCATGTAAGCACATTGAGTATCATGGTGATTAGGTTTCTGTTAATACAAAATTGTAATTCTGACTTCTCTCAGGACCACCACACGTTGGGCGCCAAAATGTGTTAGTTTGAAAACAAACCAGTGGGAGACTCTAAGTCAGAACTATAATTTAATAGGAAAGTTAAAGGCAGAAAACACTGGCTTAAACTGACAGAGTCAGGATACAATGTGACACCCTGTTGGTCAGGGTGGTGGTAGCAGTCTGATTAAATGGTCGCTGCAGTCCTGTTGAAGTGAGAGATGTGGTTCTGCTGAAGTGGTGATTCTGTAGAAGGGTCTGGTCTTCCTCTGAAGGTCCAGTGGTGGTTATGTAGCTCTTGTGTTCAGGGAATCCAGTAGATAAGGCTGCCTGTGGTGTTCCAAACCTCAGACTATATCCAGGTAGGAATGCTTGGTTCCTCTCCCTGGGCAGAAGATGATCTGTGAGCTAGAGAGACAAGGAGTGGTCAGCAAAACCCACCGACCCTTCAACAGTCCCATTTGGCCTGTGCACAAATCTGAAGGAGAATGGACATTGACTGTGGATTATTGTGCCTTGAATGAAGTGACTCCACCATTGAGTGCTCCTGTACCAGACATGTTGGAACTCCAGTACAAGCTGGAATCCAAGGCAGCAAAGTGGTACGCCACTATTGACATTGCCAATGCATTTTTCTCCATTCCTCTGGCAGCAGAGTGCAGGCCCCAGTAAACATATATTTTTTATTTAGGCATATGGTTATGTGTTATTTGTTGAAAATTCCTAGTCTTGACTGTTAGCTTAAATAAGCTCATAATTGGCCTCTGGCTGACTTGTCTTTGATGTTCAAAAACGGAAGGTTTGACAATAAGTAATAACTGCTTAGGGCTTAGAAGGAAACACAAGCTTTCCTAGGTGCCATAGGTTTTTTGAGAATGCACATTCCTGAGTACAGCCAGATTGTGAGCCCTCTCTACCTTGTCACCCGCAAAAAGAACAATTTCCACTGGGGCCCTGAACAGCAACAAGCTTTTGCCCAGATAAAGCAGGAAATTGCCCATGCAGTAGCCCTTGGCCCAGTCAGAACAGGACCAGATGTGAAGAACGTACTTTACTCTGCATAAATTTATTCACTGTTGATTTAAATAGTGCTAATAAGTGGTATTTTAAATGAGTGGAGGCATATCCCAATTATCTCTGAAGAATATTAGAGCTTTAAAATTTTACACTCTTAGTTGTTATGAAAAAAATATATACTGGAGTCATCAAAATGGTTCACACAGAATTCAGCATTAGAGGATCAATCTTTGTGGTTCTGAAGACGAGTACATTCACATTTACCCATCTTGGATAGGAAGTCTCCAACTGAATTCCTTACAAGGTGTAAATGGGGAAGTGGTAATTTATATGTTATGTCTTCAAGATAAATCAGAAATCTCTGGATTTTAAAGTTTACCAAACAATATTAATAGAACAGAGTGTTACTATTCTGCTAAAACAAAGCTCAGCAACCATGCATATGGTTCTTATTTAGGCTTGTTACCTTTTCACAAGTATTTACAAAACACCAATTTCCATCTACTAGGACATGCAGTTCTAGAGGTTTTTAGGCTATCATCCTATTATACTCATTTGTTGAAAAAGTTTAATCTGAGACTTAAGACAATCATTGAGTTTGCAAGAAAGTGCTAACATCAGACTCTTCAGCACTAGTGATGTTCTGGCTGCTGCTTTGGAAAGATTTCAGATTAAATGGAAGAATGCAGATACTTCTTTAATACAGCTCCCCTCATCCAGTTACTGTCCCTAATACATGCTCAACTTCCAAGTATATTCATTTTCAGCATGGATATGCTGCAAATCACAATTGACTTGCGGTTTCATCAGAAATATATTCAAAGGTATCTGTGGTTATTCCAGTGCAATGTGTTTTTGCACAGAGGTTCTGCAGTAATTCATTTCTAAATCTGAAAGTACTCATTGTTTTGACATGCAGATATTTCCAAAGATGAAGGCCACAACCTGTCTCCAGGAATACTGTTCATAACAGGACAGGTGAGACACAACTGCTTGGAAATCCATTTCAAACTTGTGGTTCCTGTAATATTTTGTTTCTTGCACCACATTGACCCATTTAATTTGACAGAACATCTCTGCTATTTTTTAGAATAAGATAGTTTATCATCTTGCTCTGAGTACCAAAGTTCTGCCTTTTGGTGAGCATGTTGCAATGTAAAGAGAATGTCCATGCAAATTTGCCAAGACAAATCAATGCACACATAGGAGAACAACTGGGATCAGACTATACTCTGAAGAGTCATAAATTCGTTCAAGTAATTGAACAAAATGTAGATACATTTTGATGTATCTTCATTCTTGAGAGGCAGGGAAGGGGGAGGAGTGAATAATATTTTTAAAAAGAAAATAATCTGAGAACAACAAACTTGGATACCTGATCTATAATATAGTCAGAAAGCTCTTCTGTGGCTTACTACATATTCCTTCTATTACAAAAATTGCTGTAAAGAGAGAAACAAAAAGATCCTGATCACACTAAATTGGTCTCAAGGGCATGTGAGCCTACCTGTTCAGAACTGTGGCAAGCTCTGAACCTAGGTCTGCAGGATTTGAAAGAAAAATGTTAGTCTGATATTTTTGCAAACTCCTAGATCCTGATAATAAATTCTGTCCTCTATGGAATTAAGTGGACGAAGCTTGGGTACTGATGTCTTGAAGATTATGAATGATATTTGAATGGATATTGTAAAGTTACTAAGTTCATCTGTTCATTAAGACCCTATGGGATCTTGGGACTCACGCCTTAACAATACAGATTTATGCAAACTTGCATATATTTGATTGTAAAAGAGAAGATCTGAAGACATCTGTTTTCAGAGGTTAATTAGTCTCCTCACTTCTCTGATACTCTATTGATTATTCTCATATAGTTCAAAGTGAGTTCAGAATTTGATAAAGCCCAATGGTGTTTTTCACATTTCATATTTCTGTAGCTATGATGGCAACCAAAAAAGTATTTGTGCCCATTCAGTGGGGTTTTTTCCATTATGTTCAATGAAGATAATGGTACTATGTACTCATCCTACCTTTAATGTATTAGTTACAACTGATATTGTCATAGAATATCCTGAGCTGGAAGGGACCCACAAGGATCATCAAGTCCAACTCCTGGCCCTGTACAGGACACCCTAGCAATCCTACTCTGTTCCTGAGAGCATTGTTCAAATACTCCTTGAGTTCTGGCAGCCTTGGGGCTGTGGCCACTTCCCTCGGGAGCCTGTTCAGTGCCCGACCACCCTCTGTGTGAACAACCTTTTCCTGATATCCAACCTAAACCTCCCCTGACACAGTTCCAGCTGTTCCTTTGGGTCCTTTCATTGGTCACCAGAGAGCAGAGCTCAGTGCCTGCCCCTCTGCTGCTCCTCAGGAGGAAGCTGCAGACCCTGGTGAGGTCTTCCCTCAATCTCTTCTTCTTCAGGTTGAATGAGACAAGTGACCTCAGATGCTCCACATACAGCTTCCCCTCAGGCCCTTCACCATCCTCAGTCCCTCCTTTGGATGCTCTCCAATAGTGTAATGTCTTCCTTATACTCTGGTGCCCAAAACTGCCCCCAGTAGTCAAGGTGAGGCCACATCAGTGCAGAGCAGGGCGGGACAATCCCCTCTCTTGACTGGCTGGTGATGCTGTGCCTGATGTATTCCAGGACATGGTTGGCCCTCCTGGCTGTCAGGGCACTGCTGATTCATATTCAGCTGGCCATCAACCAGGACCCTCAGATCCTTTCCCACAGATGCTCTCCAGCCTCTCATTCCCCAGTCTGTCTGTACATGTGGAGTTGCCCCATCCCAGGTGCAGAATCCAGCACTTGCCCTTGTTAAACTTCATATGGTTGGTGGTTGCCCAGCCCTCTAGACTATCTAGATTGCTCTGGAAAGCCTCTTTACCCTCAAGGGAGTCAACAAGTCCTCCTAGTTTTGTAGTTTTTTGTCCTAGGTCCAGAACTCTCATAGAAGCAAAACTGTCATTATTAAGTCTAGTTCTGAGGACCACCCTCAAGATACAGTGGAAATATCAAGAAATCTGTGAATAATCTGTAACTCCATCTGCAATCACCTTGACATTTAGGAAAAGAAAACTTTGAAGGCACCCCTTTCTTCTCAGATAAGATATCAACAGGTTGTGGTTATAACTTACTAAACATCAGTACTGAGTTGTTAAGAGAAGCAAAGAAGGTGCATCAAATGAGCTCTGTATTTAGAGGGAATGTGACAAGTTATGATGCAATCATCTATTTATATGTTCTCAACTTACAATTTGACATTTTGGATGATGAACAGCAGCATTTTGAGCCCATGGAAGTTCAAGAGAGAAAATTGGTCATACTTGAATTGTTTTGATTTTTTAATCATAGAGCCCTCAGCATGAGGCCTCTGAAAGGTGAGTTTTCATTGATCTAGCTACACCAGTTCCAGGCATCACATCTCCTTACCATTTGCCTTGCTCCCATAGTAGGGGTAGCAGAAGAAAACCTTGGCTTGGTTCTTAGCTGGCTTGTTCAGTCTGGTTAGGTTAATGCAAACTGTCTTTACTAGTGCTGTAATCTGATGCACTAGACAATGAAACACACTTGCAGAAATGTGATGAATGTATGTTCCCTTCTGCTACAGGTGATAACTTCAGTTAAAGGGACGGGACAGATAACTGGTAACAGAAATGTCTTAAAAGCTAGATCCACCATCAGAGCTTTGCACGACTTTTTCAGTGTGAATGACATTTCTGGATTAAAATGAAAAAACTGATGGACTTTTTCATAAGAGCACAAGTTTCTCAATTTGTGTTTCAAAATTTAAATGGTTTTAATTGAGAAATAAACTAGTGATATGTGTGTGTATGTATGTATATTAATGTATATGTGTTTTTAAAAAAATAATCAAATATTAAATCTCTCAGTTTGGAAACTTCTACTTGGTCATTCCTAAGACCTTCCATGAAGTTCAGTGAGGTCAAAGCCCTCTTAGTCACAGGAAGAAAATTATTTTTTGTCATTGTATGAAGATTTAAAAAAAACCCACATTTGTTTTAATAAGTAGTGTAAGGAAGTTAATCTATATAAGCTCTCATATCAATCCAACAGTTTTTGTTGTTGGACAGAAAAAGGAAAAACCACCATGCTAAAAAGCTGCACTTTCAATTCATCAAATTTATTTTGGTTCACATGTCTATCATAAAGTTGGCAAGTGGTCTTACTTTGAAAAGTTCCTTATTTGCAGTTGACCAGTTTCTGTGTGGAGTTTATTGTATTTGTTTTTACTGTCTTCCAGACATTAAATTATACATAATTTTGGAGTTTTAGGAAGCTAGAGATATACAAATAGATTTGAGAATTAAAATGACAGAAAAAACCCACAAACCTGTTCACATCACTGGAGTTAACTATCTTACTACTTGTTACTGTGTTCTAATGTTAATTTTGGAGATGATCCTTAAAAATTTTAATTCTACCGAATCAGAATCTTCTACAAGTATTGAGGAAATTAGAAGTCATAGTTATAATTCTGGTTTACAATTTGAGAGTTTGGGGGTATTTTTGTTAAGAGTTTAATTCTTTCTTCCTTAATTGCCTACTCCTTACTTTTCCCCTGCTCCTAAAAGGAGAGCTGACTCATTTCATGTGGTGAAAAGACACCACAAATCTAAGCACAACATAAGTTATTTTTCTTATATTGTATTTGTGGTCTAGATATTTTGACAGAATTTTAAACCTGTGTTTGGTCATTACTTAGCCTTAAAATCATATTCCCTGATTACAGAGAAAATCTTTTTTTATTGACAAACTACAAAATGAGAATATAAGCCTTAATGCAGGTAGGACTTTTGAGTTTCATGGTAAAAATTAATTTTAGTTTAGAGTATCATGTTGGTAATATAAATAGGTTGTATTTTAAATTA
>VWYI01038321.1:106763-135904 GCA_013399455.1 Anthoscopus minutus | reverse complement strand
CTTTCTCACCCAGTGACTTAATATAATTCTATCCAACTTACACACTCACACTGCTAGTTTCTCTCCTTAGCTTTAAAAGCTTTCTTTGTGGTTTTAGGTTAAACTCAGGTGAACTTAGGTGTTCTCTTGAGTATCTGAGCCTGTCAGCACAGATAATGGTATATTCTCTATGCCTCTGACTCCAGCAAAGGAGCTCCCACAGGGTCTGCAGTCATGTGTGGACTCCAGGTATAGTTCCCCAATGAGGATCCCAGCCTTCCCATCACTTGATTGCTATATCTTCTCTGCACACACATATGACAAACAAAGCAGCAACGCCTTTTTCAGCCTGCTTGACTTCTCCAACTAGATGGAATACTTTTCACTTGTTTAACAATAGAGCTGGGAAAAAGACATTAATTCACTTTAGCATTAATATGTTTGTATTTCCTTTTACCATACAGAGGAGCAGAACCTTTCAAAGTGGATCCTTCTAAGGAAACAAGCCAGTTAAAAATAAGTGGTGTGAAATTCAGCCTAATTCACAAGGCATCATTTGTAGGCACATGGACCTATAACTTATTTCTCCCTCATTTTTCTTCTAGGAAACAACAACACTGATACTGAATTCAGAGAGCCTCAAAATCAGGATTGTCTCTCTCTAGGAGTTTCAGATTAATGCAGGATAAAGGGATTAAGTCAGACTTTGGTTCTTTGTTGCATTCCTCTGACATACCATGGATACCTGGGGCAGAACAACAAGGTAGCATCAGTTCTGTGAAAAGTGCAAAATTCTCCATCAGTTCCTAATGTTTATATGCAAGCTGGTATATTTTCAAACTAATAAGGGTGGAGGAATTTACTTTGTAAGGTGAATAGATTAAGTATGGATTACACTGAATTAACAAGATTTTTGTCTCCTATTCTCCTTTTCTGCCAAAATCAGATATTATCTTGAGAGTCATTGATGCACTTTTCTTTCCAAGTTAAGAGGAAAGACAAACAATATCCCATATTTCAAAGCTTTACCAACAGTCAGGTTTCTTCACCATATTTTCATTACAAGAATTGTGAGCAAACTGAGGGTTCTCCAGGTGCCTTATATCTTCCACTGAGGGTTTCAAAGTGGAGCAAACTTCAGCACTACCACAAAAAACCAAACAAAACCCCACAGATTAGTGCCTATATGTCCATCCTCCCTCCTTTATTCCTCTTCCATGTTCTCACTCTGATACTTTCTCATCAATATATGCCAACAAAAGCATTTATTTGAATGGCTTTTAGCTTAAAGTTAACCAAGTAAAAAAAAGTAAAGCAAACCTCAAGTAAACCTTAATGTAATTCACTAAAAAGCCATACATACCTTTTATCTGTGCAAAGGACTCATTAACTTAGTGTCATCTACAAAATATTAATGAAAATAACTCTCAAAAAGTTACACTGGAACCCTCTATCTAAACTGCTACATGCTCAAAGCTTTACTAAGAACTGAAATACAGGGATTTTTGGAAGCATACTATTTTTCTCATTTCTGGAAAAGTAAGCAGAATCACACTTATCTTCCTGGACAAAGTCAGAGCCCCACTGAACATCATCCTTAGTACAAGTTGAGAGGAGGAAGTTCGGGTACAAGTTTAGAGGGCATTGGCTAGTTGGCATTCACTCACCACACAGGCATTCAGCAGAATGTGATTTATTTTATTTTTAAAGCTGAACGAACTGCCATGGAGAAAGGCACCATTACTGTGTGCTAAAAATATCCAAGCACAGGGGGAGCACAGAGGAGTTGGTGCACTGAAAATTCATATTCCAACATATTGTACACTAACTTTCCTGTACAGACAAGCCCTTAGACTAATAGGCACCTGGGAGTCTTCAAGTCTGAGTGCCCAATAAATAAAAAGGCTATTTTATTTTATTTTTTTACTAGTGCTCTGGAACTAGGCTCTGATGTCCCTGTTCAGACAATGCTTCCATTGAAATCAAGTCTTGGTCTATTATTAAATACTATTCCTTTTACAGCTGCAAGCTTTCCAGGTTAGAGGATAGGGATTTCATATCAAGTCAAATCATTAATCTCTGTCCAAAGGGAATTGCGCAGGCATTTATTTTGATTTTATATATGTACCTTGATACTGCTTGATTCAACAGACTTGTGCTGATGCCTACTGAAGTAACTCCCTGCATATCCACCAACTTCCAACTCAGATAAACAGAGAACCAAAACAAAGCAAAACAAACAAAAAATTTTCTGAGCTGATGTCCTTTTAAAAACTGTTCCAGACTCCGATTTCTTTTGGACAAAGTCAAGGACTATGTTTGAAAATCATTAACACAGCATTCAGTTCTACTTTCTCAAGCCATAAGAACACAGTGAACACTCAGAGTAGAAAATGGTGTGTGTTTGAAGGCTCCACGGCACTGAGTTCAAAGTACCTTGAGGCTCAGCAGTGTGAGCTGCTCTCCCCAAGCACAGCAATCCCCCATACGGACAGACAAGCTTGCCTAGAGCCCACCAAACTCAGTGAAACACTGCTAGACAAGAAGCTGACTCACTGCCAAAAGTTCAGAACCTAATTTATCAATTTCCCAATCCCAGTGAGCAGTCCTGTTCCAGCAAACCTGGCTACCCATAGTCAGGCACTCCCTGGAATTATCTGCAGTTCTGCACAGCTGCAGGGGAGTGACTGCAGAGATGGGGCTTAGGCTAGCAAAGCAGACCTGTCCAGCATTTGAGTGTTAGCTTTACCTGCAAGGAGCTGCTCAGATTCTGACAAAAGAACTCCTTGAGGTACCCAGCCAGCACTCAAACAAAACAATCCCATTTGTGGTGTTTTAACTTCCTGCTACACTTTCTGCTTTTTTAGAATGATGGGTCAATGAAAAACATTCTCCTTCTAGGCAGGTCACTCATTTATAGTGATGTTCATGGTAAGTTTGACAGCTTTATCTTTTCTCAGCTACTTACAGCTGTGACTCCATTACTTTGAAGTCAACTTGGATTTGGTTGGAATGAAGCGCAGACATCAGTGGCTCAGGCTTAGCATGTCACCTGCATTTGTTATCTTGCAGTAGACAATTTAATCAATTACAGTTTTTTTCTAGGCACCAGAACAAGACAAAAACGCTGATCAGCGTTTCACGGGGCTGTTTCTTCACTGCTAGCAGGCCATTTAACATCTGATAGACCATATAAAAAGGTCTTCCTGGGGGCTTAGAGTGCTTGGGTTGTTCTTTTTATAGTGCAGAAGGTCATTAATGAGCAAGCAAAAGCAGTGTGGAAATAGCTAGACCAGTCTTGTTGAGTTAATAAGAAACTGTCATTCTGCTTCAGTACTTTCTCATTAAGCTTAGCAGAGTTCACATCCAAGGAGACTGATGGTACAAATCTATTTTAATGCTCAATTTAGTTCCTCAAGACTTCAATCAAAGAAAGTTTACCCCACCCTTTTTTCCTTGACTTTATCTGTTCAGCAATTTCTGAGTAAAAACACATTCTTTTCTTTTACAAATGCAGCTCAAAA
Source organism: Anthoscopus minutus (assembly GCA_013399455.1). Taxonomy (NCBI): domain Eukaryota; kingdom Metazoa; phylum Chordata; class Aves; order Passeriformes; family Paridae; genus Anthoscopus; species Anthoscopus minutus. The sequence goes on along the minus strand of VWYI01038321.1, from coordinate 132,401 downwards.
GCTGAAATTCATATTTTTTAAAAGAGCTAGATGTACTTTGACTTTTCTGAACAGAAAACAGTCAGCACAAAACAAATTTTGTCCTCTTGTTCTCACAAAAGTCTATAAAGATAGACACCATATTCCATGCACATTATCATGGAGTATAGCGTAAAAACAGCTTAGTTGTTGGGTTTAAGTGTCACACAAGTTCTCCATTGCTTAAATGGGATCAAGGAACAGATACCACCTATAACTGAGCAAGAAGGGTTTGTCATGCAATGTTAATAATGAAATCAGAAAGCCACTTCTTGCTAAGAACAAGAAAAGCTTTATTACCAACTTAACTACTCTCCTATGCCCCACTTAATTTTGTTCACCTGCCTTTTTTGTTACCTTCTGCAGCAGATAGGTTACCTATTATTTAGAGCTTTTGTTGCCAGATCCATTTTCTCTTAAGCAGCTTTTACTGCTGTGATAACTATTCCAAGGATCTGACTTAGTAGAAGCTCAGCATCATCCAGATGCCAAGGAAATGCTGCTCAAATGCTTGATGTTATGCGACAATGATCTCCATGTGACACTGAGCTTTCCCTCAGCTTTATCATACAGCTCAGTTAAGTGAAGATGTGAGGTAAAACCACACATCCTTGCTGTCCAGTTGCTGATGCTTGGTCACTGTGGGCTCAGTCTCTTCCTGCCATCACGTGAGATCAAGCACAGAAAGCCATGCTGGCACCAATGCAGCGTTTGGTAACAGGCCTAGCTTCAGGCATATGGAAGTCCAAGAGAGGAGGGAAAGAACAGATTAGAGAGAAGTTCATCAAAGGAAACAGATGGATAAGAGTCACAGGTTCCCTTTTGTACTTCACGTGTACAAAACTTTCATGTGTGTATCAGGCCAGAACTGCTAACAGTGAGCAAGGCGAGTTCTCTCCTGCTGTTTTGAACACTAAAGAAAACAGTCCAGTGCATTAGTGAGGGAGTTTCACTCTCTTATGTTATTCTCCAGCATTTGTTAGCTAAAGCTCTTAACTCTCTTGGCTACCCATTGCTCACACCAGGGAAGTTCCTAAAGCACACCTTTTCACACAGCATGGGTTTCATCTCATAGTTGATTTCTCTTTTGTGAACTCCACATATATGGAATTTCTTGTTAGTAAGCCTGTAACAACGGTACATCCCAGCTCTGAAAACTCCCTCCAGGGCTGCTTCAACAGAACTCATTTTTAAGTTAGTTTCTTTTCCTTTTCTTCTCCTTACAACAACCTTCCAGGAAGTCCCTAGATGTTTCAAGGCAAAGTACTACTTCCTGCAGTGCAGATACTCTGGTAAGGACCTGAAGTTGCTGAAGATTTGAAATCTCAAACCATTAAGGTCATACAAAGGTGAAAAGCATTTAAAAGACTGCTAAAGAAGTGGGAAAGATAAGGTGCATCCCAACACACCAAAAACATTTCAGGATCCCAGTAATGTAAATAAACAGTTTTTATTATAGGCCATACTGTTTTTGCGGGATGCTTTAGAAACCCACTGATCTGAGATAACTTTAGAGAAATCTCCCATTATTGTAATTCCATGAGTGTTTCCCATTATTCACTGTTGCAGACACAGTGCAAGACTACTACAGACTTCTTCCCTCCCAACTATGCATTTGCCAGATAAGCACTGGTAATTTTCTCAGTGCTAGTACTCTTGAAGGTAGTGCTGCTTCCAGGGAGAAGAAAAAGGAAGATGTTAGTTAAATCTGTAGCACATACCCCCCACTACCTCAAAGCAGATTCGGGCTAGTGTTGGAATAACATCTAGCATTATCACAATCTACTCTGCACCATGTCAAGGCACAGTGGTGACAGCATGAGACCACAGAAGCAGCAGCATGGCTGGTAGAACTGCCAGTAACTACCAAAAAAAGACTTGAACTGCATTTTCTCTAGTGAGGAAGATGGGAGAAGTAAGGCAGCAGAAGTACATAGCCCCGAAGATCAATAAGACCTAAACATCCAGAAAAGCAAGCATACATTCTTTTATTGTTCCTGACACTTTCTGAAGCTGGTCAGCTCTGTGAAAAGGTCATTTACATACTTACTACAATATGAAATAGTAAGAAATAAAATGTAAAACACCTGTGAGAAATATAAAAATATTAGTAAGAGTTCATGTAAGGCTTAAGAGCTTCTAAAGGATCAAACAAATGTGAAAAAAGAACATTTTTCAGGAAGTTTCCTTTTCGTGTTGTGGTTGTCATTGGGAAAAAATACTCATCTTTAAAGTCTTCTCTCCATTTTGGTATTTTTATTAAACAGCTTGCATAATATAGGTTTGGCTTCTCTTAGCAGGTATCGTTCAGTCTGGATAACTGAAATTGTTCTCCTGAAGTCAGTTCTCCATATGTAAAGAAAGAACTCTGTTTAGCAATATGTAATTTCCTTGCTCTTCCCTCTACACTTTAACCTTTAGTGACAATCCCAAGATATGTTAGCCAAATGCTATTTTTCATGCTGCCATCACTACTTCTTTCTTGCTGTCTCATCAGGGCCGGCCTTAGGTTGTATGGGGCTCTACGTGCCAGTATCACACACAAGCTGATACCTGACTCCTTCCTCAATTATCACTGAGTCAATAAAATCGGCCAGCATGGAGGAACTATGCAGGCGTTGCCTCCTTTCTGGAGACAAAGATACTGGAGTTTTTCTCCCTCAGGCAAGAAATAAGAAGTGTGAGATGTGATTTGTGATGAAATTCAGAACCATGTTAAACTTGCCTGGTTTCAGATTTCATTACCCCCAAAGTAGAAAGGTTTGGCAAAGTAAGAGAAATTCTGCCAATTAAGAACACATAACATCAAGAATTCAGGAAGCTTCCAGCATGCAGCAAGGTGAGAAGTTTCAGCTTCAGTCAAGCTTTCTGTTGAGATTTGATCAGGCTTTGAATTCTTACAGGGTTTTGCTTGTGGACCAAGAAGCTTTCGAGCAACTACATATACCCCAACAAAAGTAAATAGACCCATTTCAGCTTTGCAAAGTCACGGGTAACAGAACAGCTGGGAATGTTGTGCTTCTTCTTGGGCTTGCAATAGTCTTATGCCAAAAAGGACTGGTGCACACCCTCGGAAGGAAGCTCAGAGCAGGATGATAGCAACTGCCCCCCTTTCAACAGTGCTAACAATGCTGTAAGTCTCAACAGTAACTGAGAGCTTAAGGAAGAACAGTTCATGCTGTTATGTTGAATTTGAACCCCACCACATTTGACGTCAGTTCCAACACTCATAACTACATACTTGGAACTCATGTCTTTCTTTCTCTGCCCTTTCCCTGATCAACATCCCATGGCACATGAGATTGCCCCCACAGTATAAGTTATTTTGAGACAAGCTCTGCACATACTTTAGGTAAGTTATTAAAGCCTATACATTGCAGGAAGTATAAAAACAACTGGGACACGGATCTGGGCCTTTAATATTGGGTGATCCTTGTGCAAATTTGTTCAGGTGTTGTGGGAAAGGGGAGGGGGTCTTTAGAAAATGAAGATCCTTCTCCACAAGAACTATCTCCTTGAAAATCTGTGTTAGCTTTTACAGTCACACGCTTCAGCGTTGTGCCCTGCCAGCAAGTTGTACCACGGATGCGGCTGTCCACACATCTTTGAAACTATGGCGCTCTCTGCTGGTGCTTTAACATCCCCTACCACAGGCCAGCTCTGCGGGGGAAAAGCACTGAATACCCCCAAGCAGAATGGCTTCCTTTTTTCAGGGAAAATCCTTCTCCTTCCTCACCAGCACTGAAGTTCATTCCTTTAATATGGGTTTCCCAAGTGGTGCCCCTTAAAATATATATCGAGAAAACAATCTTCTACTGCTAAAGAATTGCTTCTTTCTATAGTTTACTCTCTTGTACTTTCAGCTAAACCTAGCAAGAAGCTGGGGCTTTGTCAGGAAAAGACATAGACTGATCTTAATAGATCCCTTTGCCTTTTTTATTATTAATTTACCCAATAGTTAAGGTCTAATAACTGAAATCACAAGTGTTGATCCAGCAACTTCAGTCTGGCTCACGGAACGCGTGCAAACTTGGATTTTAAATAAAAAAACCAATTTCTTTACCACTGCTGTCTCATATAAGACTTTGGGAGACTTTTTAATTATCATTTAATTTAAAGGCTCAATACTAGTTCAAAGATTTGGAAGTATATCTGAATCTCAAACCTTCAATTCTAAAATGCTACCCAAAAGCACCAAAAAGGAGGGAAATCCTATCATTCCCATTGCCTACTATTGTCACTTTTGCATCTAGTAAGTCTTTAATCTTATACCTTATTTAATCATTATTAAGATATATTAAATAATTATTTTAACCATCTTATACATTGAGGGAAATTAAATTTGATGGGACTATCAAACACCCATAACTGAAGCCAAAAGGGACTGCAACACCAAGTCTCAAATTTCTTTTGGGGTGAGAAAATGAAACATAATCACCTTTTTTTAGAACTAGTCTTATTCTCTCATCCTATGGTTTGGCTACTTATTTACTGAGACCAATGGTACTGAACCACAGCTGTTGCACAGATGATCAGGAAAGAAAATTATCCTGCACAAATCTGAGTCTGGCCTAACCTGATCAAGAACTGTTCTTCACTTTTACAGAGTCAGACAAGCAAATGGACAGAAAACCTGAATGCAGTGTTTTCTTAAACAGAATAAAGCCTAAACTTTGATTGTTCATTTTATTTTTACTCTCTCTGATCTTCCAGTTTTTTAAATACAGGATATAGAGCTTGAATTTGGAACAACAGTTGAGATGTCCCAGTCATCAGGAAATGCAGGAGACATTTGGAATAAAAACAAGTAACTCTGAAAAGCAGTATACAAGAGGAGACGTACCACTGAACAGAAAGCAGGAAAGAAAATACCCAACTGACAGCAGCTTTGATCTTGCAAGCCCTATGGCAGCAAAACTTCCTGCCCCTTCCTCGATAATGTCTTTGACTATCTGTTTCTGTTAAAGACTGGTTTCAATCATGGTTCAGACACCAATGGCAATACATTAAGTGCTGTCTGGCTTGTGGTACAGATTCTGCCTGCTTCGTACCATCAGGATAAAGTTAAGGTGGCAAAACAATCACTCACTTACAGAAATTGTATATAGTCCACTGCCAAGTGATTTATGTGTACATAGACGTGCAGACACTACTGATTAATGGTAGAACAGCACTGCTCCTTATACCCGTCCCAAGGACCTGCAGCAGTGAAATAACACAGCTGGAGGAGCAGAGGACAAACTCTGTCTCAAAGCATATTTTGAGATGCCATCAGTTTTCCTCCAGTTGTTGGTCTAACAAGTGGTCTTAGGGGTAAAGTGGACCAGGAGGTCTCAGTGCACAGTGCACAGCCTCCCTGGGATGAGCAGGAGCTGCAGAAGCAGTTACACTGAGAACAGGTTACAGCCAAAACAAAGATCAGCAACTCTCCAAGGGCCAACAGCAATTCTTGGCACAAATCAGTGGACATTGGTTTAGCTATCAGCATAAATCCTTACCTGTAATTCATAGAGGAAAATGGTTTTCTTTGTCTTTTCCTCAGCAATTCTACATCACTGGGAAAACAGAGCAACTTGAATCTCTCTTCTTCATGGCTGTGGTTAAGTTTTCATGCAGGCATTTTAGACCCACTAGCACAGTGCTTGTACAACAGTGGAGCAGCAGCTGTTGTCAAGTCCTGAAGAGATGAATATTCTCTTATCAGCAGGTAGTAATGTAACTAACAAATTGGCACAATCTTTTCAGCTTTTTCTGTTTGCAAAGAGATAAATCAATACCCCTTATCATCATGTATCATAAGCACTTACAATTAACTTACAAGAAACCAATCTCTTTACATCTTGCTGAGGATTACTGTGTTACTCTTTTAATTATCTCCGTGGGAGATATAGCAAGGCATAGAAAGGGTTAATATGTTGCAGTCAATTTCTTCAAAACCAATTGAAGGAGATGGTCCAGCCCAATTTTATTTCTATGCTTTTGTTTGGTATTTCCTTGCAAGATAAAAGATTGGGGAAAATTTTTGTATTCAGACATTATTTTGTATTTTTTGAGAATGGTAATAATCAACTGTTATTTAAACAGATTTCTTTATTATGAAGCCTCAAAAAAGACATATCAAGAATTACAGTCAAAATTATTTCAACTAAAAGTAGCAGGAGAGGTGGGGTTTTTTCTTTTTATTTTGTATCAAAAGTCAAGAATTATATACTGTATTAATAAGCAGACAATAGCTAGAATTTTTTTCTCTCCAGACCTCACCTGTAAACCAAAATACTCCTGAGTACACATAACAGAGCATGCACTTAGAATAAATGTGGTCTGAGGTTATTTAGGCATGCTTGTGTGCATTAGGGTCATACCTGGAAGCAAAAGGTTGGATTTTGTTTGGCCTTGTACTGTAGGCAGCAGACTGTGAGAGGTGGAGAAAAGTTTGCACGAAGTTGACCAGCAGCTCAGAGGTAGCACAAAGCTCACAACTCACCTGTCTCATATTGCAGCTACTCTCTACTGGGCAGCATAGCCTTCTACCATCTGTGCCCAGTAGAGGTTAAGTTAATTGTAAACATTTAATCTAGACAGACAGCCAAGAGCAGTAAAGCCTTTAGGACAGCAGTCAAGGTATCAGTTGTGTTAATTAGGACAAGATCATGTGTTCCAGGTTAACAGTTGTCTGCATCAAGGTCTTAATATTTTCCTCCTAGATTTTCTATCTGAAGTCTACTACAGTCCTGATGATGCATTTGAAGCACCTGTTTTGACCATAACAAATGAAACTTCAAAACTAGATTCCTGGTGTATTTGATTAGCTTAGGTAGAGCAAGCAACAGAAGTGGGACAGAAAGACCAAGAATATGCATTTTAAGAGTCACCAAGTTATATAATTGGGGAAATTCTCTTACAAGGTTTAGATGAAACCACAAGACTTGGGTTCTATTTATTATTTGTTCTGAAATTTTTCTGTGCTACAAAAAAATATTGCATGAATATAAAGACATTGACAGAAAAAACAGATTTACCTCTAGACTGAAATGTTTGTTCTCTGAAAGAACAACCACCACAGTATCCACAGCATTCCAGTTTTCCCTGGCCTGGACCACTTGGGCCTCCAAGAGCCACCCCAGCCAGCACCTCCCACACAGCAGCAGGAGCAGAGGGACTGTGGGGATGAGAAATGGTGCTTGCAGGTGCCAGCAGGGACATGTGCCAAAGAAACTCTCATGAAATGAGGATTAAAAAAAAAAAAAAAAAAAGAGAACAAATACTTACCCAGTGTGTCCTTCCTGGCTGTGGCCACTGCAGCCGGGCAAGCTCTGCCACCAGCATCCACCACCACAGGATGGCTGCAGGGCACCTGTGCCCAGGGCACCCTCAGGGCACCTGTGCCCAGCATGGAGACAGCCAGGCTCCCTCCCCTCACAGACACCTTCCTGGCCACACTGAGGGATATCCAGGCTCCCTTCTCCCCACAGACACCTTCCCAGCCTCACTGACGGACATGCAGGCTCCCTTCTTCCCTCACAGACACNCACCTCCCCAGCCTCACTGAGGGATATCCAGGCTCCCTCTCCCCTCACAGACACCTCCCCAGCCTCACTGAGGGATATCCAGGCTCCCTCTCCCCTCACAGACACCTCCCCAGCCTCACTGAGGGATATCCAGGCTCCCTCTCCCCTCACAGACACCTCCCCAGCCTCACTGAGGGATATCCAGGCTCCCTCTCCCCTCACAGACACCTCCCCAGCCTCACTGAGGGATATCCAGGCTCCCTCTCCCCTCACAGACACCTCCCCAGCCTCACTGAGGGATATCCAGGCTCCCTCTCCCCTCACAGACACCTCCCTGGCCTCACTGAGGGATATCCAGGCTCCCTCTCCCCTCACAGACACCTCCCCAGCCTCACTGAGGGATATCCAGGCTCCCTCTCCCCTCACAGACACCTCCCCAGCCTCACTGAGGGATATCCAGGCTCCCTCTCCCCTCACAGACACTTTCCTGGCCACACTGAGGGACATCCAGGCTCCCTCTCCCCACAGGTGCTGTCCCAGCTCCCTCAGCATTCCTCACCCTCAGAGGGGCAGCCGAGGGACCGTGTCCCGGATTAGGGCACTGACGGCCCCTGTCCCTGTCCCTATCCCTGATCCCACAGCCCCACAGGCAGCATTGCTCCACACAAGACCTGCCCCTGGGGCTGCCCCATGCTAGAAAGAGCTCCACAGCTGCACCAGCTCATTTTTCACCATAAGCACAGGTGCAACCCAGCTCAGGTAACACCCTCTCTCCTTTACCCTCACTAGCAACAGGATTTGTGAGGGCTTTTTATGTCCTTCAGCATCACTCACACAGCAGGTGTGGCATTTCCCTCACACAAGGTATCCATGGCTGCTTTCTCACCTGCCCCAGTTTCATGCTCCCCTGCCAACTGGCCAAGGCAGCAGTGCTGGGAAGAGGTGTGGGAGGGAGCCTGGGAGCATGCAGAGCCCTCAGCCCACAGAGTCAAGACCCCCAAAACCTGCAATTCCAGGACTGTAAATCTCCAAGAACAGTCTCACAGAAAACCTGGAACCCAGAAGCACTCCCCAATTCCTTCCTTAAAAGGAATGCCGCACAGCAAAATAAAACAGCTGTTCAGGTATGCATCTCAAATCTCTAAATCTCCTGGAAAAGCTTCCCTCAGCCCTAGTTTAGAAATACAGGCTGTCAGTAGCTTTCCCATTTCACCACAGTGATCCTCCAGCTGACCATTCAGCTAAGTGTCTCATGCTTTTTTAGACCTTACCTGCTTCCTTAGTGTCTTTTTTTCTGGGGCTGGAGGAAACACCTGTACCTGCTCCCTTCCTTGCTAAAACTTCAAAAACATTTAGAAAAAATACAGGGAGAAATATATAGTTAGCAGAGGTTCAAGAATACAGCTTAAGTGGCAACATTTAGGGACACTAAAATTAGCATAATAGTCATCAGGTATCACAAAGGTATGTATCTACTAGAAGAAAAAAAATACAAATAAAAAAAAATATATAAAACATTTACCATATAGAGAAAACAGGTGCCGTTGGTCGCAGTGACAGGAAAACTACCACAGAAGTCAAAACAACTTTAATAAGTACATAGAGCAAATATCTTTCAGGAATTTTAAATCTCAGTTAATAATAGCTAAATAATCATTTACAGAATGTAATTAACAATGCACTTAAATTTGACAGTCATGTTCAGATTCTTCCTGAAAAATGACGAGAAATTTGCATAGGAAAGACAACAAGAAAGGCAGAAAGACAATGTCAGAAGTGAAGAGAAGGAAGGAACAAGAACAGAAATGGAAAAAGGGCAGTAAATAGAAAAAATGAAGGTAGATCCGGAAAAGGAGCAACAGAGGAGCATGGAGGACATGTAGTCAGTGAGGATAATGTTCTCATTTGAGAAGGGAACTACTGTTGTCTTTGCTTTTCTTTTGCAAGCCAGGCACGTGCATCCACACCTAAGGATGTTTTGGCATGAAAAAACATAGATAACAACAAAGCATCTGCTGACATTACAGAAGATCAACAATAGACCATGGAGAAGCCAGAAAACTACTTCAGCACTCGGGGGCAAATTCCAAACCAAAGTAGAACAACACAAGCCTTTTCATCTCAAACATGTGAATAGATAAAGTTCCATCTTTTAGCAGCATTCTAAGTTTTATATTGCATGTATGTCTACTAAATTAAGTTCATTTTTTAAATACTTTCATCCATTTGTCATTACTCTGAATTCTGACTTTTCAAAGTCTTTGGTGATAATGAAAAAAATCAGTATCAATAGTGAATCAAAGTCATTAAACAAATTTAGGTCTTCAATTCATTGTACCTAGCTAACAGAGAGTTCATGAAGATGATATTTCACACTTTCCATACAACATTAAATCCACTACTGAGTATCTTCCCCAACAAAAACCTCAGCACATGGTTATAAAAGATATCTTAGCAATGTAGGTCATTCTTAATGCCATAAATATACTATTAAAAAAACAAAAAAAAGCATCAAGGGTACTTTTGCTCTTACCTCTGCTGACATAGCTTTAGGAAAAAACCCAAAATCAAACCCAAAAAATACTTGAGGCAAAGCTGTAATTATCACATTTCTATTCACTTTTTGGAATGTTCTGCTCACACAAGACAGTGCATCTGACACCATCTCACCGCTTCGCGTCCATCTGGCAATTTCTCATTGGAACGGCAATTCCCGGGGACAACAGCGACCTCCTCGGGTGGTCTCGAGGAGCTGCAGCCTACCTGGAAACGCCTGAACGCACTGCAGCGCATTCCCGGGAAAACAGCCATCCCCGAGAACTTCATTAGTAGAAGCAACATGTTTTAATCACGTGTCTGAAAAGAAAGACTTATTTTTTTTTTTAATTAGTGCCATCCCTGCTTAACTTTGTTTCAGAAAAAGCAAATAGGCATTCAAGTCAAACTGCTGGACTGAGAACGCCAAGATTACTGGAAAATACCTTGAATCATACTCAGTGAGGTGGAAGACCTTTAGTTTTATTTTCCTTCACTTCCCATTCCCAAAATAAGAAGAATATTCCTTTGCTTCATGAACCTCCTTGACTTTCTTTGATCTTCCCTACTCTCAGTGTGAATCCTCCTGCAAAAACAGTCCATTTTAGTGTCATTCTGTTTACATTTAAATGTCAGCCAAGGCTTTCCATTGCCTCATTTGTTGCATAGCCCTGGCTCCTGCTCTGGGTTTGTGTCCTTGTTACATGAAGATGCATCCCAATTTTTTCTTCCAGCTCTTATTACTGAACTTTCCTAACTGTTCCTATGTACTCCTCCAACCCTTTTCTCCAAATCTTTGTCCCATGTAAGCCACATACCCATATTCCTCATATCCTTCTCAAAAGCACATGTGAAAAATGCAACACGGTTTTTTGCCCCCTTACAGTGTGAAGGAAAGTAGACAGTAATTTTTTAAAAATATTTCTGAACCAACCAGACATATGCTAAATAACACTAAGCAGCACCCATTTTTTCCCTTTATTCTCAGTTCTCTCCTCTTCACTTTGGCAATCTGCTGAGCTCCTTGGGCTAGGATCTGCTCTTCTGGCACAAATGTTCAGCAAAACCAAGGTTGCTATAGCAATTAATAATCATTTACATTTTAGTTTACAGAAACAGAAACTAGAGGAGTGGAGGTGCCATGAGGAGGAGGTGGCAGCAAAGAAGTCACAATTAGAGAAAACAGCACAAGAGCATATTTGGCAGCAGTGGCAAGATTAGCACAGGAAGCTTCTGCAGTTCCAGAAGAAGCAACAGCTAGAGGAACATGGAGCAGCAGACGGTCTATGGAAAGACTAATGCTTACTTTAGCAGCAGATAGTTCATCAGAATGGATGATTTTTGGTAAAGACATAGCCTGTGTGTCTGGCTTGAAATTTCTGTGACACTATATCCCAAACTTGTAGTAGCTAAGCTACTTCTCTGTTAAACAGATATGGTAACAATAGTCCTCTCTGCCACAGTCCTTGCAGCCTGAAAAATAAAAATTCCATAGCGTAGCTACAATGCAACATGCAAGGTTCCTGGCAATAACAACATTCATGCTACAGCATAGCATGAATAGTTTGTTTTGATTACAAATCTTCTCTGAAAGCCCAGCTCCCAGCATGTACCGCTAAAAAAAGATTCTAACAAATAGCTCCAGAGAAAGGCTTGAACAAAAAAAATCCAGTAACGATTTAAGAAAAACTCATATGAGACAGTATTAAATACTTGTAACATCAGTGTTGTAACAGTATTTTCTTTTTATCTCTAACTAATAAAGCTATTTCCTAAACAGAAAGTATGTAACCAACCGATAGTTGGCAGTTTCAAAGAGGCACAAAAACACAGACAAAAAGAAGGGAGGTTAGAGGAAGACTGTCAGCAGCTGGTTGACATGGCAGTAGAACACCTGGAATTCCAAGGGGAAAAAAACTTAGGTAACAAATACGGCTGAGGAGCAAATGAAGAGGAAGATTGTAGACTACCTCTAGAGGAAGCCAAACAAGAACAGCTTTTAAATTTAATCAGATATGTAGCTATTAATCAAAGAGTGAATTTGTTTCCTCAGTTATATCAACACGTCTTTATACCTAGTGCCGGCCTATACAAAAATATGTCTGCAGTAGGAGTTCCATCAGTGTAGTCAAGACTGGAGAGCACCACTGGTACCTCAGGAGTTAAACTGCCATCCATTCCAGTCCCAAGACACAATGGTCTTCTTTTACTATTTAACCAGTTTTTCAATATTTCCCCAAATTGCACCAGCAGTTGACATGCACCTGTATTTTCTAATTGTTTTAGTTTGTTTATAACTAGAGAAAGAAGCCCAGCTGTATTTCCCTGAACACCTGAAGTTATGGTTACATTTACACAATCCATCAGAGCAGTCTCCAGAGCTTCTACAACTTCCTGCAGGACTTCAGAACATAGGACCTGGGAGGCTGCACAGTACACATTAAAACATTGCAAATTGAATAACAGGCCTTCTAGGTCAATTTGTGAGCCACAAAGTGCTGCCAGGGATCAGAGGCCAAGCAGTAACTACAGCTGAGCAGCAATTAGCACCTACCACTACTCTACTCTTCCTGTTGTGACAGGAGGACAAGCTGGCCCACAAGAAAGTATCAGCACAAGTCAACATGTTCTTCCACAGCCTATTCCAAACCTTGCTCAAAGACAACTCCTGGGGAAGCCCAAGCTCCTGCCCAGCCTCAGTGCTACAGAAGGTGCCACAAGCACTGTGGCAAAACCAAAGAAAGTGCCAGTGCACCAGCAATGAGCTCACCAAGTGTGTACTGGCTTTCTAACCCCAGAAGGAATTCTGTCCTCCATCCCCTTTATTAACACTGGAAGCACAGAACAAGTCTGAAATCACCTCAGCAGTCCAAGGAGCATGACTAATGGAAGCTACCAGACTGGAACACACTGAATATGCCCTTCATCCACGAGTGTTTTCTCACGTTCACCTGTTAGACAAGCTAGGCCTGAAACAAGTATGAAAGAACAAATAAATGTCTGGTGCTAGGAATGGGTCATTGAAGAGAGCTGCAATTTTCAGCTACGCTCGAATTCGAGGATCCAGTCCAGCTCAAGAGCAACCTTTTAGCACTGGTGCTACTCATTCACATTATTTATTTTCCTAGACTGCAGCACTAGTCTGTGTTGACAATAGGAAGTAAAAGCATTCATGTTTGGTCAGCCAGTAGAAATGAATCCAGACAGACCTCCCAAGGCACCAGAATAGATTCTTTGGTCCACTTTGTGTTAAGAGATAAAACCATGAAATCACCAGGTTACAAAATGGTATGAAGACCTCAGGGCTGTTTTTGGAGGAATCCTCCAAAACAATAAATTGTAATAAACATGCTACTATAAGAAGAAGCTAGACTTCAGGTTCAGCAATAAAGACTACAGGAGAAACAACGACAAGGTAATTTATCTTCCTTATTAATCCAATTATTCTCTTTTCTTTTGCTTTTCTGATATTTTCTAGCAAAGTGTAACATCTGTAAATTCAGTTCATACTGTGGTTCCTGCAGTTTCCTGAGGAAAAGAGTAAACAATTTTTGCAGTCCCTAAATTGGAGGTGAACTTCATTAGGTATGCATTAAGTACTCGTTCTAAAAGCAAACCAAAACCAGTTTAAGCATACAGCAAAATTCCTATTGGTCTCTGTAGTGCTTCAGATGTTGATTTTCTCATTTAATAAAATTTACCTAAACAACAATAATTCAAATGTGCATGCTGTAGATGCACGACACAGGGCAACACAAATATTTTAATACTGTATTCTTAAATAATTTTCATTTAAATTAGGAAAAGCTAAAAACTAGTAAACAACTGTAGCATTTCTAAAACAATACATGGCTAGTCAAAATTCATGGCAGAATCCACGTTTTAGCATTATGTAACAAGAAGGGAAGCTGAAATCCTGCCAACACTTACGCATTTAACTTCAAAAAAATCTTAATTTTATCAAACTGGTGATCATGCAGACATGTTTATACTTTAGAGAATACACAGATCGTTTAGGCAGAGCAGCTTTGAGAAAAGCTATTAAAACGGATAGTTTTGTAAAGTACCTTTCAATAAAGCTTTCATACATCACCAGAGGGAATATTAAACATATTGTCACAATTCAAAATGAAGTATTAACTTCCACCTTCTATTCCACAACTGCCTCAGTGAAGATGGTTTCATTCGCCCAACATGTTTTTTTTAAGCACTTAAAAAACCAACCTTCTAATATACAAATAAGCAAAGACAGAAAAATTGCAATTTCATATGTTTTTCTCCAACATATGAAATCCAACCTTATTTACAGTTATAGCCTTCAAATCCGTAAGTGCTTTAACACTTCTATTCTATACCACCTTATTATAAATTCTTTGGGAAGGACAGGAAACCAAGTCTAGCTCCTTGACTTCAGAACTCAGGTTTTACTTTAAAATTCAGGTTTTATTTCAACTTATAATTCCCAAGAATTAACTTCTTTAGAAAGCGTACTAGTGTATCTGTAGCACATGTTTTCTCATTTTGCACAGAGCTCTCAATACTGATCTTTGAGGCAGAGGATAGTATTCCCATCACTACTGCTCTATCAGCAAAGACATGACTTTGGACCAACAGCTCTGTTGAGGCTCTTTGAGGCTTCCCAACAAGCCTAAGAAAGAGGTCAAATCAGTCTGTCACTGGTTCCACGTCTACTCTATCAAGAGATGTATTTTAGGACAAGGTTACAGAACAGAAAGCAATCTTTGCCTTGAGCTTCATCCTACTGAAGCTGCATTTTGCAGACAACCCTCCTCCACAGTCTCAAGAGAACCAAATGCAGTGCTTCAGCTAAAAAGCTGATATAAATGAGCATATAAAACAGATTTGGAAGAGGAAAGTGAACAGCTAGAAGCAAAGATAGTCAGGGCAGCCACTAGAGTACTAGCATCAAACCCCAGGGATGTGGATTCAGTTCTCAGCTCCGCTTTCAGCTTCCAAAGTGACCCCAGTAAGCTGCACCTCAGTTCCTAGTTTGCAGAAGAGAGATAATAGGAACTACAAAAAACCAGCATTATACAAATTTTAATTTAAAAGATGATCTGGTAATAGTCACAAGGCTGTTTTATTTCTGGTATTATGAATCAAATGTATTTAGTATTTTAAAAAAGCAATTGGAGGTAAGTGCAGAGAAGCTGTGTCATTCTTCATCATCATAGCAATACCTCTTTCCTTAAGAACTGAATTACATAAAATACTTTAAGAAAACCCCATATTCTGATGTTTTGTACACAAAAATTTTAATCTTTAAAAAATTGCTTAGTGCAACTATGCATACAAAAGTATTACTAAATCAGGAACAGGACAACCACAAGCATGAAAGAAAATGCACATCTAGCTTTACAGCAAATGCCATTAAAATAGTACTTTAAACCTGCTATTTATTTTTCCCAAGTGCGCCAGCATGTGTCTTTAGCAGAAGCTGGCATTTATATGGAACTTGACTTACCAAACAAGTCCTATTTATCTGCAAAAGAGGTGAGGCAGGGAGAGTACTGAAATCTTCTCTTCACACTACTCTGCCCATAATCTCCCACCTCAGCTTTCATTTCCAGTAACAAGTTCTCAAACTGACCATTTATAACCTGCAGGTAGCTGGAACATGTAGACCCCAATAATGATGCCCAATGAACTGTCATGACACTTCCATGTCATCCATCATAGATTATTTAATGGTACCATATCATATGAAATGCAGACATTAAAAGCCATCTTTATTTACTTCCAAGATGCGTTTTTAGTTTAAATTCTGTGCATGAAGTGAAGATTTATGTAACTGCATGTGACTATTCTCTTCCAAGAAAAGAAACAGCTAGTAGTCTCTAAGATTCACTTGCAAAACAAGCAGATCAAGTACTTTCCTAGGGCAAGTAGAAAAAAAAAATTATGAGGTATATTTACAGAGCACAATTTTTTTCTGGCTTCAACTTATAGTCACCGAAAAAGCATATCCTAATTATAACTTCTAATGGTTTTGCTCATTTCCAAACATTTGAAAAGAAAATGCAAGTTGTTTATAAAATTGGTTTTCTTGTTTATTTTAAATGAAGCTGGTACAGACAATGTCCATTCAAAACCCACGTCCCAGGCCAAAAGGTACAAACAAGAGTGTCAAAGTAACACCAGTTGGCTGCTGTGAACATTCTTGCATGGATACCGGCATGTACTAATTGCTATATGAGGTTAAAATGCTTCTGGGCTCTTCTGGAAATATTTAAAAATCATTAGGGTTTTCAATTTCATGTCTTCAGCAAAGCCATCTCTGGAGCAAGGAACAGATGACAACAGTTCCAGCTTTTCCATTTCCAACTCGGCAATCTTCTTCATTGGGCCATCAGCACAATTTAAGCAAAATAGCTCTGAGTTATGGATACACACAACTTCTCCACAGTTTAGTTCTCTGAAAAACTTCATCTCGCACTGAAAGTTATAGTCCAGGAGTGAGACAGTCACACATCAAAACTTCAGGGCAGATATGGAAGTCATTAAGAACACTCTGGCAGATCTTACAGCCTTCGTGCCTGAAATGCACGAACCCAGTGAACATACAAATGCATGTGAGTACATGTATTCCTAAAGGGAAGGGCAGAAGGGAAGAGGGGAGCAAGATTGCAGCTGGATCACAGAAGTTCAGCACAATGAAAACAGAAACAATAGTGTATAATGAGCACGAGAATTCAAAATACCAGACGCTTGAAAGTAAACTCCCAGAGATGGGGTGCCAGTTTCAGTGTTGAACACCACATTACAAAAGAACTATTATTTAAAAATAAAAAAGGATTAAGGGGGAAGAAAATCAGAAGGATCTAAACTGTTGAGTGACCCCCCGTCTGTTCCTGATAAACTTCAATCACATCTTCCTCCTCCATCCCCAGCTGTGAGAACAGAGAAAAAAACAGCAAATAATTGTTATAAATCTGGTGTGATGAAATCAGAGCAGGTCCTAGACAAATTATACAAGGCTTTGTTCCTCTCTCCCATCATAACTCATCAAAGAGGTGAAGAAAGTTTCAGTCACCATCTCATTAGACAACATTCACAATTTTTAGTCCTTTTTCTTCAGACTTAGGTATTTGAGTCAAAGTGAAAGCCTTACAGAAAAGACTCACTTGTGGGGCAGCACACATCAGCCAAGAAGCTGCTGTCTTTACCTTACTCTAAATCCCTTGTTTAGGGGGAACAAGGACATCAACATCATAGTGAATGCACCAGCTGCAGAGCCACGTGAATTATATACACTGTAGTGCACTAACTACCTCACAATACACTCTAACACCTACACCTTGCAACTCAAAGCCTGTTTACAACTATTCTCACAGAGAGCAACTTGTTCAATTTCACAGTCAACAAGTTTGCTTGGTGTTTTCAGAAGGTCATTATTATGAGTTTCTTCCTGCTTTTTCATAACAATTGGTGGAAGTCACTGGACAGAAGTAACTGTTTTCTGTTTTATTTACACTTTGGTCTACTAAATGTGAACTAAATACATACTTATTCCAAAGTCATGCAGAAGTTCAAGCTAAACAACAGGAAGATTCCCTTAATGTTTTTCCCCTCCTCTAGTAAACAGTGACTACACTCTCCTTTCTGAGGTATTCATTACACATGGGGGTTCAACCAGGCTCTTTCCAAACTGCCTATCTGCCTTACTAAAAGATTGGGGTTAAAGAAATGAAGTCAAACTACATTTCTAGAAAGAAACTCACCTCCTTGGGGGTATGATTATCAGTAATTCTCTGACCCTCGAAGAGAAACCTGAGTGAATTCATTGGAACACCCTTAAAAAGAGAAACAGATGCATAAGAAAAAAACACCAACTTACTGAATCTTGCATGGATTTACAAGAAAAAAGATTTTAAATAAAAACAACACATGGAAGTCACAAGAGTGTTAGTGCCTGTTACACAGGGAGCTCAGATATTCTGTTGCACTCACATAGACTACAAAGAAGTGACCCAAAAAGTACGATAGTGCCAAAATGCATGTTTATTCCAGAGTCTCACTGGAGTTCTTTAGTCAAAAGCCTAGAAGTTTCCTTAGCTTTTTTAACTTGTCTTTATTTATGAATTAAGTACTGACTATAATCTCTCTCCCAAGATACCATTACACATGCACTTTTCTGAACTGCATTATCAGCCTTATTTAAGGATCCTAAGACAACAGGAGGAATATGATGTTTACTTCATGAGCTCCTACCCTTGCTTTCCCAATCTTCTATGGCTATGGGAAGGAATTGCAACCTTTACCATTATCAATTCTGCAAATGCTCAGCACTGGGAACAAGAAAGAGCAGAGCTGAGGCAGAGAAAAATGAACAGCAGTCAAACAAGGAGAAACAAACATCCCAAAGGTAAACAGAGTTAAGTTAAAGCAAGTCTGTTGCACAATGTGCCCATCTTCTGGAAGAATATCATACTTCACATCACTAGATAAGGCAAACATCTCATCTTTTCCTGCTCTTTCAAGTTATGAGCAAAACAAACTCATGTGAAATATGACACAATTTTATCACTTAGCTCTCAAACACAGCTTGCAAATAACTAGGCAGAAAATTTTTTCAGGTAAGGACAGATCTTCACTCTGTTTCGACAATCCCTCTGGCCAATGTGGAAGAGATGTTCATAGTTCCTTTACCAGAGAAAGGGCTACTTGACACCAAAAACTGCACTGACTGCTGCAAAGGAAATCATACACCCTCCAGAATTCAGCTCGGGAGATACAGGTGTGTTCATTCAAACAATTATTTCTTTCTTTAAGAAGGAATTCCACGCATGCCTGCTCATTAGAAAGTAAGACTGCTGCATGAATTATTTCCAATATAGCTTTTTTCTTAAAATTTCAGGTTTTTAAAATCAATCATAATTTTAACCATTTATATTTGGCTACAAATGTATCTGGTGTTTGATCTTTTCTTTCCTCCTACTCCAGAAAGACAGTTAGAAAGAACACATTTTGCAAAAGAACACTTCAATGACAAGTTCAACTTGTCTCAAAGTGTTAGGAAAAAGCCCCCGAAGTATTATTACTTATGATTATATCTCCTGAAGTGAACTGCAAGACACTTATCCAAGAAAAGGCCACACAAGGCATCTATCCCCAAAGCTGAGGGCAAACTAGGCCAGGGCTTCTGGAAATAGTAGCTGTGAATCTACAATATCTGCCACAGAATCTGGAAGTGAAGATATGTTTTTGTTCTATAACAATTGTTACTATTACCTACATCCACAATTAATATTGCAGATTTCTTAGAGTATAACTTCACAATTATCTTACATAGGAATACTTGTCAAAAGAAATTAGGAGATCCATTATATTTGTACCATCAGATACCTCAAAAGTCTTTATTTGAAAGCACAGTGAGAAAAGCAGTTTGGGTTTTAATTTTTTTTTAAAAGAATGTCATTGTTTCACAAACCTGTCTTTGACAGTATGATTCTTTGAGTTTCTTGAGGTGTGTTGTCATTTTCACCTTGAAGTGAATTTCACTGCTGTCCTAAGGACAGAAAGGAACAAAATTTACTCTCCTTGTGGTAAGTGCTAACTTTATTTTTTTAAAAACATTTCATTATGAAGAAAACTTATATAAAACGTAAACAAAACATGGAACCTGATTTATCACCATGCATACCTTGATGCATCATAACGTGATCCTCCAGGATGACTTATCAGTCACTAAATTTGCTATGTACTTCCACAGGAAGCTCTTTTTAAAAAAAAACAGATGGCATAGTATAGCCTTAGGCTCAACATGGAGATTTTTGATTTAAAATTACTAAAACTCATACATGGTTCAGTCTGTGCTGCCATCTTTACCCAGATGATATACTTATGAAATACAAACATACATATGCAGGGGATTTCTGCTCTAAGATTCCTAAAGAGACAAGTTAAAGCTTGTACTTCAAAATATATATGAAACCTTGTTCAATTAGAGCAATTATCTAGAAGTTAGGATACAGGCAGACTTGGCAATACAAGACAAACCTAAGGAGAAATCTCAGGTCTTATTATTCTGTAGTCCTTCCCACCAACCAAAAGATACAAGTAGCTGCAATTGTCAAAATGGCTACAGATAAAACAGATTGCAAGAAGTTCTGTGCAAAAGGCGTGTGGGCCACTTCCAGCTTTTCAATGTGTTCTTGTAATTGCTGATTAGGCCAGCAAGAGGTAAAGTAATTTCTGTTAGTCCTCCTTGAAAGTCATCTGTCTCCACCCAACTGCAGCAAACAATACAACTCCAACAAACAATCCTAGTTAAGTCATCTAAGACAGGGGTTCTTTGCACAGAAGATTCCAACATTCACACTCCAACACAGACTGAATACAGACTTCTAATCCACCATTCATCTGGTTGCTACATCTACCAACTAGGCAGCCAAGAATCCTCTTCCTATCCCTGAAAGAGAAAGCTGACCTCATGCCTAGGGTACTACACAAACTTTGAGGACCTGAATTGATCAAGTTTGTCACTTATTTCATTCATACCCTTGGATAAATCAATCCCTTGGTGCATCAAAAAAGGTATACCAGAGTATACTAATACACATTTCTGGCAGAGGAGGATCCACACTGAAGAACTGAAAGTATTAACTTGCATTTCGTCATTTTTACCATACAAGAAGTCACACCTCCATCAAATGTCAACAAGCAATTATGTAAAAAACTCACCTGCCCAATGACTTTGAGTTTAATGTACTCCCCTTCTTTCTTATCTCCCAAGTCTTCAGCTGAAGGTTTTGCTTCCTGCAAGAAAAACATAAAAAAACTTGGTAAGTTCAACACTTCATTATTTTCACTGGGCAGTACGGCAGCTGTCATCCTCTTTATTGCATGAAATCAGACTACTCAAGGTGTTTTCTTTCTTTCTTTGTGTGCGTGTACAAAAATAACAGCAACATAGCTATGAAAGGTTGTCTGTCTACCTGTAAGAAGTTTAATTAATGAGAGAAAAACACCATAAAGAATGTATGACATTCTTTACAATGTGAGACAAAGAGGTGAGAGAAGAATCATTTGGAAATAGATGACATACAAAAATAAGAAATATGATTTTATACCTCTAACTTCTAGACAACAAACAAACTGCAAAAAACCCACAAGGAGCGAACTAGGAGGCTCAGATATTTGACAGGAAAAAAAGGAACATTGTGAGGAGAGTTAACAGAAAGCTCTTGTGACACCCTATCAACTTAGAGAGCGAACCATGCAAACATTTTTCAGCCCATTGCATCACAGGTTATTTTCAAAAGGCTGGTCAGCTACCTTCTTTTCTATGACAACAAAAGAGCTTCCTTCTAACACATTTGTTTGAAGACCACAATACTTCAAAGTTTTAAAAGGTGCAGTTCCAAGCACTACAGTGTTTTGATATCTTTCCAGGATAAGAACTAACTGTACAGACAAGTTTGATTCAACAACTTGAGCACTAAAGCTCATCAAAAGGGTTTAAGTGTTTTACACTCTAAGACATTAATTAAGAACATCAGAGTTTTCATGTTACTGGTTGATAGATGAAACAAGTGAGAAATCAGGTACTATTAACCCCATTCCTTGCCTGTCACTACATATCCTGCATCAGGCCTTTAGCTTCATTCCACTGCAGGACAAAGGGATTTTACACAGACATCAGGTCTAGATAGTGCTCAGTGAAGAACTGTTCCCAAGTAGTCATAACCACAAGTACCCTGCTGATCATGTTTGAAATCTTGCTTTTATATTTTACTGCTTAACATTGTAGACAAAACAAACAAAATATATACAGGTGCCTACCACAGGCTCCCATCCCAAAAGGGACTTTTTGCTAAATGTACAGAAATATCCTTTGTATTGTTGGACTTGTGAACACACAAAATACTAACCTTCTCTCTTAAGTCCATCCAGATAGGTCTCTATCTCCAGATTAAAACCTTTTTAAGCTTTTCCCTCCCTCTTCCTTAAAGAGGAGGAGGAGTGAAAAACTTCCTTAAAGAAGTTAAACACACACAACTTCTTTGAACATTAAAAGATGACAGGGACGGGCATAGGGCAAGTCAGTAAACACCCTTCCCATTTGTATCAATCTCAATCTGGAGGAAAGAGAGGAAGTGTTCTTTCCATGAGTTTGACTCACTGCTTCAACACAGATCAATTCAGTTTCTACAATGGAAAGAATTAAGAGCCAGAGACTCCACCTGGTCTGAATACCTTCTATTTTTTTAATTCCCATCCGGGCACAACCTAAACTGAACTGCAGGGACTGATTCATCACCCTTCAAGCTCAAATCCAAAAACTCAGCCCAGGCTTTCAAGAAGCCTGACACACTCACAGGCCTTCAAGCAAGTCGCCTTATAAGCACAAAAGAGGTTCTTCATGGGTAACACAGTCAGATCCCCTGTGTTCCCCACCAAAGTTTTCCCTACAGAAACACTGGTATTCACTCTTGATCGGAAAAAAAGAAAAACAAGAGCCTGCAACTTGCTCTGATAACATGCACAAACAGCAGTTTTAATGTCTTTATACAGGATTACTAACCTCCAGAAATCAGAGCAAGATTCAGCTCTCTACTGATCTGAAGTCTGTACCTTCAAAACTAGCTTCTGTTTCACTATTACTGAAAGAATTTGTAAGAACACTATGTCCCTTTACATGACATTTCAGGTCAATCACTGTCTAAATTTACTTAACAAATTGCATGACAGCATTTTGTCCCAGCAGTAGAGGTATTTGTAGTTGTTACATAGTTCTGTACATTGTAACAAATCTACCTAGTCAGGCTTCCAAACCGAATCATCCTGCACAAGGTATTACTAATGATCACTGCTACTATGACAGTGCCTCTGGCCAATATGAGTGATAAAACTATGATTCATATTTGATTCCTACCCTCAAGGGAAGAAGACTGTAGTATTAAAAACAAATAGGGAAAGCAGCAAACAGTAGAATAAGCAGAGGGAATTGAAGTCTTCAAACCATAAAGATGCTCATTTAAGGCCCCATAACCTATCACCCACAAAATAAGATGAAAGAAAGCTGTAGCTTCAGGAAAAGAGAAATAATATAAAATCAAATAATAGAAGTGCCAATAATCAAAGCCTAAAAACAGAGCAAAATATTTTACATCAGGATGCAAGACCTAGCAAGTCTGAAAACACACATGAAAAAGACCACCATACAAAGAGAACAGAAACACCGTAACACTCACATTTCTAACTTTTCATTAGCTGCCTAAGGTTTTAAAGGCTTTGTTGCAGTCCTAAAGAGCACAAAATAAGGGTCTTACTTATTTAATGATACTAAAAAGCACACAAAGTTTCTTGGATGAAACACACTGGTATTGCTGTTGCAACTAACAAAAACAAAACACACACAAAACAAACATTGTGAGGCAACATATTGGAAGCTTCCTCCTCCAATTTTCAGAAGGGCTCAAACTTCAATGTCTAAACTTAAAAAACCAAACCCTGTACTCAGCATTTTAAAGAAAAATCAACAAAACCAAAATTACTAGAGGAATAGAAGTACAACATAATTCCTAACAAAGCAAATAAATTCTTAAATTTTTCATAGGAGTGGAAAGCATACATACAAACTATAGCATTCTTTATTAGAAGTACATGAACAGATAACATCTAGTTTCAAATAAAGCAAAAACAGCCTAAGACACTTGAAGGGAGGGGAAAACAATTCGTGTTTTGTTCCGTTTTTGCTTAGATCTCACTAAACAACTATGTGTTTTTTTGAAGTCTACCCCTCTTTCAAGTATCTTCACTTATCATAATAGGCAATTTCCCACTGAAAAAAAGTAACCCCTTCTTTTACTGGCGATAAATGACCGCCCTCTTAACTTAATTCCAGGGCCAAAAAAAACGATACTCTAAGCAACTCACAATTTTAGGTAATCCAGTTATTCTTGTATGATTGATGGAGGAATGATATTTATAGTGCTGCACAACCTTACATTATCCTTCTACCTAAGCATCTTGTTGCACAGTCCCCCAGAAATGAATGACACAATACCTAACAGTGTTTTGCTTATCTATTAAAAATAAATAGCAGGCTTCTTATTCACAGACTTTGAAGATAAACAGGTTATCACATACATGGAATTTTACATACTTCAAGCAGTCCCAAAGACAAAATAGGCATGTGTTTCAGCAGAACTTGTCCGGAGAAGGATTTACCTGACTAATGAAAGCTGCTATTTGTTAAAACACGCCATGGTTCATGTATGCAGACAACCACAGAGCAGGTCACGTGAACATCTGTCTATAAAATCTAGTTCAGAAATTGTTGGTGGGTGGTTTTTTTGTTGTTGTTGGGATTTTTTTAAATGCAGTCACTTTCACGTATTTTACTACAGAGGCAGTGTGTCCCCCTAGGAGGCAGCAATCGCTGTGCTCCCAGCTGCCCCTCTCCCAGGCACAGAGAGGCAGCAGCACCGTCGTCAGCTGCATTGTGCTGGAAAGCCGGGGGCGGGGAGGAAGACCACCAGCGCACACAGCGCTGGCTTCTTTTCACCGCTCATACTGCACCAAAGCTATTCCCCACAGCAGACACGGTATGCACTAAGCTGAGCCTTGTCTCTGGGGACTTTTAATTTCCTGGCTGGCACCAGTACTATTCTTGACTTCACAGCACTACAAGAAACATTTGTAGGTACTGACACTATCATGATGGTTGTACTTTGGGAAAAATCAAAGTTAGAAAACAGTGCCCTATGACGATGATATAAAAAAAATAAAGCAAAACAGAACACAAATTAAAACCGGAACGCTGTTTTAACTTTCCACCATCAGGTCACATAGCCTAAAGCAATAGTTGTAAGTAAAGCACTGTATGCACGCCAGGCCGAGCAACCCGGGAACTTGCGGTACAAACACCTATTTAAGTCCCCGGCTCAGAAGACAGAAATGACGGGAGCATAACGAGAATATTACTCAGCGTGAAGGCAAGACAGAGCCTTGATAAAGGACAGAGTGTTTAATACAGGCAAGAAACGCTCAGCTGAGAAGGGAGGGGGAGAAAACCAGGCTTTCGCATTCTGAGGGCGAACAGAGGACCTGGCAAGCCTAGTCTAACCCGCACAAAGCCCGCTCCGGGGAAAAAGCGTCCTACCACACACCCGGGAAATGGAAAAGGAAAGAACTGTTGTACAACACGGCTCTCCCCTCGCTGCACCCCCGGGTTTCCAGGGCCGGGGCAGCCCCGGCGGCGATCTCGCTCGGTCCGGACACCGCCCCGGCCCCCGTGTATCCCCCTCCCTGGAGCCCGCCCGCGCTGCCCGCGAAATACCCCGAGGGAAGGGGAAAAAATGATTAAAACGCAGGGGGAGAGGGGCCCGTATCTGGCCGAGGTCGGAGATCAGCATCCACACACTCCCCGATGGGAAACATTTCCCCCTGGCGCCCTCCGGGCGGCCGCGACTCCGCTCGCCCCGGGGCCGGGACTGCCCCGCAGCCGCGGAGAGTGCGGCCGGGGGGGCGCAGGCAGCTCCTCCCGCGCCCACGGGGCCGCCGCGCCCGCCTTGCCGTCCCCCCGCGGCCAGGACAGCCGCCCGTACCT
>VWYI01038321.1:0-106577 GCA_013399455.1 Anthoscopus minutus | reverse complement strand
TCGGCTGGGCCGCGGCAGGCGCTCCGCTCCTTTCTCTGCCCGCAGCGCAAACACAGGGCCGCGGCACGGGCGGGATTTCCTGTGCGCCTGAGCTCACTTCCCACCCGGGCTCCGCCCGCGACCGCTCCCGGCCTCGCGCGGAGCTGCGGCCGCTGCGGCTCCCAGCAGGGCCCTGCTGGACGGAATCGCCGTTGGAAGAAGCCGAACGTTAAGGGAGGGCACCGTGGCGACCGGAGCCGCTGGGGAGAGGCCAGGGAAGGCCACAAAGATGATGAAGGGCCTGGAACATCTCCTTCATGAGGAGAGACTGCGGGAGCTGGGCCTGTTCAGTCTGGAGGAGATTGTGAGGGGATCTCATGAGTGCATATAAATACCTCCAAGGCGGGTGCCAAGAGGATGGTGCCAGACGCGTCTCAGTGGTGCTCAGTGACATGACTAGAGTAATGACTATAAACTAAAACACAATAAGTTCCACCTCAGCTTGAGAAGGAACTGCTTTACGTTGAGGGTGGCAGAGCACTGGAACAGGCTGCCCAGGGAAGTCACGGAGTCTCCCTCTCTGGAGACATTCAAACTCCGCCGGGACGTGTTCCTGTGGCACCTGCTCCAGGTGACCCTGATGTGGCAGAGGCTGGACTCGATGGTCTCCAGAGATCCCTTCCAACCCTGACAATTCTGTTAAGTCACATAACCCTCCCCACAACAGCAGATCTTGGAACAAAAGTCACTTTCATTATGTCTACTTCTAATTTCTTGCTAAGGTTTTTTTAGTAATACAATATGTCGCTACAAAACTCACTTTTCTATTTAAGCACAATTTGCACTTTTTTTAAAGTCATTGCAACCGTGCAAGCAATGGGCTGAGCATGTATTAAGCAAATCTGCGCCCCGGAAAGTTGCATTTTAACAAATTTGCAAAGATGTATCATTAAAACATAACAAGTGCCCTACTTTACACTGGCACAGCATGGCTATTCAGAGCTCTGCACAAGAAGCAATACCTACCTAAAGGATTACATTTAGGCTGAAACCTGTTTGGACTATAGCATGGAGTCCTAACATCCCCTCTTGGACTACCCAGGGAACTACTGAATGGCATCACTACTGGCACAGGCATATGCTTAGCTCTAAGTGGCCAGCAAGTAGAAGGAAACCCCACACGTGAGAACCATAAAATGACATGAATGCAAAATCAATTAAACGACAGAAATTAGCTCAATTGAAATGGGAGATTATCATCCTCATGCTACTAAACAGAGTTTTAACTTTACCAGCTACCTTTGGGAAAGGGCAGAGTAAATTCATTAGCTCTGGGCAGGGGACATTCATTAACACAAAATGCTCAGATCAATGCTCTGTGTGCCATGTTCCCTTGTAACAACACCAAACACCAAAGCAGCTGTACTCTGTGCATGCATATCTGCATGTCAACTGAATGCCAAGTTCCACAGCTACACCAAGAAGTGCACTTCTACCCACCAGTGAAACAATCAGTATCTAGGCTCATGGGAATTAATTTTAATCACAACTATTAAAACAATTCAGAATCTACAAGGGAGGGAAAAAATAAATAAAGAGAACCAAAACAAATGCAATACAGAGCTACAGAATGAAGATGATCTTTCTTAGGCAAGGCCAAGCAGGCAGAAAAGCCAAATATGCTCATGCTATGCCAAGCTCACAGTAAGAGCTCATTATGAGTTTAATAACACACACAAAACACCAAAATAAGCCATGCAAGGGTTCCACAGCAACACACAATACTAACAGAATGGAAAACGACAAGTATTCTATCCTGAACATTACTGCTTTTTATAAATTTTAAAGAGGTTTTTTAAAGCAGAGCCTTACAGTGCTAAGGCCAAAGCCTCAGACTCTGGCACAAACCAGTTTTTTTCATGTAATCCCATAATAAAAGCTAACACTCACATGAGTAGGAATACAGCTACCTATCCACATACATAGCCATAAAGATACAGGGTTAGAATGTGCTCATCAGCATACACACCAACAGTAACACCCTTCTTGACTCCTTACTCCATCAGCATGGATGCTTCAAGACACAAGATAGATTTGTACAGGATCTTCAAAGCTAATTTCTGCCGAGCATGTGAAAACTGTGAACATACAGCAGTAAAGCTCCCATTTTTCTTTTTGACTACTCAAATTCAACAGAATGCACTTAAAAGAGAAAACCACAAGAGCTGTTTTAAAAATACCAAATATACAAGCTTCTCCCCACAAAACCCAAAGTTAGCCTTGCATTTGCACATACCACCAATGGTACTTGCCCTAATAACCTCAGTGAATTCTCAGGTGCTTTATAATGTCTCTTATTTCCCTATCTGCATTTAATCTCAGTCACCTGAAGCCCATAAAGTTCACCTCTGTTGACTAATTTCTCCAAAGCTGCTGTGTAATTTAGGAGCTAATAGCTGTAAAGAAGTTTTCTCAAAGCTATTGGCCTGGAGATATAGTCTTTGCAAAGCTTCTTCAGTCTATCAGAAAGAGATTTCTTAAAAGAGGAGACTTTAACCTAAGAACAATCTATAATCTCATAATGCCAATTTGCTTGCCTGAGAGGGGTAAATGCTAGCAAACAGGATGAATGCAGCGTTTTAGGGCAGCCAGCTAAGTAATGGGAGCTGTTACATAACAACAGTCCTGCTCCTGCCAGCAGGGCCAGAACCCATACTTTAAAACTAGGTAGAACCTGGAAATTCTCTACCTCCTTCAACCTAATTTCTTTGGCAATATTAGTGGTTGTGGGATTTTAAAAAATTGGTTATGTTATGTAAAGCACCAAAGTGCTTTCCCTTTGTGGGGGGAAAAAAATCTTCAGAATTATGCAAGTCCACAGATTTCTCCAACTACTGGCTTCCAGCATACTCCTTACATGGAGGAAACAAAAGCGTGCTGACTCATACCAATGGTTGCATAAATTGCAGCAATGAATGTCTGATATAAATCAAACCCCAAGCATTTCTTGGAGCCTCTCTTCCTGCGGGTAGGAAAATCTCTGCACGTTTTCAGCACAGATAACCCTGCCTGTGAAATAAGTCGGAATTTATAAGGGCGAGGACCGGCGCTTCCCGCCTGCCTCCCACCGGCACGCAGCTGCTCGGTTCCTCAGCAGGGCCGCGGCACAGAAGTAGGTCAGCCAGGCACGGCGCTGCGCACACCCGGGCTGCCCAAGGACAAAGCAGGAGGGGGCACCAAAGCACGAGAGGGCACAAAGAGCCGCCCCAGCCGGCCCTGCCTTCCCCTTGCCCCGGGGAGAGCACAGCGGCCCGGGGAAACGCGCAGCGCTCAAAACGTGTTTCGTAAGAGCAGAATTTAGTGCTTGTCTGTCGGCGAAGCTTTTAGACACACACAGTCGCGCTCTGTCAACAATCCTTCACGTAATGGAACTCTTGTGCGATGAACTGCAGGTCGGGCCGCGGGACCGGAGCGGGGAGACAACGGAACCCGCCTATGCGGAGGGCCAGGAGCGCCGGCTGAACGCGCTGCCGGTCCGGCTCGAGGCCGCCGAGGGGCCACCAGCTCACACCTGCCTCGGGACCCGCTCCGGAAACAAAGTTTCTACCACGGCCACCCACATCCCGGGGAGCACACCCCCTGCCTGCCGACGATGCTGACCCTGCTGCCAGCTGCAGCGCCCGGGGAAGCGAGGGCAGCTTGGGTGAGGCGCCACAGGGACACACCAGCGCCTTCTGAGTTCCCGCGCGTTTGTGCTTCAGGAGGCTCGAACCCGGGGCAGGGTCACGGGCGCGGCCCCGCCACGTGGCTGGCGGGCGGAAGGTGGACCCGCCGCTTCCGCTCCCCGCGTGCTCACTTCCGCCGCCGCCGCCGCCGCTTCCTTCTTCCGGTTCCGCCGTGCGGCGCGCGCGTGCTTCAGCAGGGTCCGGTGCGGCGGCGCACGTGGCGCCCCCCGCCCGCCGCGGCGATGCTGGTGCTGTTCGAGACCGCCGCCGGCTATGCCATCTTCAAGGTGAGTCGTGGGGCTGCACTCGGGAGCGCCGTGCCTCTCGCCCGGCGGGTCGCGGCCGCCGACCTGCGGCGGAGCAGCAGGGAGGGCGAAGGGGAGCGCATCGGGCCTGCGGTGGGAATTGCGGGGAAACGCGGGCGGCGGTGAGAATGAGTGAGGGTCCCCCCATCCCGTGCGGCGCCTCCGGGGGCCAGCAGGGCCGCATTGTAAGTGAGGACTCGGGGAAGGGGCTGCCGGAGGAGGCTAAGGGTGCTCGGCGGGCAGAAGGGGAGCTCCTTGGTGCTGGTCGTGCATCGCCTGTGGCCCTCGCTTCCTCGCCTTTGCCGGCCAGGATTTCGTAGGAAGTTGCGCTCTCGCGGCCGTGCGCCTTTCGGCGTGTGGGGGCAGGCGGGTGCGGGAGTGTTGACCACTTTCTCTTCCTGGCTGTGCCGGCGTGGCCGCCGTTCCAGCAGAACCCCGCGGATGCGTGAGGGGGCGCGTGGGAGACGGGCAGCGCCTTCCCGGCTGTGCGGGGCCGCGGCCCTGGCTCGCCCGAAAGCGCGATTCGCGGGGAGCGTGAGGCGCCCCGCAGGATTCCTGTGTCCCGACCTCGTTCTCACAGACGGAGAAGCAGACACCTTCCCAGGGCTTTGCCAGCTTCCTGGGGCTTTGAGCAAGCCTAAACTAGAGCTGCTACTGTGTCGTGCTCCTCTAGCTTTTCTCTTGTTCCGGTGTTGATTCCTGTACAGTTGTACCAGCTTGGTCATAGTTTGATCATGACATCCTTATTTTTCTTCCCCTCCAACTTAATCTTAGGGTTTAGCTTGTGCCAACAGGAGTGCAGATGCAAGGAGAGCAAGGCTCTGGTTGCCTTTGCCTGCAGCAGAACTGCACCCTTGTTGCTCTGTGGAGCACTATATTTCCTTCCTCTGCCCTGAAGCTTTTCCTCCTCATTGGGGTGAAGCCGTGCCGTTCAGACAAGGAGAACTTCAAGAGGAACGTCTTGGGAAGAAGCCAGAAATAATTCTAAAAGCAGATGGGTATTGTTCTATGCCCCCCCTCAACACTTACACCTGGGGAACTGATGCATAGGCAGCAGCCTCCCTGAAGGTTTTGCTCACACAATAGTATCCTGCACCTTCAAAATTACTAACAATAGTAATAATAAAAATTCTTTGGAGTAGGTTGAAACTTCTGGTGCAGTGTGCCAAGCCCTTTCAACCTTTCACAACAGCCAGGAGGGGCTGAAAATAATGAATATTTTAATTTCTGAAAGCAGAGTAGGTATAAAGCCAAAGGTAGGAGGAGGGACATACAGAGAACTGCAGGAGGTCTCTGCAGAGCTGCTGCAGTGTTTGCTGCGGATGTCAGCAGCTGGGACTGGCTGTCAGGGTTGTGCTGTGTGGCTGGCAGAGAGGTGAAAACTCACTGCTGGAAATGAACAAGAGTAGTATTTTGTTAAAGTATACATTTTGGGACAAGTTGTGTTTTTCCATGCTGATTTTGATGGCAGCTGCCAAGCCTGGAAATGCCAAAGCCTCAGCCACAGTGCCTGTCTACAGGGAAAAGCTCTCAATCGCCCAGCATTCCTTCCCTGGACAGAGCAGCTGTTCACCTGTAGCCTTGTGTCACTCTTACACTTGTGTGTTCATTCTCTATTGAATGTAGAGTTCTCTGCAGAGTTTAGCTGCTTTTAATTTCCTTTCTAAAGCAGTTCCTGAAGTTTGACACAGCTGGGGGTTTGGGATGTTCTTTGTTTTTTAGTTACTTGAGAGTTGAACAGATTTTGTATTTCTGAATATTGGGGACAGTTATGGTCATCCCCTTCCCTTTCCAGCAGTGCCCACAAACGTTTGTTGCCAGTATAACTGTTCTGTCTTTAGGCCTTGGTGAACAAGATCTGTCTTCTGGAAGCTGTATAGCTCTCATGTGTTTCCTTGCCGGTGTTGATCTTGTCAGAGGAGCAAATAGTAAAGGCAAATGGGATATAGCTGTGTTCCAGATCTTGGAAGACTTTCCAGTGAATCTTACTGTTTTGAAGGACAGATTATCCATAGGCATGCCATTTTTATATGCTAACAATCTCGATTTTTAGCAGTTTCTATGTCCTTACTTTTCTCTTGTGTGCACGTCTGTTTATAGAGGTTGAAAATTCTGTAGGCCTTGGTGTAGGAGAGAATCATCCGGCTGAGGAAAGGAAGAATTGCTTCAAGGTTTTTCTGTGCCTCACGGTCACGTGGGAAGTTAATTACCATGTGTATTTGTTCAGCTACTAATTGAGTTTAAAAAAAAAAACAAAACAAAAAAAGAGCCTCCTTCAATCAGAGTTTAAAAATCTGCCAGGGAGCAAAATTCATACCAGGAATGATTTCTGCACTAAGTTAAATTGCAATTGTGTTGCATTTGCGTTGTGGGGACAGAACCACAAGATTTTTGAGAGAGAAATAGAGAACACAGTGTTGTAAAGATCTTGACTATTCCCCCGAGTAGTTGTCTGGGAATTTGCCATGCAGTCTGCATTTTGTGAAATGTATATAGGCTCCAGGAGTGTTAAGTGTTCATCTTGTGCTGTTGAAAAGCTGAGGGGGTTCCCTGTGTACAGAGATGGGATTAAGCCATTGCTGTCTCTTACGTAATTCTTGGCTCAGTTGATGACCAAGCTGTAGTGATGACTTTTCTTCACAGAGATGTTTTCTTTCTTGTTTGGGTTAGCTGTGATTAGTGACAATAACTTGGGGGATCATCACTTTCTCTTAGGTTTCCCAGATGTTTTATTCTCCCAAAGCAGTGGCAAGTTTGGGTTTGGGTCACTGTGGTTATGAGTGGGTCCTGTAGAGGAGATGGAGCAAGCCCAGTTTTGATACAGAAGGAGAGAGTTTTGATTTAATGTGTCAGGTCCAGGAGGACACAGCCATTATTGAAGAACTTCCATAATTCAGGTGAAAGTAAAAATGTTGCACAATTGTCTGTTAGTAGGGTAAAGCTGCTGAGAGAGAGTGGTGAAACCAAAGATCGCTGAATTTGAGTTTGTTGGT
Source organism: Anthoscopus minutus (assembly GCA_013399455.1). Taxonomy (NCBI): domain Eukaryota; kingdom Metazoa; phylum Chordata; class Aves; order Passeriformes; family Paridae; genus Anthoscopus; species Anthoscopus minutus. The sequence goes on along the minus strand of VWYI01038321.1, from coordinate 99,575 downwards.
TCAGTGTTAACTACTGCACAGTGGCTGCATACACTGTAAATGTACATGTAAATGCTTCTGGTCTTCTGGGTTGAAGATTGTTCAGAAGTGAACTAAATATAGTTGTGTGTTGTGTGTTTTTTCTTACAGGTTCTGAATGAGAAAAAGCTTCAAGAAGTTGATAGTCTATGGAAAGAATTTGAAACTCCTGAAAAAGCAAACAAAATGTAAGCAGCTTTATGTGGGGGATAGCAGTGTGGCTTGTGGAAGGACTTGGCTGCCTGTAGTTCCACACATCTAGGGTTTGGAATGAAGTATGGAATTTTGGGTTTCAGTATTGTAAAAGCTGTGAGCAATGGTAATGTCAAGTTAGATACTCTTGAGACACTTACCATGGAATGTCAAAGTGAAAGAAGTACCTTGCAGTGTAATTAAGCAGCAGAAGTCATTACCATGTGTCACCAAAGCAAAAAATGGAATAATATTTTAAGGTAGTGTGGGTGCTTTGACAAGAGCATCCAGGCTTGTAATGCTGGAAGTGTCAGTGAAATGACAGGCTTTTGTGCTCACAGGAAATTGTTTTGAGAAAAGTAAAGTTTAATCCAGATGGAACTATGTAAATCACTGTGAATTGAGAGCTAGTGTTGTTACCCATGCTGTCAGTGAGAGTTAGCACCACTGCAGAGTTGCACTGGGATTGCAGTGTCCACTGATCAGGCTGGGTTTTCTAGCAAATTGCCTGAAAGCTGGGGAAAATGGTGGCTACCTTCCAAGTCTTTCTGGTGTTTTTACTGGAAGATTTCTAACCAGCTTTGATTATAATGGATGCATCTGAACAAGCTATGCCTTTCATGTTTATTCTGCTCCGTAACAGTACTTAGAGCAGAGGCCAGAATATCCCACATCTGCCTGTTAGTAGTGTGGTTAATCTTGTCCTGGAAACATCATCTTGGCCACTTGTTATACAGGATGTGGCTCTTAAAGGGATCTCTACTCTGATAAAAATAATTCCTCTTTTGCCTTTCTGAAAAGGCATCAGTGTAAGTCTGAAGCTTTTGTTGGGATCTGTAAATGCTTAACTCATGTATTCAGCTTTATCTGTGACCTTGCTTCCTTGGCAGATACTTTACTCACAAAGAGCACTGGTTAATCAGGGCTGGATTAGTTAAATGCCTGTCCCTGACAAGGAATTTACTGTATTGAGATAGCTTCTTAACTGTAACTGTATATCACCACCAGGACTGTGTGAGGGGTAGAGGGAAGCTGTACCTAAGGGTCTGACACAGTGTGGTTAAACACTGTTCATATGATTTTTGGTGCTGGTCAGCACCTAAGGCATGAAAGAAATTTTTGATGTTTGTCTTAAGCTCGGCTTAGAACTTGTATTCTAACATCTAATTACAGGGGAGGACTTGAGGATTCATGGGCAATAAATCAGTTCAAATTTTGAGTCTTTGAAGATGCATTTGGTTGAAAAGCATGTTAAATCTGAGCTGTGCAGGCTCTACATTCCACAGAGGCAGAACATTTCCTTTTGAAGATGAGTGGGAAGATGCTATCATCAGTCAGGGTGCAGTGTTGAAATTTAAATGGATGATGTCTGTCTTTAAATATGAACTACGAAGCAAGGAGGGAGATTAGGTTTTCTGGTGATGTTGGTCCAAGAAATACCAAATCAAAATTCCTTTTTTCTTTTATTCCACTTTATATAACTATTGTGGGACCCAGCTGCTGAAAAGTCACGCCAGACTAAATTGGCCAGTTTAGTGCTCTCAGTGCATTTTGAGAGTCTGCATATTGATCTCTGCTCTCTCGAAGCTTTAGGGGAAAAAAGAGGAGCTGTAGTAGCAGAGGCAGAAAAAAGATTAAATGATTCCAGCATGTGGTTTATGTACACTTGTTTACACACTTCTGTTTTATTTCTGTAGAGTAAAGCTAAAACACTTCGAAAAATTTCAGGACACAACAGAAGCACTTGCTGGTAAGTGAGTTAACACTGTTGTTACAAAAGAATCAAATCTCTACTAGTTCACTCATTACTTACTTGTGTCTGTGCTTTTTTCTTTTCTTAGCTTTTAAAGGTGTAATAAAGTATTTTTTTCCTTCAATGCATGTTTTTTAAGCAGCTTACAAATGAGCACCATGTAAGTTGTGGTTGATCCATAAAGCCTGTCTGTTGTCAATGATGGATTCTTGTTGAAGCTGAGTATCACTGATTTGAGTCAACAATTCGTCACTACCACTGAGACAACAGACAGGTATTAGAGAACATTCATTATTACAATCACCTGGGTTTTATGGAGACATGTTATGCCTGTGGTTTTCAGCCTGAAAAAGATCTGTGTTCTCCTTGAATTCAGGAGTTGAAACAAAATGAAAATTCAATAATTTTTACTAATTCTGCATTTAAGAGCTTGATGTGTGGCCTGGTTTGAGCAGAAATTGTAGGAATTCTAGGCAAGAATTCAGAAATAGTGTGTAAATTACTGCTGAATGTGCTGTCTGACTTCAGTAGGTGAATCTTCCAGGTCACATTTATAATTGAATAGCAGTTCTTTGTGTTCTGATGCAGTAGGAATAGCTTATAAAGGAAGCAAAGAAGCAAGAATACAGACACAACCATCAAACATGAGATATAAGTAAAAGATCTGAGACTAAAGCTGATGTACATTTCTCTCCGTGGCATTTTTTTTTCTCGTTATATTGCTTTTGCATTTGCAGGTTTAGGTTCAGTTCATGTGTAGTTAGGCTGATTAAAAAAACCCAAAACCATCCAAAACCTTCTACTAATTTGCTTCAAGTTGATTTATCTGTGAAATGGAGAGGTTCAGACTACTTATAGCTTTTTTATTTTGACGGGAGGACTATGTATGTGACTGTTTCAAGGGGGTTAGGTGCTTATGGCCAGCTTTCAGGGTGGAAAATTATCTGCATTGCAGAAGGGTTGAGAGGAAACTCAGCACAGTGCTTAGATTTTACTCTTACATGTCATTAGCTTCTGGAAACCAAAAATCACTGTCTGCTGCTCTTTTACTGTGGTGAATATAAATCAATCACAGAAGTTCAGTGGAGCACAGAGCTGACCCTCAAAGAGAGTTGTGTAAGTGGCTACTTAAAATATATTGTGTGGGATTGTAAAGCTTTTACAGATCTATTAATGTTAGAGAATGAAGAGCATCCTGTAAAGATTCTTCTGTCTGCATGCTGTATTAAAAGGGTCTGCCTGACTGTCCAGTTTGGCATCCTTCCTGAGGCTTTAGATAGTACATTATCATCAGCAGAGAATGCAAATAAGCCATTACTCAATTTAGGATATCATGGTTGCTGCCTAAGGGACCTGGCAAATGGTTGGTTAATTAAATGATACACAAAATATTCCCATATAATCTTGCTGTTGGACATGTTAAATATGTGTCTAAAGCATATGGCATACTGTTTGTAGAGATCCTTAAACAAAATTTGCAAAAATAGAACTGAAAACATATGGAGATGGGAGAGGCAACTGGGAGAAGGGTTTTTGATTTAGGCCTTCAGAGGAGCAAGTATATAATTTTCTTCTATTTTGATTTTTAGCTATTGCATGGTGAAGTAGTATTGCAGCTCAGACTAGAGCTACTGTGGACAGTTAAAATAAGTGCATGAACTTAGGAGTAATATTTTTACAGGTTTTAGGAGGGGAAAGAAACAACATCTTGGGTCTTCTTGTTTTATACAGCATCCACAGCTCTTGTAGAAGGCAAGCTCAGCAAGAATTTAAAGAAGATTCTCAAGAAGATAGTGGCAAAAGATGCTCATGAGCAGTTGGCTGTGGCAGATGCCAAACTTGGAGGTGTCATAAAGGTGATAAGTGATTTTACTGTTCTTTCTTTTTGTTTCATGCCACTGAAATGCTATAGTCAGATTGCAGAAATTTTGCCTTTACTAGCAATGGATTATGCCGCCAATGCTGTGTTAGCAGCACAGAGGATAGTTAATCCTAATGTGTGCAGGGAAGATGTTGTCACAGGTGAGTGATATGATGAGAATGCACTGACATGTTCAGATTTGCTTGATTTCTCTCTTGAATATTGTTTAGAAACCCAGCAAGTTAAAAAACTAATTTTCTTAATGATCCAATCCAGAAAAAGTATGGGGTGGAACCAATCAAAAAACCTGAGCCAGGCAGACACGTATTCCTCACTAACATGTGCAGCAGCAGTTGGTTGATGATTTATTTTCTTGTTGGGATAGGGCATTGTTGTGCCTTCCTCAGCGTGCAGGCAGCTGTGCACACCCCTTAGTTCTTGCCTGCCAGAGGAGGAAGGAGGTTCACTGGAGGTAGACTGCCTTTTCCAGTGTCTTCTTGGTGTCAGTTCCCCATGTCACATCCAATTGCTCACTGTTCTACTGAACTCTGTTCTGACAACCTGCTCACACTGTCTTAAGAGACTGTGTAGGCAGCAGAATGGGGCTTTAATGTTAAAGTGAATAATGTTAAAGTGAATAGCAAGGACTTTGAGCTAATTATTGTCTCATTCTCTGAAAAAGACACAAGGCCCCCAGCCCTCTACCTCAGAATTTTCTTTCTGTGGCCAAACTGTTTCTAGTAAACTTCAAAATCATGCGTCTTAAGTTGAGTGTTCTACATAGCAGATAGAGCATTAATTATAAACCTGATCTTCAGAATGGAATACTAACTGTGTGGAGAGCTGGGTGCATTACTGCCTTGAGCATCAAAAGTGGATGAAACTTGTGAAATCACAGGATTGCAGTGGTAAGCCAGTAAAAGTGATGCAAGGCTGCTAGAAGAAGGACTTCACAGGAATGTTGTGTTGTGCCTGACTTTGGCCCATTGATTTCCCCACTGCAGGAGAAGCTGAATTTGAGTTGTATACACAGCCCAATGGTTACGGAGCTGATGAGAGGAATTCGCTCGCAGATTGAAGGACTCATAACAGGCCTCCCTTCTCGAGAGATGGCAGCCATGTGCCTGGGTCTGGCACACAGGTGAGTTCTACAACAGCTCTGTTTCATCCTGTGCCTCACTCCTGTGTCCCTGGCTGCTTGAAGTGTCTCTGACTACATGGCATGGTCTCATACTCTGTAAGTCAAGATACTTTTGTGTCTGAAATCTTGTTTCACAAAGGAAGGGCTTTCCAGTTTGCAGTGAGCCTTCAGGGAAAGGCTTCATCTTCACCCAAAGTGGAAGCTGGTAGCTTTCCTTTTCATATTATATATTTCAGGATTTTGTCTGGAATGTCTGGAGCAGTCTAGGGAGTCATTTAAAGCTTCATTGCCCCTAGGAGACAAGATGGAGATCACGATTTGATGATTTGTGCCAGAATAAATACTCATAGAATAGATAATGCAAATATTAAAGGCAGGGTTGTTACCACTTTTTCTTGCTGCTTTTTAGATTTAGTGGAGTAGTAGTTAAATACAAAGTTGATGGACCACCATGGGATCGAGCATCTGTTAGTGAATAAGTTTTTAATCCAGATTCTGACATAATCTGAGTTTGTCCTGTTGCAGGCCATTGGCAAGTTAGAGAAATGCTTTGCTGTTGCTAATTCCATAAAAAGTGTGTTTGCTTAGAAAATGGGCATTAATATTGAATTAATATTGAAAAAGGACTTTTAAGATACAAATCCTCATTGATACCAAGTGTCTTTCACTGTAGCATACAGAGAAATTGTTAACATAACATCAAAGCCAGATGGTAATGGGCTTTCTCAGATAGTGAGAATCTGTTCCAGGAAGTTTCTTTTGTTTCTTCACATTAGCACTGCTGGTATTTGCTTCTAGGGAGGTGCAGTTTTGCGGATTGCCTCCAGCTGCTGCTCAACTGGAAGTGGTGTTGACAAATACATTTTGTGGGGAACCTTGCAGAAAAACCAAGAACGAGTTAATTTCCCGCCACCACACTTGTGTTCAGTCTGTGCAGGTGGTACAAATAACCTTAACTTTCCCTTTCACCCTGGTCACAGGGTATGGGAGGGACACATGTCAAGGCTGTTGTGAAGCTTGTGTCACTGGCTTCTGGCCACAGCTGAGAGCAGTCAGTGGCACAGAACTGAGCTTGGTTTAAATGAACCTGTGGACAGCTGTATTCCTGTTATGAAAAAGAACAGGTGGGGCGTATTCTGCTACAGGATGTCAGGATGCTGATTAAACTGTATTTGTGTCTCCTCAGCCTTTCCCGATACAAGCTGAAATTCAGCCCAGACAAAGTAGATACCATGATTATCCAGGCAATTTGTAAGTATATTTAGAGCTTAAATTATTAATGGTTTGGCTTAGGATAGCTGACTTCCTTACATTGGCAAAAGAAATGTACTGCTGTCAATTTCTTTATTTCCTTCTAGAATGTCATAGAAAATTGGGCACTAATGTTCAGCTAGGCATAAAGTCTGTTTTCTCGGTAGGGTTTTCCACAAGCAGGAACATTTTTAGGGCAATACAATAAACTGGCATCTGCTTTTTCTTAGCATAGAAATCAGCAGAACTTCAGGCAGTGTTAGTTCAGTCCTCTAATGGCTTTCCTTCCCAACATGGCCCCCTTCTGAGTGGTGCTGGGAGAATGGGCCCCACAGGATAGCATTTTCTGACCCATCATTTAGGTGGCGTCTCGCATTGAGGGCAATATAGAAATAGACTCCAATGTTAGGTGTGTAAAACACACTGCAGTGTGTAAAGCTGCCTTTTGTCTCCTTGCTTTCTAAATGAAGAACAGACTGAAATTGTTCAAGCAGCTAGGAAAGCCCATTCCACATTTTTCCTTGAAGACACACACATCATAATCTGCGTGCTTGCTATGAAGCAGTGGTGAGGAATCCTGTTTGGAATATTAATTCCCAGACTGTTGCCAATGATGAAACATAGTTAAACTGAAATTAATGATGCAATTCAGTTTCTTCGTCACTACCACTGAGACAACAGATGGGAATGTTGGTATTGCAGTGGCAGGAAATATTTTAGCTTCAGGGCTCTAGCAATACATGCTGTAGGTGCTCTACTCTAATAAGCTGTAAATTCAGTTATTTGTCGTATCTAGTAAATGGTGAGCCTGTTGGCTTTGTATTTTGTATGTTTATATTATAACAGCAACTAAAAGGCTTGCTTTTTTAAATCAGGTAAGGGAATACAAGATCAATTTGTTACTATTAAAACATTTTTTCCTCAAAGTTTTTTGGATGGCTACATTTTACATCAACGTGTGTGTAGCACTTTGGCTGCCTGAGAGGATGGATAACTGTCTGCTGCTTCTAGGGGAATGTACTTTGCAGCTCCTAGGGAGTTTGTCCAAGATGGTCCCAGTGATCAAACTTTGAGGCCACTCTCATGGGAATTCTAACATCTATAGTGTTGTGCCTGGTATTATGCAGTTCTCTGAAAAGTAAAGTCTTCTAGTGTGCCGCAGTTTGGTTTATTCCTATTTGTAGAATGAAATGCTTCAGGTAATCGCCCTTTGCACAATTTAAATTGGATGATTTGAGAATATCACATTTTTAAGTTGCCCTATTAGAAAAAGAACTCCATCTTTCTTTCTTTTAGCACTTCTTGATGACTTGGACAAAGAACTGAATAACTACATCATGCGCTGTCGGGAATGGTACGGTTGGCACTTCCCTGAACTGGGCAAAATCATCACGGATAACCTCATGTACTGTAAATGCGTGCGGAAAGTCGGTGAGTAGTGAGCACAGCTGAGCCTGGGGCATGGCATGAGTGGCACTGGTGTGAGACACACTCACTGCTCATCCAACTGCTCATCACCCTGAGCTGCCTTCAGCAGCTGGATAGGTGAGGCCAGCAGAAAAGGAGGGTATGTTTGCATCTGGATGTTGGTGCAATTTGCCATTTGGAAGCTTAAGTGAAAGCTAATGGCACATCACTGACCAGTCCTTCATGGGCCACCAGCACATCTTAGAATCACAATTAGTCAGCAGGCCAGTTTGGAAATTAGCTCCTAAAAAACTGATTTAAAGAGAAGTGTTGCCTGTCTCTGGATATTCTTGAAGACGGCAGGTACTAGAATTGTTCATTAGAGCAGAACGAATGACTGCTATGTTTTGGACGCTTGCCTCACCTCTTGGGATTGTGTGCTTTGTATTGATGATTTTTTTTTTCTTGGTTGGTTTTTTGTAATAATAAATTTTGCAGTCCAGAGAGAGAGCGTTGTGGTTTTAAGGGAGCTGTTTTTCTCCAGTTGTAGAAACAATTACATAGATTTGGTTAGTGGTAAGTGACTGCTTCCTGGAATTCTTTCTTGTAATATTGTCACTAAAAATTTTGCAGCAACCAGCTACTGACAAGGTGAAGTATGCAGTATGGGCTTTCTGGGGTTTTTTTTCTAGTTTCAGATTTAATATTTCCAACCATTCATAGCTGGTATAAACAAAGACAGAACACTGACATATATTTTAGGAATTTGGAATAGTGTGATGGCAGACTTGAATCACTGTTTTTATTTTGGCCTTTTATCTTCATCTGTTTCTGTGCCTTTTTTACTAATTCATCTCGCCCCCAGCACAAACATGCTTTCATCTGTCCCCCACAGGAGACAGAAGCAATTTTGCTTCCTCTGATGTTTCTGACATCCTACCAGAGGAGATTGAGGAGGATGTGAAGGCTGCCGCTGAGATTTCCATGGGGACAGAAGTATCAGAAGAAGACATAAACAACATAATCCATCTCTGTGATCAGGTATGTACATGTGGATGGATTGGAGTAGGACTCTGAGCTGTTTCAGAGCCACTTCTGCCAAGGAGAGCTTTTCCCAGGACAATGCTAACACTTGTGATGGCAGTGATGATTCCTGTATTGTTGCTCTCCTGATGTTCAGACATGAGGGTGCACAGTCACTACCTCATCTGAGCCATCTCAGGCTGTTGATGTCTGCACAAGGCCTTTCTGAAATTGACAGTTTTACTTTTGGGAGGTATTTTGCTATCATTGTACTTCTAAGTATTTGAGATAATAGCATCGTATAGCCTTTTTTAAATCTGTCACTGTGGAAGCTAGGTGATAAACCCTGGATTAAAAATGGACCACTGAAGCACCAAAAGAATTAAGAGTTCTACCCTGCTCTCGTCTGGGTTGTGTGTGAACACCCTCAGCCTTCAGTTGTGCCAGTTGGATGCCTTTGTGACTTTACCAGGGAGTGGCAGGATTAGGAGTTCCTATTCTTGGTCTAGACCAGGCAGCTTTTTTATGTGCATTCTAATTGTGTATATTTGTATGGAACAAGTAAAGAGCATGTATCCCATTTCAAGAGAATGGTGGCAAGGATTTATGTAAAAACTGAATATTGCAGGGTTTTGTCCTAATGAAAATGCCCTTACTAAGCATTTTTGTTCTGCTTCACTGTCTGGTGTGTTGTCAGCTCCTTTATTAGGAGTTTTGCTGAGAAAATAAGTTGCATAAGGGAATAAGCAGAACTGATCTAATATATTTAGTGGATGTAGCTCTGCTCTGGGAATATGCTCTATATAAAGCTTCCTTGTAACTCTGGCTCTTGGCTGTTTGCATTTTGCAATTTGTTAGTCTCCTACATTGGAATTCTCAGCAGTTCCTCATGTCAGTATATTTATCTCTTACTGTTTTTTGGTTGGCTGATACTGACTCCTGTAACCAAACTCTCTCTGTGCCAGGTGATTGAAATCTCTGAGTATCGGACACAACTCTATGACTACCTGAAGAACAGAATGATGGCCATTGCTCCCAACCTCACAATCATGGTGGGAGAACTGGTGGGAGCAAGGCTCATTGCTCATGCAGGTGGGTTACAGTGATCCACATACACCTCATCAGAGGTTTGAGGAGCTGGTCTGCTAAAAGCATTATGTAAGGCCTGGTGAACCTGGTAAATGGGACGAATGCAGCACTTCAGCAATCTTGAGAATATCAGCACGAGCTTGGTAGTAGTCTGTGATGATGAAGTTCTCAGTTGGCCTGAATTCTGTTTGGAATATGAGGGCAACTTTAGTCACTACCTCTTCTGAGACGCTGAGCCTCCTGCTGGTAGTTCAGTTGCTTCTGAGGTGTAAAAAGCCAACATTGGGTGTTTACAGTCAGACTGGCTCAAGGTAGCAGCTTTATTTCAGTTATCTATACTGCAGTCCTGTGATGGAATGTTTCTGCTGTCAGGAGTAAGCATTGTTCCAGTGGAATATGTTCTATTGGGTCAGCCTTCTTTCCTAGTGCTCAAGTTAAACCAAGACTGTTGAGGCATGAAAGACTGAAATGGCTTACCTGTCTTTCAGGAAACAAATAGGAAACTCATGAAAATAGATGGATCTGAGCTTCTTACACTGTTCAAAAGCAGGAATCTAGCCTAGCTGCTCCTCTGACAAATTATTCTTGCTCTGTGTCACCTCTTTCTAGGCTCCCTCCTGAATCTGGCAAAACATCCAGCTTCAACGGTTCAGTTACTGGGTGCTGAGAAGGCACTCTTCAGAGCATTGAAGACTAAAAGGGACACACCTAAGTTTGGCCTTATCTATCATGCCTCCCTGGTGGGACAAAGCAATGTCAAAAATAAAGGAAAGGTAAGTTGCATGGTTCTTTACTAGCCTGTTTTTTCCAGGGCATTTTAATATCGTGAGCTTCATGATGGCTTGAGCTTCACTGTGAGGCTCTTTCCATGGCTTGCTTTACTGTATTGCTTTGTGATTACATGGAAAATACCACTGTGCCACAAATCTTTGAATATCATTCATTTCTGTACAAAAAAAGTGAATGAGATTGTCCATTTGACATATCTGCAGTAACAGGTGTGTATTCCTGCTGAGTTAGGATGTAACACTGTCTTTCTCAAGGGGTAGGTTTCTGCTTCTATGTGATTGTAAACTAAGGTATTAAAGGCTTCAGTCTTGCTTGAAAATTGGATTCTTTTTAAGCTAAAGTAACTTACAGCTTGGTATTAAAGCTTAGTCTTTCATAATGCAGATGGATGAATATGTGAATTATAGAGAAAGCTGGAAATTACACCTCAGACTAAACTGATCTAAAGGTTGGGGTAGAGTAGGATATGTATAACTGACTTGCTGCCTCAGATGTTTCCCTCTATTTATCAAGGAAATAAGGTGTTACATTAACAGTATTTCAGTGTTGAAAGAACGAGACACTTACTATTTTTTGGACTAAACATGCTAGTAAATGGTTACTTTGTTCTTTTTTATGTGGGTATGGTTTCCAGATCAGAGTGAATCATTGCCTTATGTTAAGTCTTAGCATTTAATATTATTTTTGGCGTTTCCAGATTTCTCGAATGCTGGCAGCAAAGACTGCCTTGACTATTCGTTATGATGCCCTTGGAGAGAGCACCAGTGCTGAAATGGGAGCTGAGAACAGACTAAAAGTAGAGAGGAGATTGAGACTTTTGGAAGAGAGAGGGGTAAGTCTTGCAGAGAGCTGCATGAAGCTGACATTCTTGTTCAGGGTATGATTTTCTGACACTGCTTTTGACTCCTCTCACTCAGTAGCGTGTCACTCTTACCCTGTAGTTTTTCCCAGCTTGTGTTGGAGTGGCTGGGTGTGTAAGTTGACTGCAGGTATTTGTGTGTCAGCTGTTCCTGTTTACAGGGCTGTCTTTATTTGCATTGTTGTGAGAAATCTTGGTAGTGAACAAGGTAAGTAAGATCATACCTTTACATCCCCTACATCTCTATGAATTGCAAGAATAGGCTTATTACTACATAGTTTCTTTCTCATTACCGTAAGAGTATTTGTGCTTCCTTCCTGCCTCACATTTTCCACCCTGTTTCCCCAGAACTGGACAGAATCTGGTGGTGCTTAGTCTTAGAGACCTTTCTCTGTAGCTAAAACAAGATATTATTCTGCAAATTGCTGCAATGTCCTCCTACTATCTGATACATATCCTGGCTCTCCACACCTGCTGTTCCGTGTTGCTGTCAGCACAGTATGCTGGGAGAACATAGGGACCCTTTCCTCTTTCAGGTGGCATGCCTGCTGCATGTGATCTTGTGAATGACAGCTAGGTTCAACCTTCCAAGCTAGATCTGATGCCAGTGCTCTAGTGCTGGCATCACTAGAACAGACAAGAAAAATCCAGAAAAACTTGCCCACTCTCTTGATGGGAGGTGAAACTTCCTTCAGAACAAAGGCAAGGAGACATGTTAACACCAAAAGACAAACCAGTCACCTGACAAGTACACATTTAATCTAGTTTTGGGGCCTGTGTTGTGGCTTTAAGGTTGGTTTTTTGCCAGCTATAGGGTGATACTTGCCCTGACATGTGGTTATTTGTGCCAAAGGAAAAAAGTGCACAAATTTGAGCTGCTTTTGGGCATTTGGAGGTATGATGTTATGTCATGTGACTGTTGTGTATTTGATGCAGTAGTAGATGCCCCTTCCTTGAACTGGGCTCTTGAAGAGCAGCATTAGGAAGGCCATTCTCATCTCACTTACACTCCCTGCCACTACTCTACACTCAGGTGTAGAACTGGTGCAGGTACACAAGAGCTTGACCCATAATATGTGTCTGTCATTCTGTTTTTAATTCAAGAGCTCATTTACTTGTGTTGTGAATTCTTTTCATTATGAGTAACTTGTTTTTCATATCTAAATTTTTCTTGTAGATAAGAAGAATAAGTGGCACTGGAAAAGCCTTGGCCAAGACAGACAAGTACCAAAACAAGAGGTGAATAGTTTTTCCTTTCAGCTTGGCTAAGTAAAAATAACTCTCCATGTTTTTATTTCTGAATATTTTATTTCTGTGGGCTGAGTTGACTTAAGATCCAGAAAACACCTTCTATGCTTTTTAAGCATTGATAAGTTCTGTTGCTAATAAAAAGTTCCTTTTTAACAGATTCTCTAATAGTAAATTACTGACAGGATCAGATACCAAGTACTTTTGGTGCTACCAGCAGCACCCTAAAAAGCAGGGTATTAATATACAGCAGTTTTATTTATTACAATTCTGAATGAAATTAATTGGAGTAAACCAGAGTTTGAATTAATTTCTTTGACATGGAATATGTCCTAGAGACCTACTTAGTCATCTTATTTTTTAAAAAAGGAAAAAAAAACAGGTTCCACTTGTTCTGAGCAAAGCTTCATCTCCTTGTTTAGGTTTCATATGTAATAAATAACGTGTCTTAAGCAATAGATAAGGTCTTTATGTACTCTCAGCACTGCTAGAACAGTGCCCAGTGACACTGCAAATTGCAACTGGGGCAGCTGAACATCTGAGGATTTGAACAAGGTATTATTAGTCTGTGCTGTGACATCTGACTTAATTTGGTTGCAGGCTTCTTGCTTAGCTTGGCCTGCTTATTTTGCTGAGCCTTTGGTGTAGAGAGGGCAAGAGCTCAGCAAAACCAGGGCTCAGTGCTCATTCTGTGAGGAGAAATGAGATCTGTTGCACCCATCTGCAGCCCCCAAACGTCCTTCTGCAATCTAGCTGTAACTTTAATTTCCATATGCCAGGCATTTCCATGTGTAGTGATGGCTGTGATTTCTGGAGCAGCTTTTGCAGTGTCAGTCAGTAAATGAAGCATCAGGGCCTGTCAAGATGCAGGAGCTGAGGGAGGAGGTTCTTAAAGAGACAACATAGATGCTGGGGTTTGACCTCTTGAAATGAGGAATCATGAACTCCTGCCAGGACATGTTTCTGCTGTTAGACATGCTTTGCAAACATGTCTAGGCTTGGGGAGAATCTGAAGATAGTTCCTGGCTCTTTGGCATAGTCTGGCTGCCTAAAAGGGAAACTAACTCAGTACTTGTCAAATTGTCCTTGTAGTACAAAAATGGTAGTACTGCTGCATGGGCATGTTAGAAGGGCTAAAATAATGTTTTAAGGAGATGAGCGAGAATCTTAGTCTTGTATGGAACTATGGATTTTGTATGAATTAGCTAAATCAAAGTAATGTATCAGAAGTTAAATGCAAGGTAGTTTTTAGAGATGAGGTTCAAGTGAAACATCCCTGCATCCTTTCAAAACAAGATGCAAGAGCTGCTGTATGTGTCCTATTTATGGTTTTGTGGTTCTGGTTTTGGGTTTTGGTTTGGTTTTGTTTTGAATTAGTAGTGTTATGACAATGATGAGGAAGCCAGTGAGATCTCAGTTGGGTTTAACTGAAGGAGAGTCCACCTTTTGCTAAAGGCTCCATATTCAATTTCAATTTCTTTAAACCAATATGCAGTGTTAATATCTGTAAGAATAATTTGTCATATTTAGAGGATAAATTGATGGTACTGTCTTCTGGCATTACCACATGCTTCCCAGCCCAGTCACTCAGCTTCAGTTGCTTTTATAACCTGTACAAGGTAGCTACTTCAGATTCCTATTTTAGGGAAGTTCAGATGTTCATTATGTATCTGGGGAGGGAAATATTTCAGACTTAGTGTTTTAAAACTCCTTTTTTGGCAGTAGGAATTCTGTTCTGAGTAAGAAAAGATCTGCTTCATTGCTATTTGATTATTCAGTTGCCCCTTAAAAGTTCCAGTTAGAGTGCTACATTTCAGGGTGGCTGGTTCTCTACAGCCTGTAGAGGAGTTTGGGACTGGGCAAACAAGCATGCAGTAACTGAGAAGAGGCAGTTTCAGACACAGATTAGATGTTTAAATGTCCCATAAATTCAGTGATACAGATAGTGCAGCAATTAGCCATAACATTACCCTGCCTTGTCAGTTTGCCCTCCCGGTGTAATGGTGGAGAGGCAGTGTAGAAAATGCAGAAGTAAAGTTGCTTTGTGTGTGTATATGTATTATTGTCCCTACAATTATAGGGTAATATACCAAAGTAATATACAATACTACACCAAATGGTGGGGAGCTGTGTGCTTGTGACCATATGGCTATGCTGGATAGGCTTTCAGCATCAGAGAAATCAGTGCAGTGGGTAATTCAAGTGCTCTGTAGAGCCTTGAACAGGTATAAACTAGGATCAAACTCTTAGTTAACTGGTATTTTCAGATCAGACAGTTGTACTTTGTGGGATATCTCTTCACTGGTCGTGATTACTGACAAAGGCACTGTATTGGAGGGAGGGCTTCACTACTCATGCTTTGTTAGCTGAGCAAGATTGATTTTTGAATATTCTTGGTAAGTTGTGTTGGAAAGTTTATGTTCAACTGCAGGGTCTTACCTGAAAGTTTGCTTTTCTTTAGTACATAAACTATTTTCTTCATTACAGTGAAGTAAAAGTTTTTGACCCCTCTGGTGACTCTACAATTCCTGTTGTTTCCAAGAAGCGCAAAATTCAGGAAGTGGATGAACAAGACACTGAGGTTGCAGTGAAAGCAAAGAAGTTCAAAGCAGAGATGAAAGGTTGGTTGCTGTACCTGTGCTGCTGCCATGTCACTGTTTGCATTGTGCAGTTTGGCTTAGCATTTACAGCCAGCCACAGTGCCTGGGTATTCTCCTTGGGAATGACAGTGTATTTGAGAAAGGTAATGATCCTTTATAGACTGACACCAGACTACAAGCAGTTGTAAATGTATAAGAACATTTCAAAACAAAACTCTACTCATATTCTCGCAGAATTTCTTGCTCAGCAGGTTTGTATTTAGTATCTTGAAGACAAAAAACCTGCTCTCTGTAAAACCAGAACTTGCCCTATTTTCTTTCAATACTGTTTTATTCTGTCTAGAATGTTTTCTGGCATATTTCAACATATGAAAAGTCCAGAATTTGACATTAAATGACACTTGGAAATTTCCATCTGAATTTACATAATACATGAACAATTGTTATTCTCCGGGGAGCTAAAACTGAACTATGGCCACAGTTGTTCTTTCCTTCTCTGATAAGTTACTGTGTGAAGGAAGATTTTGAACTGCAACTGGCTGGAAAATAATCTAGTTTAACATTATGGTTCATTTTAAGAAACATTCTGTTCTCACCAGTGTGTAACCTGGGAGGGGAAAAAATGGAGAAAAAGATGATGACCTAAAGTCACTTCTGTGAGATCCAGAGCCAGATCTGGGCATGAACTACTCGCATGTTTTGCCAACTACCTGTGCCTGCAGCAGGGTGAGGGCTATCAGAGCCTTCCCTTTCTGTGTTCTCTGCTGCTCTGTTCTAGGGGATCAGAGTGCAGATATGCTGGTTCAACACCTCTTTGTGCTCAGGTGATGGGAGGTGTGATCATTCCAGACACCACTTAGTTCATGGTGTCTGTGTACATGGAGGGAGCAACTTGCAGGAGCCTAAACATAGCTGAAAAGTAAAGTTAACACTGGAGGGAAGGAGAATTCTTTGTGCTTTAAAGCTGAGATCTGTGTCCCAGCTTGTTCTCTTATACTTAATATAATGAGAAAAGGACATGAGTACTTTGGAGGCTTGAACTTTGCCCATTTGCTTTTGGAGAATGTGGATGTTCTCACAGCTACTGCTTTTGAACTAACTTCCCTTGCTCTGGCCAGAATTGTTCCCTTGGGCTTCCCTTGCATTATCAAAGCAAGTGTTGACATCTCACAGGCAGGAGCTTGTTGCAGGTGAAATATTACATTGACTTCCAGCTTTCTCTTTTGTAGTTGGAGGAGGATATTTCTGTTCATAGTTACATTATTCAGTGGTTGGTGGTTTCATACACAAACCTGCTTGTGTTCGTTTCATTTACTTCCAGATTTGGGGATTGGGTGGAGCTTAGTATCCTTGAGCTGGAGGTAGGGTCCACAGTACTTGAGGACTACTGAAATCTGTGCTGTTTGGATGGTTGTTTTTTCAGATATCCCCAAACCTAAAGTACATACTTCGGATGTGTTGCTTTTCTTCCTTAAAAGATGAGTCATTCTTCAAATGTATAGTTAATAGTTCCTGCTTTTTCCCAGTTCTTTGTATCAACAGAGTTGTTTTATTTGACTACCTGGGCCTTAGTGCTAACTATGCCAGTTGATTCAGACTATAGAATAAATGTTTCCAGAGAGTTTATTTATCTTATGTCACCTCTATGCAGAATTAATCCCTTCAGCCTGTCCTCTTGTGCCCTTGAAAACAGCATTGTCGCAGGTTTGCAAATTATATTTGAGCACCTGGCATGGGTGTTTGCATTTCCCTGACACCTGCTAGACAGACCATAGCCTTGCTGTTTTCCAGCATGATTTCTGTGATTGCATACTGTGCTAGTGGGGGCTTGGTGGTCCTAGAAGGTGGAGGAGTTCAGCAAGTCACATAAAACACAGAAGAGTGCAGAGGAGGTCCCAGCATTAAGATTTATGTTGCATGTCCACTTGAATGTGTGAGCCTTTAATGTCTGCTGTTCTTGGCTCTGTTGTTTTTTGCTGCAATGCTCTATTCAGCTTTTGCCTGGTCAGAGATAACACATCCAGACAGTGTGTTGTGAAAGAAGTCTCTGCCCCCTCCTTCCCCATGCTGTTTGTGCAGCTCCATAAAAATTGGGGGTGGTGGAAAAGTAGTCCCAGAAAAAAAAGGCATTCTTTAGCCAGAAATTTTTATGTGGTTTGTATTGCAAGAGGAAGGTAAAGGACAGGAAGGAGCTGGGAAGCTGCCACTGAAAGATTTTGGTCAAACCATTGCTTTTAATATATGCTGTAAAGGGGGACAGTATTTTGTATTATGCCAGCCCAAAGTGTAAATGTTATTGCAAGATGAGATGTGTGATGTTTTCCTCTCTCCCTGCTTGGAGTGCATGAATGGCAGTACTTTGAGTGGGAACTGGCAGGGAGTTGGGAGTTGAGGTGTGACTTCAAACCACATTCACCTGTTATACCTGTCAAGAAACCAGGTGGAAGGATTAGTGCCTGAGACAAGTTATAATCCACTTCAGGAGCTGTCTTTTAAAACTGATTTTCATGTTGGTGAAGTGAAATAGGGCAGGTGTTTTTGTGACTGCGGTCTCTGAAGTCGAGTGTGGCCAAACAGAATGCATACCACCAACAGGGCTAGCCAGTGCCCCCAGGGAAGCCTTCAGCTTGCATTTAGCATCAGGATATAGTAGCAGTCAGTGACTTGGGAAGGTATCTCTTGAAAAGAGAAGTATCTTAAATTAATGGAGTGAACCCTGTGAGATATGATAGCAACAGCTTGATGGGGTGTCTTTACTAATAGGCAGCGTGATTTTATTCTGTACATGTGCAGCATTGTTTGGAGGGCGCAGAGGGTACATCAGGACATCAGGCTTGTGTGGAAAAGCTTAGACAAAAATGCTGGAAAATGGGTGAGTGCTGCTGGTGATGTCCAGCACTGACAGGGCCATCAGTCAAACTGCTCTTGAGGATGCTGCTTTCTGTGGCTGAGTCAGAGCTATTGGTTTCCTTGTCAGCTGCTGTGTATCACAAAGAAGCCCCCCACTGGCCTTGATTGACTTAGAAGCATTGCTCCTAGAGGGAAAAGGCCAGCACCCCTGGAGCCTTTATCCTCATTCTGGCAAGGTACAAATATGTGAAGTCTTGTGATGAGTTTTGCTGGAAGGCAGCAGCTGAAATCTTCAGGGAGGGCTCTGCTGCTTGCTGTGAGAAGTGACAGTGCCTGTGAGCACCCAGTGCATCATCTGCACTGTAAATTGTGACAGGTTCCACTGCCTGGTGTGTCAGACTCGATGACATGTAGGGTAATAACAAGAAATTATTTTCTCAAGGTTACCGCCCCATATTTTTCTTGGAAATGCATATCTTACCAATCCAGCTGAGCAAAAAACACGGAGCATAGCAAAATACGATGTGTATGCTCCTGTTATATAGTGTGGCTTTAATACATTTTATACTTATTTTTTAGTTACTTTTTATTTCACCATGTCGTACATAGGGAGGTGAGGACACTTATTTTTATACCTGTTTTGAATGCCTTATGCTCACACACTGTTCTCTGTGAATTTTGTATATGGCAGAATCCACTCAAAGTTATATTTACCAGGTTTTTTTATCTAGAATCTTTTGCTGTTTTGCTTCTGATGCGTTTTTTTAATATCAGAAAACCTCGTGTGTTAGTTGGCTATATCCTTCTGTAGACATGTCTAGAAATTTTGTACCCTGAAGCCAACTTTTTTCATCTGAAGCTAATGTTAGAGGCAGAGTTTGAAGTGCATTTTTGACTCATATCATCCTTCTTCTGGCGTGAGGAACTAAACATGTGACGAAGTACAATCAGAATGTTAGGAGGTTATGTGGTTTGGGTCTTTTTTTTTTTAATTGAACTTGTTGTTTTTGTAAGTGGTGAGTGAATGTTCTTAAAAATGAAATTGATTCTTTCCTGGGGGACATATGGTGAGAAAATTACAGTCATAGCTCCAGTAGCAACTATACATACCACAAACACCACTGGTTTCAGCATCAATTTTGTAGCTACTGAAGGACAGTGGTGCTGCATCATCAACTTAGTCATGAGTACTGTGTGAAACTTGGTATCCAGCACTGACTCAGCTGTGCAAATAAATTTAACTTGGGTATGCTCCAGTAACAGCCTGGCTGCTGCATAGGCTATCAGCTTGGTCATGATTTCTGCTTGGTTTCTTTACCTCGAGGTTCCTGAGAGTGTGGGATGTATTCTAGGAAGTGAGTGGTAAATCACAGTTCCATTACCACTGTGATTAGATAGAGCAGCTGTTGATGAATAGTTCTGAAAAGTAACTGTAAGGTCATTAGTAAATCTTTCCTTGAGTTGACATTCCTGTCAGCTTATATAAATAATATTATAAATAATTCCTGTCATCCAGGATAGGAGAGTGTTACTGCATTAAATACTTGAAGTTGCATTGAGGGCTTTGAGTTTGCCAATCTAAACAGTAAAGAAAACTGGTCTGCTTCTTAACAAATTTCCAACATCAAGATAGAAAAATCAGTAGTGAGCAAGCTACTGCTGGCTAAATGTATTTCAAGGCGGGGGGATTTAAAGTCCTTTTGCTGCTCTTGTGTGGCTGATAAAAATATTTCCCAAACTGTGAACAATCTCTTTTCCAATGGAGTACTTGAAGGTAATTTGGCAAACAAATGAAAACATGCAGGTTTGTTTTAAACTCTGGGAGGCAGCGTGCAGGAATAGTGTGATGTGAATTCACCAGGAGATGTGAATAGTGCTGTCTGAACATAGTCCCATGTCTTAAGTAGTTGTATATTTTGATTATAGCAGGGAATAGTTCTTCAGGTAAGGACAAGGCAGAAGGGTAAATAGGAGTCATTGCATCCTCTGACATCTCATAGCTTTTCCTTTTGCAGTCTTAATAACTGACAACCTGTCTTTTATTTTTGTGCTTTCTCTGGTACAGAAGAGACAGCTGTAGAAGACGGTGAACGTGTCAAAAAGAAGAAAAAGAAAAAGGATAAGGAAAAGCAAGCGGAAGAAGAGGCAGTACTGAGTGAGGAACTCCCCAGCAGCCCCATAATTGAGGTGAAGCAGAATTGCACAGCTACCTCTGATCATTTTTGGGAATGTGTTCTCTCCAAAATATAGAGTAGAGTGAGGGTTTTCTTATGTTTATAATCCATGGCATGCAAACAGTTCTGCTCTAGTAACTTCATTTTGTGATATCCATCACTGTAACGTCCAAGAAGATTTGCATTACCAAATAAGATCTGGAGAGTTTGTGACTGCAATGCCTCCATTCCTGTCCTCTGCCCACCCCCAGCTCTAGTCTGCCCCTTCTTTGCATCTTTTCTAGTGGGAAGAGTGTCACTTGGTGCCAATCCACAGGCATGCTGATTTCGTATCTTCTAGCAACAGTAGAGTGGATGGGACCAAACCCAACTTTTTGCTCATTTCTAAAGTCCTGTTCTTAGCAGAGGGTTTGATTTCCTGCCCTTTGTGTATGTCAGCTGCAGGCCTGAGGGCAGTGCTGAGCTGTGACTGCGTGGCACAGGCTCCCTGCCCCTGTGAGCAGCCAGTGCATTCAGCAGCTGAGGAAGGACATGGCTTGGGTTGTGCTCTGCTGAGCGTGGCAGCTGGGGTGATGCTTTGGCTGTGAGCCCTGTTGCCTAGCTACACCTGTTGCTTTGCTCTTCCATTATGCTTTGTTCATGGCAACATTTGTTTGTTTGCAGAACACAGAGAAAAAGAAGAAGAAAAAAAAGAAAATGAAAGATGAGGGTGAAGACTGATGTGGAACAGGAGAAAACACTGGCCTTGGACAGCAGCTTTGGAGTAGCATTTCTCAACATAATTTGTTAAGCCTCTTGCTAACTAACTTCCCTGTGTTGCAAGAGGGCAGGGAGATGGGTTTGATAGCTGTCTTCTCTCTGGAACAGGATACCCTGGTGTCTCTGATAATTAGGAGGATTACTGGTTTCTTTTGTTTAAAAGCTCACCATGATCCTCTTTTCACAACCAGTGTCCACTGATAAGAAATTAAAAACATTTTTATGGATATTTTATACCTCTGTTTTTAACTTGTTTGCTGTTTTTTCTAGCCATTATTAGGACTATTCCTAAGATGTATTGTTTCAAATGACTGATCAGTTCTAAAGTGCCAATGTTCTGTTGCAATTTATTCTCTAAAGATTTCAAAGGTTATAATATCCTTAAATTTTCTATAAAATAGATACAAATATTTGTGCATGATATCAAAGATGCTTTGAACAGTTGAGGTGTGTTAGCAAGTCTGCACTGTAGTTTCTTGATAAAGCCTTTTTTAAGTGTCTTCCAAATGTTTTGGTTTTGCTGCACTGGCTAACAAAATTCAGATGCCTGTTTTGAACAAATGTGAGGTAGTTTTCAAATTGCTTCATAGTGATTGTAGCATCTTCACTTGATTTAAAAACAAAGCAAAAAGGAAACAAACAAAAACCCCAAAACAAACAAACAAAAAATCTAAGGAAAAAATGCCCCAAACTCCAACCAGACCAAACCCAAGGCACAATTACTTTTTCAGCTATCTGATAACATAGCAGAAAAGACAAGTGTTTTATTAGTAGCAGAAATCAGCCATTTGAAATTTTGCCATTCTTGTGGGAATACAGATGCACTGAAGAAGCATCATGTGATCAAGACTCTAAAGCTTTTATGGTGGAAAAGGAAACTTTTTTTAAACTATGCTTAGCACTCAGCTTATTAATTATCATGAAGGGGGTTTTTTCCTCATGTGTAGTGGTAGAGTATTGCCTAAACAAAAATTAGGTTCCTTAGCTGGGTAACATTTGGTATCTGCAGCCAGCGTAGCTGGTGTTTTTCTCTGGAATGCAGCTTAAGGAGCAGCTCCTTGGTGAACTGCCCATGGCCTGTGGGTGCAAGTGGATCCCTGATGAGATTGGCAACAAGTTACTAATGCACTGTTCTGCCAGTATCAAGAGCATGGGCTGCCTTTTTTTCCCTTAGGAAGGTTGCAGTGACTTTAACTGCTGTAATTGAGATTGCCTGGGTGTACCGAGACCATTCCAGTTCATCTGCTTTTTGCTAGACAAGTAAGATGAATCTAAGCTGAAATGTTTAAATGGGCAGCAAAGGTATTAAAAAGTATTGATAATGAAATAGAAGAGTTGACTGTTAGTGCCTTTTGGTTTTTTTTTATTGTAAATGCATTTTCAAGCAGGAGTTCTAACCAGACATAAGGTTCAATTTCCTCTGAACTATTAATGTAGTTTCTTCTTCAAACGTATCAGATAAATTATGTATGTACTGTTCAGAAACTGTCCTGTATAATTTACCCTAATTAGAAAATTTATATGAACATCAGTTGCTAGTAGGTCTAATCAGTGGGATTGAAATGGGGAGAAGTTATTTTTGCATGACCACTTCTTCCTTCCTTTTGCTTATTTCTTTGATAACAAGAGCATGAGATTCACCTCTTTCCTGATGTAGCACATTTTAGAGGTTTATCATTGCAGGCCAGCTTCCATCTCACAAGACAGTCCATTGGAGCTCAGTCATGGAGCAGCATGTCTTTCCTTCTCGTGCTCCCGTGCTGGGAATGTTGATTTTAATACCCAGTTAACTAGGGCTTCTGCTTTATTCTCTTTCAAAATGTTTGTGACCCAGAAACACTGGGTGGAGAAAAGGAAGCAAATCTGAAGCTTTTCAGTGCTGGGTAGACCATACATTCATCTACCATGACCCCTTTTAAGCAGGTAAAGAAATAAGTACTCTGGGTTCTAGTTTGAACTGTTAAACTCCTCATCTTCAAAACAATGAGCTGCATATTCACAAGGGCTACTGCTGAAACACTGGTTAGTGTATTCAGCTCAAGTGCTAAATATGATCAGTGAAAATAGTGGTGATAGACTGCAGTCACTGTAAGCCAGGTCACTGCATTTCAAGTTGCTTATCAGCTCAAGCAGATAAGATTGGTTTTTTCACGCATGGTTTTCCACCAATGATGGTTTGGGCATTTGGGTACAGTTTTGCACCTTAAAATAATAACAAACCCTACAGTTTATATAGTTACAGTTAATAAAACCTATAGCTGCGAAATACTACAACATCTTTGCACAGAGAAGTGGTAATTCGTACCCAAGAAGTGTGACAGGCCTTTAATTGAGACCCAAATCTTTTATTTTACAGTAGTTTTGAGGCTTGTGCAGCCTCTCCTCTAAGGAGTAATTGTGCATAAAAGACATTTATGTAGAGCCTGGGTAACTAGTTTTTGTAATGGAGGTGATTCATCCAAATATGGATCTCTTCCACTTTGTCTACTGATAAAGCAAAACCAAAATCCCAGAACTAAAGTTAATGGTGGAGGCTCTGAGTATTTTGAATGCAGAAAGAAGAGTTAGCCAGACTAATGATGTCATTTAAAGCAAAAAAGCAAGACCTGTAGAACAGAAGGATCTAAAATGATAATATGATCCTTAGAGCATTTTACCAATAGGGGTTAACCCTAAGCAAAAGCTAGCAGTGGAAAATGGTTGATGAACTAGAGCTAAGCCTAGAACAGTGTGAATGAGGGTGTTTCAAAGGGATGGTTGGCAGTTTGAAAGGGATATAACATGACTTTTGAAAATTATTCTCAGGTTGACTGAGCTGGAGGGGCAGGCAGCCTTCCTTCACAGCCCATGGTAAGTTTTAATTCATAGCTGACAGTCCCCTGGACTGGGCAGTTACAGCCCCTACCAGGGAAAGGGGTTCCAGGCTGCCTCTGCTTCACTGCCAGGGACACAACCCACCAGCCTGGCCTTCTGGGAGCTGCCAGGTGCTCATCTAGTGACTGCAGCCTTTCTGTGTGTGCTGGTGGCATCTCTGTTCCCTCTGAGGAGATCAGGTCTGTAAAGTTTGTGGGCCTGGCAGCTTCTGGGCTGAGGTCCTGGAGGTCTTCTACCTGTTTCTCCTTGTTATTTACACTGACCCAAAAGAAAAGTCAGGCTGGCTGTCAGCTGCAAAACAGCTGGCAGAATTAATGCTTTGCATTTTGATGGGGGCTTGTTTGGTTTGGTTTGGGTTTTTTTGTTTGGGTTGGGTTTTTCTGAGTGGAGTTTTCTGCTTGTTTTTTTCTTCTTTGGAACAGGACAGCTGTGCATTGTGCTTTCATCCTTGCTCTGCAGAATGGGCATCAGTGAGTGCAGGGGCTGCTCACTGTCTGCTTCTGCTGGGGCACCCTCTCACCAGAGACACCATCCAGCTTTTTGAGCTGCTACTTAGCACCATGAAAGCCCTTGTCAGGAAAATTAGTGTTTTCTTCAGGCTAAGACTGTAGTCTTTTGGAAAACTGATGTTTGAGGGTTTTGTTTGATTGTTGCTTGGGAATTTGCCTGGTCACATTCCCTGTGCATGAGGAGTTGTTTTCATGGGAACAGTTGTGGGGCACTGCTGCAGCCCTGCCCTGTGGCAGCTCCTCACCCCAGTGCCTACAGGCCATGGATGTGCGCTTCCTTTTGGGCGTCTCCTTCTGCCAGCAGGCATCCTGCTTGCTCCAGCCATCCTGAAATTGTTCCTGCCACCCACAGACACACATCCTCTGCGTGCCTGCCCTCTGCCCGTGCCTATGTGCAGCAGTTCTTGTTGGGCATCAGAAGCCAAGTAGAGGCACTCTGGTTTTCCCTGTCACAGAATGAGGTGGGCAGGCACTGTGTACCACTCCAGGCACTAGCCTGTCTGCTCTGGAGTGGAGAAGTTCTCCAGAGCTATCCTGGGATTTTGTGTCCCTGCAGTGAGAGGTACCTGCTGAGGCTGCTGTGGAGACACAGAGGTAACTGCTCAGGAGTCACTGAAGGCTGCCTGCTGTACAGGGACAGAACAACTGGTGTTTTTCAGGTAAAACCCTCAGGTCACCCATCCTTCTCAAGCTATTTCTTTACATGGAAAATCCCACAAGTCGACTTCCTGCTGTCTGTGCTGCATCCTGGTGCCTGTGTGGTCCTTCAGCAAGGCTTCTCTTTTGCTGGAAAAAAATAATAATTTTAATATAAACTACAGACAGTTCAGCAGTGCTTCCTGTTTCTCAGGGAGAAGCACAGCAGCATGTTGTCTTTTGGAGCAGCTTAAAATTTTGAATAGAAATCTTGTCTGAGTTGTCAGGTTCAGCCCCTGTGCCTCTCCAGCCATAGGGTGTATTGTGCAGCCCTTGACATCAGTCAGCCTTGCCCCCACTGAGCTGGTGATGCCCTGAGATGGAGGCTGCCTCTCCTGGCTAATGTGGAGTGCTGCCAAACACTCCGTTTATGCTTGCACTTCCTTATGCTTAATTAGCCCCTGCTGGAAATTCAGGAGCTTCTGCAGTGAGTGCTTGTCCTCCAAGGGTGAGCTCTAGCTCTGAGCTTTCATTTTGTTTCATGTCCTTTGCACTCTGTTGTATTTTTAAGCAAAAGGTTATTCCTCTTACAATGGTGAGCATCCCTATGTTCAATGGCTCCCAGGTTTTCAGCAGTATTAATCTACAACAGATTTTCTGATGTTAAGTTCTCATCCCAGTTACTCTCCAATAGAAGCAGCAATTTTATCTGTACAGACCACAAGCAAAATGCCATGGGTGGCAGACAGTGATGTTCTTGTGCAAAATTTGTGAGGCACCTTGGATAGAAAGATGGAGCAGGACTGAAGTGCTACGATGAACTGGGAGAGCTGGGCTGACTATGCCAGGAAAGGGCCCCAAATGTAAGGGGAATTAATTAGAAGAACTCTTGTTTGGATCACAGCCCATTGGACTTGCCACTTTTAATCTCTGATCTTCATATTCCATCTCTTAAAAACTGAGATAATGCCTCCCAAATGCCCCAAGTGTACAGGGCTCTCATTATCACATTATTTATGAAGCACTAGAAGAGCTCTAAATAGGATGTGATGTAGAAGTGTTGGGGAGAAGAGGAAGGAAACCTGTTTGACAGCACAATGGCTACGAGAGAGGTTGTCTAATTCCATGATGAAATCTCTCTTGATAAAGCTACAGTCAGTCTCAGGGCAGCCACACTAAATTCCGTCTTCTTGAAAAGGAATTAAAGCTCTCTATGCCAAAACACAAAACATTTCCATCTGCAGGGTGGCAATAAGGTTGCTTTTGTAGCAATGTAGAAGTGCATTTAAAAATTACCTTTTAAAAACTGGTGTGGCATGGGTTGGGTGGGGGCCAGCACCAAAACAGGAGCTCAGTCTTTAGTGCTGCTCTCTACTGCAGGATCGGCAAGGCCACGCAAAATGGAAGTTATTGTGGATAGGAGGCAGGCTCCTGTTCAGACAGCTGTGAATGTAACACCATAACACTGCAGATAGAGATAAATGCAATATAATTGCCAGTTGCTCAATCCGTGTATTGCAACATGCTGAAGCAATCATGGGCAGTGCTGTGACAGGGGAAGCTGCTTCCTCCCCATGGCCAGCCTGCCTGTGCCCACCTGAGAACAGAAGAACAAGGTAAAAACTTTCCCCTTAGTACAATTCTCCATGGCTTTGCTCGGTTCACTGCAAGGAGGTGCCAAGTTGGGTGAGGAATGCCAGCAGAGAGCTCCTGTGCCCAGACCCAGGTGTGCCACATGGCAGTGCATGGAGGGAGTGTTTGAGCCTTTGCACCAGAGTGTCAGGCACTTTCCTGTGAGACCCCTGTGCAAGAGCCCCTTGTGCTCTGCAGATCAACTGAGGCTTCTCAGGCAGGACTGACAGGGCCCAAACCCACTCATGGTCTCCCTAGGAGGCAGTTTCAGCTGCAGGATTGATGCAGGCAGCTCTTGTTCCTGCCTGACAGCACATCCATGCAAATAGCAATATCCATCCATTAGAACCCCAGGGGACATAGTACTTCTAGACTGTAGCAGTTAAATAAAACAACCAAAGATGTGGAAATAATTTCTAGCATGTTCTGGATGTGTGAAGCTGTCACAGGTATCTAGAGTGTAAAAATATAAATTGAAGTCCTAAGTCCTAAGACTTCAGTCCTAAGGTACTGTAACATCTTTTTAAAATGTCATCAAAGACAAATCAAAAGAAGGCAGCTTTGTCTAGACGCTTATGTCCTAATACCAAATGCCAGGAGTTATTGTGCCCGTACCTTTCTGGAGACTTTCTGGCTGGGGAATGTTCTCTTTCCAGAGGAAATCCTTTTAACTTTCAGCAGTTCAAGACTAATTGGGTGAAATAATAGCTTGGCATTCCCCCAAGCAATATGATTTTTATCTTTTTTGTTGTCTGCAAAAGCCTGACTTGTCCAATCCTATGAGTCACGGAGAGAATGTGGATGTCAGACTGCCCTTGTATGCAGGGATAGGCTTCTGGTGAGACTGGCATGGGGTCCTTGGTCAGTGACCAATGGGGATCTGAAACATCCTCTACAGAACTGCCCCGCTTTGGCCTCAGCAGGGCTGAGGATGTGGTGGTGATGATGTGCTTGTTTCTAGGCATCTTCGTTTCCACTGAGTTATTCAAAGGGGTTTTTCTGTTGGCCACTGCTCTGATTTCTCCAGGTGACTCACAATAATTATGGATTCATGCCTTGTCTTTGCCAAACAGTAACTATTCATTAGCTTCAACTATCATGTTTAGATGTTTTCAGCTGAGACTTAGATTTTGATGGTTTATTTAGCCCAGAAATAAGCCTGATAGAATAAACACTGAAGCTTTGAACCTCTTAGGCTTTTGTTTCCGTACAGTGGATTAAACAAACTGAGGTACTTAGCACAAGTCTCTTTTCATTGTTCTGGAAAATAAAAGACTTTGAGCCTCCGGGCACAAAGCAGCAGCCCTGGCTTTCCCTGTAAGTACCCTGCTATTCCCGGGTCCCTGGGGCTGTGCAAGTGCCCAAGGTGCTCTGGTACAGCTGTTGTCCCTCTGGCCCAGTCCTATTGCTCCTGTGCTCGAGGTCCAGTGCATGCCAGGAACCATGGCTCAGCCACTTGTGAGGACAAGGTGCTGGTTTAACTTGGAGAGGCATCAAGCCAAAAAGTGCAGCAGGAAGCTGTGTGGGTTATCTTGTCTCGGGTCTTGTCTGGCTCACTGAGTTTATCACCAGTCAGTTGAATTCCAACAGGACTGAGCTGGTCTCAACCCCACAGCTCCTCCCTGTGCTCCCAAGGGGCTGCAGGTGCTGCTTTTAGCCTCCAGACTTCGGAGAACTGAAACCACATGTTGTGCAGTGGTGTTTTCCACCTCAACATGCAAAACTCAGCTGCCCCTGGCCTCCCTGCCCTCACACCATCCTCACTGTCCAGCTGGAGACTCCATCCTCCTGCTGTTGTGGATTGGAGCAATGGAGAAAGGGCCATAAGTAAGTAGAGATGTGCAAACAAGGAAACAATACCAAATAAAATACCTGGGGGACAGATGGATGCAAAAAGCTGGGCTGCACAGGACTAGCTTGAGCTAAACTGGAATCCTTGCCTTGCTTGAAGCAAGTGTTCAAGCAGTAAAACCTTCAGCTATAAAGGAAGTGGTGGGCCTCCATGGGCACTCTGTGAAGGTCCTTGATCTCATTGTACATCCACGGGGCAGACTGAATGCAAGGCCATGGGTGCAATAGGAGACTAAATCTGGAAAAACAACTGAGCAACCCAAACAAGCAAACATGGCATGAGTGCCTGAGTGCTGTGCTTAGTTTGTGAGCAGCAGGGGCTGCTGGGCTGGCTCTGCTGTTCTTGCTGTCCTTCATCTGTCACATCCCCTGTGGGAGCAGCATTTGATCATCCTCCTCCAAATCGTGCCAACAGGTGCCTCTCCTGCTGCCAGTGAAATACTTGCTAGGTCAGTAGTCCCCCAACTTGTTTCCTAGGTAGGTTTTGTCACCATGAGCAAAGCAGCCCCTGCAGCAGGTGGCCTCACAGCCAGTGTCCCAGCTGCTTGTTCAGGACAGTTTGCAGGTGGTGTGGGGTGTGGGTGGACTGTCCCTCCTCCTGCCAAGGTCCCTGGCACCCTGCCCCAGCATTGGCTGCCCTGGGAGGTGCAGAACACACAAGTGGGGTGAGGGGGGTTCTTAATGCAGGACATGGCTTGTGCTGTGCAAGTTTGTCTCAGTCTCTTACTGTGCCCTTCACTCAGGAGGAGCTCTTTGTCTCCTGCCAGTGCTACTTCCCTTGGGGCATTTTTTTCCTTCTCCTTTTGCCATCTTTACAGCTTGTTTTCCTTCCTGCATCTGCAAGGCTGCCTCCAACAAAGCCCTGGCAGACAATCTTATCTTGAAGCACAACCAGTCCTGCTCCTTTCAATAGGATATGTGCCTGCTCAAACACTTGGCTGGAGCAGGGCCCGGGTGGGGAGCAGGGCCCCACATGCAGCCCTGCCCTGGGCACCACCAGCTCTGGCCCCTGGCAGGGGCATGGCAGAGCCACAGCCCAGCAGGGAGGGCAGGACAGGGGCAACTACAGGAGCTTGGCTACAAACAGGGACTCGGACAGGTTTGCTCTGCACTTGCCATTTCTGAAGTCTATTTTTTCTCCTTTGGCTTATTTGCTTGATTTGAAAGGTCTTTTATTTTTTATTTATTTATTTCCCCTCCCCTGAGTCTGCAGGTTTAATAATTTGGTGTTCAAAATAGTTCTGCTCTGGAGCATCTGTGGGATAGAGCCTTACACTTATTTTGGGAGAGAAAGCAGGGGAAGGCAGACTGAGAACTGTCACTGCTTGAAGCATGCCTTCAAGCAGACATTCCTGACAACTAGTGCACCTGAAACTATGAAAGAAAGTGCAGATAGAAATAGCGACAAAATTAATTTTAAAAAAGGAGCTGTTCCTTTTGCCTGACTACACCTTGCAAACCAGGAAATATTTCGTCTTATGTAGAAACAGGAAGGCTGTGCTGTCCTGGCCTGAGTAGTCTGTAAGTCTCAGGTAATTTGGTTTGTTTATGTTGTTGGGGCAGGATGGTGAAGACAGTGGAGCTACAAGTGAAAGTCTTCATTCTCTGAAGGTTTGCAAAAGCTTATTATCTCTTGAAAAAAATGCTGCTGGGTGCAGCATTTCATCTGCATTCAACTCTAATTGTGGCCAGTGGTGACCTTTCTGTTTGCCTTGAAAGGTAAACAGCCTCAGTCTTACAGGCAAATGCTCACCACACTTGTTCTGGAGTGAGGGTCAGAGCTTTGTTCAGGAGCCAGGCATCTGTTTTATCAGACTGTTCACCTTTTGTTTCCAAAGTCCAACTGATGTGCATCATTTTGCCAATGAAAAAGGCTGAGAAGACCGCTTTTATCAAATGCTGTGCCTGAAGCACAAAGCAGGACTTGTAAATATTCCTTCATACTAAATATCTTCCGATATGCTAGGCTGGGATTTATTTTTACTTTGTTGCTGCCTCCAGCCCTTTCTGGGTGGCATTTCCTGGAGACCCCTGATGATTTCCAGCAGCAGGCAATGAGACTAGGCACATCTCCTGCCAATCCTGGTGAAGGTTTTGCACAAGGCTCTATTGTATGCCAGTGGTGGGGGATGATCCTCCAACTCCCCGTGGTGCTCTGGTGAGTCACAACGCAGGTAGTGTGGGCACTGGAGCCTGTGACAATGTAACAGCACAGTCCAAATGAACCTGTGCAATTTGAAAGTACAATCTAGGGTATAATCTAAAAGTAACTCCAGGCATTAAGAAATAAGACTTGTTATGTCCCACACCATATCATCAAACAAACAGAAAAAAAAGTGTTTTTTCAGGTAGCAGTCTCTGGGCTTTGGCTGATTCCTGGTGTACATGTTTGTAGGACCAGTTTATTTTCCTTTGTTTCAGCAGGATGTGTAGAAACTTAGGCTGATAATAACTGAAAATGCTGATTTATTCACATGAGTCTCCAAGATGTCAGAAATATCAGCTAGCATGAGACTTGAATAAATCACTGGAGCTCACAACTCTGACAGTTGAACAACTGCTGTTTGCTGAGGTCAAAGCTGCAAAAAAGAGCTTCAAGTGCATTTTTAACCTAAAAAAAAAATCTGGATGTAGAATAACAGAATCTGTGCTTTCTCTGATTTCTCAATCAGATTTGCTCCACAGGCAACTCAAACATCTGGGTTTCCTTTGGCTGTCAGCTATTGCTTGTCATCCCCTCATGATGCCCTGACCTCCAAAAATTGCTGCAATTAGCTGTTTTGCCTACCCATAGTCAAGTTTCATGCCTGCATAAGATGCAGGTCTTTCTTCTTTCCTATTTTTAATTAATATCTCTTGTTTCTGGTCCCTGTGCTGTCAGCTCAATGGCAGAAAGCACAAGAAATGCTGCCCTGTGAGGGTAAGTCCCTTGAAACATCAAGTCCTGTCCTCATCTTCCCTTTAATTAGTGAATTCAGATGGAGAGAGACAGGGGCCCACAGTGACCCTCATGGGAGCCTATCCCTGCTCAGCCATCCCTGCTCTCTGCTGGGGAAGGGTTTGGGCAAACTTATATGAGGTTTTGGCTAGACTGGTTCTGCCAAGCAAAAAAAAGGAGTGTCCTTACTCTGAAAAGTTGTGCTCTGGTGTTGGGTCTGACACAGCTCTGCCATTGCATCATACAGACACATCATCAATGCCCTTCAGCTGGGCTCTGTGAATCATCACAAGATGATGCCTACAGGAAAGAGAAGCCAGCTTGGTGATGTCTTCTTCTGGCAGCTACTTCTCTAAGATGGACCACAAAGTCTGTGTGCTCTCTCAGGTGCCATTTATACAGGGAAGACGGTTTTGCATGTCTTTCAAAGACCACAGCTAAAAAGTGGTTTTATGCTTTATGCAAGGATGGATTTTTCCCATGAACATGCCAATGAAAGCAAACAAAGAATCCATCATTCTTCCTGGCAGCACCCACCTTATCCTAAGCCTGCCCTAATGTGAGTGGGACAACCACGAGGCAAGCCCTGCTGTGCCCACAGGACCATGTGTGCTGCTGTCCCTATGAAGGCAGCCAAGGAAGAGGGTGGCAGAGACTCAAGGCTGCTCCTGTGTGGATGGGACTCGCTTCCCATGCACCTGTGGGCTGGAGGAGACTGTCTGGCTCTGCACCTACCCACTGCACAGACTGCCCATCTTTGGTCTTTTTCCATTTACATGGGGATTAGTCATGCTAAGGCTTCAATGTTGCAACCTTGATGGTGTAATCCTGCCATGTCTTTGGAAACTCAGAGTCTTCTTGAACAAGATGGCAAAGTTTAATGTCTGATGTAAAAAGCAGAAATATCTATAAAGGTGAGTATTAAAGCCATTCTGGATGAATTAATGTGGCATGAAAAAATGAGAATAGAAATGGCACAGAAGGGATTTTCTTTTTTGATCTGTCATTGCAGACCACTTTCAACTGAACTTCTTGATAAACATTTAATATTCATTACACTATTCCATTTTGACATGACATCTTCAGGGATACATAGTTCAAGTACAGCAAAAACTACATTTCTAAAAGAAAGTTAAACTGTTCCTGGTCCATGTGTTTATTTCAGTCTTTCCAGATTCCTGTAATCTCTTCAAATCAGTTGAGATGCTGCAGAGAGACCCTGGTTTGCTTTGGCTGGTGATCCAGCAGAACTGGGATGTCACATTGGCAGTGACCAGCTGAAGTCCCAGGGGATGAGATGCTGGAGGGAGCCTGTGGGGACTGTATGGTCCTTGCAATTTGTCATAAACATCACAGGCAATGAGCTGCCACTACTGGGGACAGCCCTACCCCTCATCATAGTCACCTGTGGGAAAAGCACATGAGGGGTGAGGAGTGGGTGGCTGGCTCTAAGCAAATTGCAAGGGCTCGTGCAAACCTGTGGCTCCAACCCATCCCCATCAAACAAGGTGTAATTCCTCTTCTTGAGGTGGCTCATTTCGGCCTCTTTAGATTCATGCATCAAAAGCACAGCTAAAACTAAACATCACCTTTACTCAAGCTGCACAGGCTGTGAAAAATACAGAATGCTTACCCTGGTTTGTTTTGTGTGAATCACATCCTGCTTTCAGTGAGTGTCTGTTAAACATATCAAACACAGTTTGGGGGATTTCCCTTCAGCCTTCACAGCATCCTTCATTTCTCACCCTCTGGGATCATCCTGCTGCTGTTGCACTATGGAAACATAAATTTTGACCAAGTGTTTGTGAAATTCCCTGCACCATAACAAACCTTCTTGAGCTTTGACAGAGCCTGGTCCAGTGCTCTGAGCAGGGGAGAACCTGAGGAGCTGGCATGAGCACCAAGTCAGCCCAAGGCCTGCTGAAGGTGATGCTGGGAGAAGGCAAGAGTCCTGCCAGGCTGAGAGACTCTTTTCAAGGCTGCAGCTTCATCTGATTTCATAAAGCCAGCAGTTAAGGGTCAGATAATGAGATATGCTGCCTTTCAGACATTGCATACACAAGCCCAGTCCACTGCTGAGACAAAAGTGGCTTTAAGCCCCATCTATCCAACTATCTGATCCATCTGTTTGCCTTTTGCCAGCTGGCATGAAAGGTTCTTTAAAAACCTAAAATCTAAAACTATTTCCAGCTATTTCTTTTCTCAGAATCTCCAAAGTGTTTGCATGATTTGAAAGAACTATTTCCAGGATTTTTGGCTGCACAGCATTCAAGCTTTAGATTTTACAACAGGTATTTGAGCATATTCCCTTGCTTTTGTAAGGGTTTTTACAAGGGCAGGTCATCTGTCGTAGGAAGGGTGTGTCTCCTGTTCCAAATATTCACTTTCTCACATTATTTTTGATACCTCCTTAGCAATTGCAGGTTGGCAGCATATTACTCCTGGTAAGCCAAGCCCAAAGAATGAGCAGGGAAATTTTGTGCATGTGATGAGTCTCCAACTGGAATGGGGAGAGGTTCTGGGAGGCAAGAGGTGTCTCAATGTGGCTGCATCTCTTTGGGACTTAATGGGCTCTGAGATTTGCAGATGCCCCATTTGAAACTACACAGAGACCTCCAGGTGTGAAGCCCAGAGCTGCTGCTGAGCTCAGTACTGCCCAGGGAATGGGATGGAGAGAATCCTTTTGCTGTTCTTGTGAGCCTGCCATTGAGACATTGGCAGTTTTTTACCCAGATCAGCTATTTTGAAAAGACATTTTTATTGCTGTTCAGCACATGGTGGGCAGTGATGATTGCTATGTTTCCTTATGGCAGTACCCAGGCTACTGTATGTTCAGTTTTTCAGGAGTAGCTTTGATAGGTCCAAGTGGGAGGAATTGTGATGTGGATTGTACCTCACTTGTTTCAGGGAGCTTGAATAACATGTATTTGCCTTGACACCAAACAGCCACAGTTCCCACTTCCCTGGGTGGCAGCCTCATAAGGGAGCAAATTCTGAAGACTGGCCTGTCCCTCACGGTGATGCTGGATGGTGGCATAAAGCAGAGAACTTCAGCTACCTGCTGAAGTGTTTGATGCCAGTCAAAGCTACTGCCTGCTATGTATTTCCAGCCAGCATAAAAAAGGAAATAATTGTTTCGTGCTTTTTTTTTTTTTCTTTAATATTTTTAAAGATGTAGCAATTTGTGGCCAAATCACAGGGTCTCGAGGGAGCATTCTTGGCTGAAAAAATTACTTCAGAATTTGGCTTAACATAACTTTAAGATAAAAACTTTTATGTAATCACTAATTCACAGTCACAGTTGCTTTGGCTTCTCTCATTATCATTCCTAAGTTATTCTTTTCATGCTGGGAGCTGGATTTTCCTGGCACTGCATCTGTTTCCAGCAATGTATACACCACAACTGCTGACAACTAGGAGTTGGATCCCATGTTCCTCGACCCTGACTGTAGCTTGTTTTTTCTGGCACCACTTGAAAGTCCCCCATCTGCACTTGTCTCCTGATGACCAGTGGCAGTCCTTCAGCCGTGTGAGAAGTGCCTGATGTTATCCTGTTGTTCTCGCACTCCTCCAGACCCGCTCCTCAGCCGGGCCGTGAGCACAGCCCTCGCCTGTTCCTAGATAGAGCCTTATCAGGGCCAGCCATGGCAATGCTCCCATCCCCTTCCAGTCCTCCCCTGTGCTTACTGGAAGGTTCGCAGCTCTGTGCATTTTAGTGTAGCAGAAATGCTGCTCTGCTGCTTCTCTGGTTTTTCAGTCCTCTTTGCTTTTCTGTAGAAATGTCCCCCTGCCTCTATTCAGTCTGGGCTCTGTAGGAGATCACCTCTGCATCCTTGAGTTTCTGAGAGCCAGAGGGAGAGCTGTGTACCAGTGTCTCTTCTTGCCTCTCATCTCCACTGGGCTATTTTTGTGCAAGCCTGGTGCTGGTTGCGCCATATCCAGCTTACTCATAAGATGCCGCTGTTCCTCTTAGCAGTATTTTGAATGAGTACAGCTGTTCTGTGCTTGAATTCCTCCTCCTTTGGCTTACCAGGAGTATGACTTTTTAAGGGATGTATGCTGTTTGGTAACAAGCAGGTGCCCTTGCTCAGACAGGAGGCTGGGTGTTTCTCTGGGCTTACTCTGTAGTTTGATGTGGGCACGGTGTACTTGACAGATTAACAGTGTGTTCATTCCTCCTCCAGTGCTTGTCTGGGTTTGTTTATTTCTGTTATTCCTGTTATACTCAGTTTCATTTGTTATTTTTGGCTTTGTTTTCCAGGCCTCTCTCCTTTACTTACTTTCGTTCAGGTTAAAGGAATCTTTTTTTGAGCTTTCTTAGCATTTTGAGGGAAAACTGATGAGTGTTTTGTGCCTTTTAATCGTGCCTCACCAGCCAGGGCAGGCAGGAGCTTGTACATACATGTTCCTTCCCTGTCCTCATTCAGATGTCAACTGACTTTGATCTTCCTATACCTCCCAGCATGTATTTACTTGGCACTCAGGGTTTCCATTACCTCCATACCACAGCTGACATGATATAGCAGTTTGCAGCCATTCCTCTTTTTGCTGTCATCCACTGGCCACCGCCAGGAAAGTGTTACCCCAGGCTGGGAAATTACTGGGAATGACTCCCTCCTGGAGCCCAGCTCCCACCACCAGCAACACTGGTGGTTAGGCACGTAGGCCTCCCTCACTGAGGAGGGGAGCAGTGTCCCAGCCTGGCTGTGTTTCATGGAAAGCCGTTTTTCAGCTTATTTCCTTTCCTGCCTGCCAGTGCCCCACTGGTTTCCATGGTATTCGTGGTTGTGTAGGGGTGGCAATTTCAGTATCCTGGCAGCCTTCCAGGCTGCCTCTCCATAAAACCCTGTATGGTTTCAAACGTGTATGTATATATATAAAGATTTTTTTCTTATTTTTCCTTCATCCCACAGAGCTGCTGTGTGCTTTTAAGCAGTTAATCTATTCCATCCTTCGCTTATCTCACAGGCACAGTGTGAGGTTGTGCCCGTTCTTGCTGGCAAGTTGCTTTGAGGTTCCTCTGATGAAAGGTTTGCTGTAAAGGCAAAAAGTGATCAGAGCCATGTTATCGTTCTCACTTCCAGGGGCTCATACAGAACATCCTACTGAAAGAATAACATGGTCCAAATAACCATGAGCTGATTCTTGGAGCTGAACTTAAATGGGCTGGCATCCCCATCACTTCCATCCTATCACATAAAGGCTCCTTCCATGTCTTCATCCACTTCTGAGAGCTGCTGTGGTCACTGTTGGTGGGTGTGAGCTCCCAGCCCAGCCACACGTCTGTAACAGCAGTGCAGAAAAACATCAGAAAATCTTTCTTGTTACAGAGGAGATTCTGTCAATCCTGTTTTGTTTAAAAAACAAAACCAAAACAATCCAGGGCTTTGCTCTAAGCAATATTTAGAGTCAGCTGAACACACATCTGGTCTCAGCTTCACGCAGGCTTTCATAATGGTCTCTAGCCATAATAGTCCCATTTTTTGGAAGCGAGTCATTGCTGCTCTTTGGGTTGAATGAACTCTGAGCAGGCGTGGACCTCAATGCGTCAGGGTGAAAAAACACCTCATGTCTGGGCTGTGGGAGGCTGGAGGGGATGGAGAGAGGGGGTGCTGTGTTTGGATACACACAGAATGGCCTCTGTTACATATAACTTGAGAAGAGTGATTAAATGGTGACCTTCTTGGCTAAAGATGGCAGGGCTGTGCTTTGTGATTTTGGCTGTTGTGGGCTCCGTTTCATCCGATAGGATACATCTGGCAGCACAAGGGAGTACCAGATTGAAGGCCCTCATTGCTGAGATGGGTTTAATGGCCCTGAGTTGAAGGAAGATGGTCCTTGGTCTGCTAAAGGGAAAGGGGCTGTAAACTGCAACATGTATTAACTATTTCTATCTGTAGAAACCACAGGAAGAGATAATCCAGTAGTAACAGCTGCCCCTGGAATTATTTGTGCACATGTTTGGCTCCAAAGCTTTTTACCCAGCTGGCTGGAGGTCACAGTGAGTACAGATAAGTATTTGCCAAACGCTAAGGAGAAGACAGGACAAGGTCGGAAGCTCTTCTGGTAGCAAGGCAGAGCATATTTAGCAAATGCTGCTATCTCCTGAATTGGGGTGAGAGATTTCATCAACAAAGTACTCAGGGGAGCTCTGAATATGAGTGGAGGGCAGGAAGAATATGCCTTACAACTTCTGTTTAAGCCAAGAGAAACTTGAGACTTGCTGTTTCCTTCGAAGTCGAGGACTATCTGCCAGCCTGTCCCAGGGACCTTCTGCAAATGAGCATTGTGAAACTTCCAAGCCAGTGTCCGTGTCAGCTCATATCAGAGATCTGAGCTTAGCACCATCCTTTTTGTTAAATCAAAATGCATCTTCATTTAAATCCATATTCAAACATAAACCCTCTCCTGTAACTTTTTTTTGTCCTTCTTTCACTCCTCAGATCCTCTCTCTCCTGCCTATAACTTCCTCCCTCTTTCTGCTCAACATTTAGTTCAGGATCTATGCTTCTCTTTGCCCTCATTTCACACCCCTTCTACCCTTCTGTTGCTAGGAATGTGAGAGCTTCAGCAGTTATAAGAGCAGAGCTATAGGTGTGGTAGCTTTTCCTTCTGCTAAATGCTACTTGCCCAAAGTTGAGGGTTCAAAGTAAATAAATACAAAAGTGAAACAGGCAGAAATGCTAGAGAGATGAAACCCTACTCTATTGATTTTACCAAACTCAGAGGGGCAGGAAGAAAAGTGAGGAGAAAAAGAAATATGCAAAACATCACAACTATTTTGTGGCAGATGTGGGAGGAAAGAAAATAAGGAAAAGTGCTTTCAAACTTATGACATTCCTTTGAGCATCTCATGTAGCGTCTCTGTGAGATGGTCCTCTCCACTTTTGGTGAGCTTTCATCTGTAGAAAACTACAAACTCTTTACAATGGAGATAAAGGGCAATTTTTCCCTTCTCTTCCCACTTATCTCTGCATCCTCATTTATGTGTTTGCCTTTTAATCTGAAATTGCAAGCAGAGGCAGAGATTTCACAGAGTCCAAGTGCTGTCTGTGCCCCCTAAACCACACACCCAAGGCTTGCACAGCCCATTTTGTGTTGTGGAAATAGCCTCTGGAGGCCTGGCTTGTTTTTGAATTAAAGCTTTTAAGGTCTCTGCAGTTTCAAACAACTGTAGATAGTGTAGGGAACGACTGTGCCCTCAATGTTTCCTGCAGGCCCCAGCAAGCAGGACTGGTGCTGGTGGCTGGAGTTGGTGTCTGGCCTTTCTCACTTCAAGGAGAGGGCTCCTGATGGATGCTTTGGGGAAGCAGTTAGTTGGGTTCATGTTTCCAAATCAATCCGTGAGAAGCAAGCAGGTTGTGCAGAGCTACTGACTCATTTCTTGATCTGAAAGAACACTCTTCTCAGATAAAAATGTATCAAAATTGTCAGGCAACAGATGTCATGTTACAGGCAGAAGCAGAAGGGATAGAAATCTTCTGTTTGCTTTAGTAAAAGGTAATAATTTTATTTTTATCTTTCTCCAGGTGATGTTCCCAGAGC
Source organism: Anthoscopus minutus (assembly GCA_013399455.1). Lineage (NCBI taxonomy): Eukaryota > Metazoa > Chordata > Aves > Passeriformes > Paridae > Anthoscopus > Anthoscopus minutus. The sequence continues at coordinate 60,576 of VWYI01038321.1, read as the reverse complement.
TGGCTGCATGCAGGAGAGGAACACTAGGCAGGCACACTCAGCAGCACATTTCTCTGGAAGCTATGGCCCTGAGAGTGGTCAGTCCTCTGACACTGTCCTTGCAGTGGCAACAAAATCTGAGTTAAAAGGGGCTTCAAGTCAACTCTTTTACTCTTTTTCACATTTGCCAGAGAAGACAAAACCTGAATAAGTTCTGCTGTTGGGCTCTTAGTTGATGCCTCCTTTCTCGTTGCAAAGGGGAACTGTTGTAAGAAGTCTGAGCAAAAGCTGTTCCCTCCACACTGTCATTTAAAATAAAAAGGAACAAATGCATGTTGTAGACACTACTTCTGTCTTTTAGATGAATGCCTGACACTTGTCAGGCTGATGTGGAGTTCAAGGATGGCCAGCAATGAGCACAAACAGAGGCTGCTTCCTCTGGACCTCCACCATGGAAAATTGAGTGCAGGTCTACCAGAGCTTTACCAGAGGCTTTCATTTTGTTCTCAGAGGGCATTTTTATTAGCTTCCTGATAGAAGTATTGAGCTGATTGGAGAAATATTTTTAGGTCCAATCCTAATTGTCTGCGAGAAATTGAAGACCAAAAAGTAAAAGGTGGCTTTTGAAAACCAACCTGACTTGGACTACTAACTCACTTGTGTAGTGAGTGATTAAAATAACACCAACCAACAACAGAAAAAAACCCCAACAACCCAAACCCAAAAACCCAGAACCAGAAGGCAAAAGGAAGGTAACAGTAGCAGGAGAGAGTGTTGGAGATTCTGTGAGTGCCATTCCCAGCTGCCTATTGTGAGTCTGAGAAGGCTCAGGTAGCTCCCAGGAATGAAGCCCTGCAGGTCTGTGGTGATGCCATACCCAGCTGCTACGGACCAGAAGATGATTCTGACATTTCATTTCTAGTTCTGATTACGTCCCTTGTTGGATTGAATGAATAAGTGATGTTTTGAACTGATAAAAACCCTGCAGCAAATTTCCCATTTTATGTCATGATGAACAAGCCAAGAGATTCAGACAAGCTGTGAAAGGCCTTTAACACATGATTTCAGATTTAATTCAAAGTGGGAGGTGCTTCTCAAAGCTAACTTGAAAGCTTCTCTCACCTCCACCCCCAAAGTGGACATAACACTGCCTAGTCTGTGGAAATCTTATCTCTAAAACAAGATTGCCAACACTGTTTGTAGTTCATTATCAGAGGGAAATATAATGTATTATGAAATGTATTATGAAAAATGGTGATTAACTATTTCACTGCTAATCCTTTAGAGACAAAATACTCCCTTTGTTTATCCCACAGTGTGCATCTTCCTCCTCTTTCTCCCTCCATACCCAAGGCTGACCTGTCCCACACCCACCCGCTTATGTTTCCAGGCTTGATCCTCACACCTTTGATCATGCAATTATGGGCTCCCCATAGGAAACCACTTGCTACACTGAAATCAGGGAATGGGAGACCAGCATAAAAAAAAAGAAGTGAAACATCAAAATAGATCTTTCTGGAGACTGCCACAAAAGTGGTGCAATTAATTTTTGCATTAAACTTATTAAAAGTCTGCCATCAAAAGGTAAACAAAGTTGCCACAAAACTTCAGATTTAGGATATTGATGTCAAAGACTGTCATGACTTCATTGCACAGTGTTCATCTTGTAGTAGATTACACAACAGCCTGGTAGAGTTAGAAGAACTTAGGTCTGAAAACACTACTTCATACTCATAAATGTTTTGGGGATTTTTTCAAAAGCTCAACAGTAGGTTCTCTTTTCTGTGCCTCAGAGACAAAGAAAAATGAAGTCGTAACAGCCCTCAGAGAGATTTTTATGAGTCTAAAGGCCAAAAATAATGTCTGGCACACATTATTTAACTGGACTAAAGGGGAAATTAATTCCCTCTGAGGCAGGGAATTTGATTTACCATTTCCTTAAGGCTTTTGGTAGAATTGGGAGCATGAGAGCCTGATCTGGTTTGTGATGTCACAGGAGGTTTTGCTACTCTCATGTCTTGGCAGGACAAGGCTGACCATTGTGGATAGGGCTTTTCCTGCCTGCCAGAAAGTACATAAAGAAATGGATTTTACCCCACAAAGGACTTCTCTGGGATTTTGGTCATGGCTTGGTGTCCCTCTGTCCCTCCTTTGTATAATCTGTTTTCCCAAGATAATACCAAGTCCCAGAAAAGTAGCAAAACCCAACAATAATTCAGACAAGATGAAAGTGCTACTGGTAGTTTGTAAAAAGGCTCTGAAGGACAGGGTGCCTTTCCCTATTCCCAAGGAAACATGTCCATGACTGAGACAGGTATTTTTGTGTTCAGATTGTTTCTGAAGCCTCCAGAGGTTTCATCGTTTTTCCTTATGCATATGTGTCTGCTTCCTTGGAACTGTGATCTTCCCACAGCCACTCTCCCTACCCTGACTCCAAGGGGACTGACAGGGGTGTGTTAATGCCACTCTGCAGCACTCAGGATTGGACACTGATGGGAAAATCTATATAAAACAAGTAACTGAGCACTTCCAAAGGCAGTGACGTCTGCGTGTGATTACTTGTTTGGCTGCACTGGCTGAAGCTGTAGCTGCTAACTCAGCAGACTGTAAGCAGACACTATTGTCTTTTCAGTGAGTTCTGGCTGCAATTCAGGATGTTAATAATATCTAGAGAGCTATAGGAGGCTTGGATCCCATCTATCAGGAATCACCTCTCTCCCCACATACAGTTACAGGAGCAAGACTGGGGAGATGATCTTGCTGACAGTTCCTGAGTTTAGCAGTGAGTGGGAGGCATTTGTTGGGGAGATCTGTACCGAGCCCATTATTTTTTAAGCTATTGCTTAGGATCCAGAACGGGTGTATTTATTTGTAGGGAAGTTTGTAAAAATCTCGATGGCTGTTCTAACATATGTCTATGTATCAGAGTCAATGCTAGGGGGGATACTTTCTTTTTAAACTAGGAACAAAATATTCCCTAAAAGCTAAATATCTGGATGTGTTGTTATATTCTTTCCCCAACACTTACAGCAGCACTGGGAGAACACCCCAGCCAAGCTGACGGGCAGCCAAATATAATTTATGGCCTGTTTTAAACTGATTTGTTGACTTCATGAAAGGCCCTGTCAAAAAGAACAGTCCCCTGAGTCCTAACGATGATAACAGTTATATTGCATCAGCGCTGAAAAACTCTTGGATAACAGTGAACCTACCCTGAGAAATCTTTTTAAAAGTGCCTGAGCACTGGGTTTTCTGAAAAGAAATGAAACTCAAGCTGTTGTTTCATAATGCATTTCAGTTTTCTTCATTCTTTATTCATCTTATTTTTCACTGACTGGAATAACTCTCTTGCTAGCATGAAAATAGTTTTCCTTATTCCGAGTAATTAAAAATAAAGGTATGTGTTTAAAGGAGATGCTGCTAACAAGGACATATTTAATTTCTCTTAGGTGCAGTGTTGAATTTGCCAGTGATATCAATATGTTTGTGTCTGCATCAGTCTGAGCCAGAGCAGGACACTCCTGAGCCTCCTATCAGCTGCATTTCTCTCTGTGAAGTATTTCTTCTCTCCACTGAAGCAAAGGGCAACCCCCACGTGCTGTTTGTGCCTTTGCTGTTCAGAGCTCCCTCACCCAAGGGCAAGACACACGTCCCCTGCTGTATCTGACCTGCATCTTGGGGAGCTTCCAGCCACCAGACCCTGGCTCCTGTCCTCCTCGTCCTTGCCCCATGACCATGCTGCTGGGGCAGCCTTGCCTCTGCCTGGCTGGGAGAACAGTGAACGCAGCTGCAAAAGACCATCTGCTTCCTAAGGTCTTTCCTCCTCGTATTTTTTAACAGTCTTATCTCCACCAAGTTCATTAGTGTTGTTTCATTGGTCAAGGTTCTTCCTGGTGGAAACACAGTGCTTCAGTCAGAATATTGGCTTTTAAATCTTGGTAAATTTGACATGTTTTCTCATGGCCCCCCCCCCCCCATCTTTACCTGAACCTGTACCCCAGATTTACTGTCCTGCAGCTCTGCAAGTTTTCATTATCCTGACTACTTTTCTGTAGGTCTTACTTGGCGTTGCTGAATATTAGGAGAGTGAAATCCTAGCTTACAGATAAAACAATATCACAGGAAGAATTATAAATATGTTCTTGTCCAAGCCCATAACAATGAGAGAGCCAGATTGTGACAGTTTGGATCTCTGGTTTCCTCCTACCACCGTGGGAAAAGGAAGCTGCTTCTGTGCTTAGACAGCAGCAATTGCTTTCTACATCTGTGTGGTGAAGTGGGGGTCAGCCCCTCCTCAGCCCTGCCAGCTCCAGGGACACTGCAGCAGCTCCTGCTGTGCTGCCTGGCATCGGTGCGTGACCAGGACCGGGCACAGCCTTCACAGCCACACTGAGCCAGGAGGGACCTGGCCCTTGCAGAGAACATCTACAGGACTCAAAAAAACTTAGGGAGAGAGGGGGAATTCTTGCAAACTGCTGTGATTGCAGGTGTGTGAGATTAGTCCAAGGGCCTGATATAAACTCAGGCAAAGCAGATGCACAGCCCCATGCCCTTCAGTAGAGTGTCTTCTTGACCGGGTTTGGGTTTTTTGTGAAACTCAAAGGAAATAACTGTATTAAAAATGGCATGCCTTGTTCCTTCATTTTAGGAAAACACAGAACAAAAATCCAATCCATTTCATGGAAAGAAAAAAAGAAAAGTATTTTAAGGCAGAAATATATGGTTTTGTACAATCTCTTGTGGAAAAGAACTGCTAGCATACACAAATGAGCCAAAACTAGAACCATTGAAACACTTGGGACCTCTGTCATTTACTTCAGGGTGAGCATACATGTCATAAACAATTACAGTAATTTTCTTTTACCATCTAAACAGTGAAAGTGCTGTGCAACCCATATGGCAAGGTTCTTGTTTTCTCTGAACAAAGCAGATTTCACTTCTATTGGTAGGTGCAGCTGGGCAGAAGGTGTCTTGCATAGTTTGGTGTCTGTGGGACCAGAAAAGAACACTGGATTTTGGTGCTGCAGAAAAAACATTCAGTGTCGGGGTTTTTTTTCCTCTCTTGGAGGTAAAACTGTTCTAGCTATTGTGTGGGTAGGGTTGGTGTTGGTGCTGCTTCTAAAGGTTATTTCTTGACATTCACTTTCCACAAATAACAGGAAGGATACTGTGGTTAACATGTGGTTGCAATTCTGGAAAGTAGCAATACAAATTACAATCTGTGATTCTATATTTTAATGTCTCACCAATATCCATGTTAGATCTGCATAGATTGGAAGTAAAAATATTGTAGGAAACTTTAAAAACATCTTATAACTATCAGTGTAAATTCACCTTGACCCTAGGAATGTCAAACTATGACCCTGGTCGAAGCATCAAAATAATGAAGATTCTAGTACAATTTATTTAATAATTCTCTTGATGATCAAAGTATCAGATTACATCTATTTCATCTGTTATGGCTTGTCAAGAATGGAATTATGCAAAAAACTTTTATTATCGCTAAAATTGTAACTCTGACTTGCAACTACACCATTTTATATAGTAGCATTCAATAATTTGAGGTGTGGAATTGGATTTCTGAACTTATGTTCCACTCTTGAAACTGGTATAGGAATACAGGTATATATATATTTGGCACAGGGAAGCATTTCCCATTATCAAACTTTTGGTGATGCCCAGATATGAAGGTGCCTTCTGTGTTCAGGGTTTACTTGAGAACCCTTTTTTCTATGCTACAGCCAGTAAAACTTTGAAAGAGCCTTGCTAGGCCAGAACACCAGACACTAGGTTCCAGTCACAGTTCTCCCATCAGTTGCTGCGCTCAATTTATCTCTTTGGTCCTGTGCAATATAGCAAAGGTTAAAGCATACAAATAGGTGAGTGGGCTCACTTTATCTTTGTTTTGAAATCATAAAATCTCTTTAATTTAAGAGGTCAATAATGGTTTTGCTTGGGAGAGACAGGTGGCTGAAGCCATATGAGCTGAGTGTATTTCAGATTGGATATTAGGAAGAAATTCTTCAAAGGAAGGGTAATTAACTACTGGGATTGACTATCCAGGGAGGTGGTGGAGTCACTGTCCCTGGAGGTGTTTAAGGGAAGCCTGGACATGGCACTTAGAGCCATAGTTCAGCTGACAGGGTGGCGATGGGTCACAGGTTGGATTCGATGATCTCAGAGGTCTTTTCCAGCCTAACTGATCTGTGTTTCTGTGACTTGCCTGAGCTCACCGAGGGCGAGCAGGAGGTGGTGAGGCCAGTGCTCCTAGCAGAGCTCACAGAGACACAGATAACGGGGGCTTGAACCCCAGGACAAGGCAGAAGCTGCGGGGTGTCTGACAGGCAGGCCACCGAGTTCAAACATGACGCAATCTCGGAGACTGCTAAACATTTTTTTTTCTTGTTGTTACAGGCGTTTTTTGTGAATCCTGAGCTCACGCCTCCCTGCTGACAGCCTCCCTCACAGACAGGCGCATGGGGCGGGGGAGCCGTTCGCCGCCTTCCCGGGGCCTTCCCGGGAAGGTCGAGGCGCCCTCCCCTTCTCACGCAGCCGCCCCCCGCCCTCAGCTCCCCTGCTCGTGGCGGTGCCCTCGGCCCCGCGCCCCCTCCCTCAGCCAGGGAGCTCCGCCCNAGACCGGCGTGAGGAGGCCGGGCCAGGCTGCCCGGCGCTGTGGAAACTCGGGGCGGGAGGCGGAGGAGGGGAAGGGCCTTCGCCCGCGGAGAGCGGCCGGCTGCGCTTGCAGCTGGAGCCGCCGAGGAGGGGCCTCGCCGCCCCGGGCCCCACCTTTGTCGGGGTGGCCGGGGGTGGTGTCGGCGCTGCGGTGCGGGCCGGGGCAGCGCGGAGGAGCCCGCCCGGCGCGGGGGGCAGATGGGCCGGGATGCAGCCGCAGCCCTCACCGTGAGAGCAGGGGGCCTCGCCGCCGCCTTCCCCGGAGCGTGAGGCAGCGAGGAGGGGCGGCCAGAGGATAGAGACCTTTGCCGGGATGGGACGCGCCGCCGCCGTGAGCCCCTAGCTCGCCCTCCGTGCCCCGGCCAGCCCGCAGGGCCCGTGCTGACTGACACTGCTGTGGGCGCGTCTGGATATGTTCCCTTCCCAACCGGGCGCTTTCTTCGATGTCGTGAAGCTGCGTGGGAAATAGCCCGGTTCCCAGCGGGGTCGGGAGCGTGCCACCGTCCTCCCCGCGGGGGAGATGCCTCGGGGCTGGGAGGCAGAGCCAGGCGCTTCCCCCGTGTCCGCTGAGCGCTGCCGGCTCCCGAGGCATGAAGGCAGGCGGCTGTAATGGAGTAAGAGCGAAGACGGCTCCTCTCATCTGCCATTTGCCCTTCCAGACGGGATTGTAAACCGAGAGTTAAGGAAGGCTGTGCGAAAGCAGGAGGAATTTCCTCTCTTCGGGGCTTGGGGTTGGTTTTTTTTTTACCCCCCCCCCCTTTTTTTTTTTTCTCCTGCCGGCTCGAACCGTGGCTTGCCCAGGTATGCCTGCCTCACTGCAGCACCTTGTGCTGGTGCTCCTGCACTCCAGTGCCATCCTGCTGCTCGGCACTGCGGCTGGTGAGTAGCCACTGGGTGTAATGAACTGGCCATTTTGGCAGCGGGAAGGGGGTGGGGTCCGCTGGTATTTGGGCACATCTGTGCCTCCTTACGAAGTGGTGTGCATCTATTTCAGCGGCGAAGCCTGATAAAAGTTTTGAAATCCTGATACGCTAAGTGTCTAGGGGAATAAAATCTGATTTATTGTGTAAATGAGCTCGAGCTGCACTCAATAAGAATGCTTTGCTTAGATCTGCATCTCTTGTCTAATAACTTACTTCAGTTTTGGAAATATATATAATCTTTTTGTTTTGCATACCTCGCCCTTTGTAAGGTAATGCAGGAATTTTTAATATATATTTTAATCGTCAGCAGAGCTGTGCCTGTTTTGCTGTGGGATCTTCGGGCACAGCCATTTTTAATTTTATCAGCATCGGTGCTTCTCGGGGCCTTACACATGTGCTGTAGTTTTATAACAGAATTACGGTAAAGTGTATTTTTTTTTGCCTTGGAGAGATCTGAAGCAAATATGGAGCTATTTCTTTTGTCGCTTGTGATTATAGAACACAAAAAAACACTGTTAAGGAATGCTGAGAGGTCTTGTTATTAAAAAAAGGGTGCTTTTTTTTTATAACGAGAAGCTGGAAGCAGAAATGCTAAGAGCATCCTTACTCATATATTTGGATACTCTAGTCCTATTTTTAATTGTATTCGGAAGCTCATTGTTAGATATGCAGGGTGTTGGAAGAGAAACGTGTGTTGGTCTGGCATCCTTAGCTTTTCTGTCACGGTGACAGATTAACATGTTGGAGCCTTCGAGTGTAACCCAGCTTTGTTAGGCAGGAATACCAGTTGTTCTTGCAGTATGCATTTTCCAGCACTTTTGGAAGACTCCTACGACTTTTCTGTCGTTTTACTGATCGGGATCCAATCTGCAGTGCTTCCTTTTCTTCGTGTTATTTTGTAATCTGCTGGGTATAGTTCGTAAGTGAATCTTCATAAGAAAATTGCCGAATCTTCCTAAGATTACCCAACAAACCGATAGTAGTTTCCATGTTATATTTCAGTCTTAAAATTAAATTGTCAAACTTGAAGATACTTTGTGTCATTATTAGGAAAATCCTGTAAATTACACATGTTTAGGCAGTTTCTACTTCACTCTGACTGGATAATCCCTGATTTTCTTGCCTCTGCTTACTAAGAGGTCTTTTCCAGGAAGATTCATAAATTAAAAGCTTGATGTTCCCTATATCATCCTGACCTTTGACTGCCATTATTTTAGATGGGCGTCTGCAGCGTCTCTCTGTGGTCGTTTCTGAGGAGTGTTTTTGGTTTTTTACCTTCTTTTTTTCCTGGGAGAAGGGACTTCTGAAGGTCAAAAATCTTGATATTAAAAATCAAGAATGCTCAGCATCTCAACTTTTCTTTCAAATGTATTTTTTTAAAAAGTGTAGGCTTTTTTTTTTTTTGCCTTTGTGAAAACTTCACTGAGTAGGTAATTTCTGTGTCCTGATGAGGAAGGGTTTTACTGAAGGAGCAAGTACAGGTTTGTACCAGGCCAAGGGCTGGGCAGGTGCTGAAAGAGCCCATTTGCACGGTTTACCCAATTCACTTCAATTGTGACCTGGCAGCAGCGTTCCCAGTATTTCAGTTCTGCCTTGTTAAAAGGGTGTTAACGATGTCAGCTTGGTTGGTTGGTTTGTGAATAGGAACCCATTTTCCAATCGTGATTTATTTCTTAACTGTGAAATTTTAACAATTCACATTTAAAAAAAACTTGGTCATAATCCTCTGTAAAAGGAATTATGTAGATGATTTGCGCTTTAGTTAAAAAAGCTAATGGTTGAATTTAAGTTTACACTGCATTTCGGAAAAAAAAGTCTATACATGGGGAAGCTACACTAAAGTGTAATTCTGCTCTTTTATGTTCATGAAAGAGCCAACACTCTTTCTTCTCTTCCCCTCCCCCAAAGTATGAACTGTATGCTCCCATCACAGTGAAAATGCTGCCTTTGTAGCTTTGAAACCCCTATTAATTCTTTCTTCTGATTAGTGAACAGATACTATATCTCAGCAATGTATAGAATTGAGTGCCTGTAAATGCAGAATCATGACATCAGAGGGAAAGTATTTTGATAACAGGTTTTTAAGTTTTTGTCTGGAGGAGAATATGTGAACCTCTCTGGGGAGAGCTCCATAAAGACCTGGGCTTAGTATAGACAGGAAAGGGAAGATAAAAGGATGAATAAAGAAGATGACAAAAAAAAAATCTTACTGTGGGGCAGTAGATGGCACTTCCACCCATAATCTAGAATATGAATGAAGAAAGAATGTGGTTCTTCCTTTACCTTTGTAATTGAAGATATTATAAAGAACTAGATCTAGATTCAGAAATATTTGCTGATTATTGGGAGGAAAAAAATTACTGGCTTCCTCCATAAGATACAGATCTTAACAGTTATCTGGTAAGTCTGCCTTTAAATAATGTATTAGTCCTTGTAAAGAGAAATGCTTCAGTGAGGAAATTTTACTGACAATAGTCTTGGGTAGAGGTTTAAAAAGCAGTATTGGACAAAAATGGTTTGCAATGCTTTTTTCTTTATTTCTCAAGTTATTTGAAATACCTATTTCTAAATCTTTTGTTTAGAACTATGAGGCATATATAAATATGTCCTCATATTGTTGAGGATTCTGGTGTGTTAATCATAAGGGTTTGTGCTGAAGAGGTGGTTGGTGAATCTTTTAGCTGTTCCTCAGTATTGGGAAAGAATTTTGTTTGGGTGTTGGTATGGACCAGATACTAAAGATACAATCTTTCCTCATTTCACTTGCTTACCTTCTGTGATATGTAATACTGAACCACTTTTCCTTCTGCATACATGTCCAGGGTGGACAGCATTCCTTTGTCTAATGTGTAAATTATTTGCAGAAACTATAAGGTGAAAATTAAAGCTAGCAGAATATCTTTGTATCTTTGGGAATATTTTCATAATTTTGTATCTATGTGGTTCCAGGGCTGCAAAAATTAAAGTGTGAAAGGAATTGGATAAAGATTGAATTACATTTTTTAATGATAATTTTAATTATTAATTAAAATTAGTGAACTTGTCTAATCTTTATCTAATTGTCTCTTGCTGGTTAAAGTTACTTTAGTATCTCATAATGATTTGTTTGAAATGTGAATTGAGTGACACGAGGGAAAATATACTTTGAGTATTCAACTCATTTCTACTAGTTTATAGTGTTTTGAATTAGTAACTGACTCTGTGTATCTTGTGTATTAAACAGTGGGGTTTTAAAAAATTTATCTGCACCCCAATTTCTGCTTATTTACTAGAGCTATACCCATTGTTTATTGCTTTTTCAAATGTAACCTAAGAAATCAGTTTATTTGTGATGTTGGGAGCCATCTCAGAAGTCAGCCTGGGAGATGGAAGCCAGGCTGCTGGCTTGAGGAGCACACTGGTGTGTGCCTGATGGATAATCACAGCACAAGCACAGCCTGGACTTCATGTGCTGTCTGCTTGTGTAAAGAAATTGTGTAGCTGTGAAAGCCCAGGTTTCAGCACAGACATTCACCCTGCTGGGAAGAACCTTTTTTTCCATTAGGTAAATCAGCCTGTGTGAACCTCTCTGCTAATTCAACTAAGGTGCTTCCAGTTTCCAAGCAAACTTCAGTACTTGGGCACTGCACTGTGCAGTGTAGGCACAGCCTGTGAGGAGATGGAAGCTGTGCCCATCTGGTGGCCAAGGAACCCAAATTTCAAGCCCTGAGACGTTACACAGATACCTTGCTCCAGTGTGAATTATTTTACCCTCAAAGGGACCATGTGTAAAAAGCTGGCTCAATTGTCTGCCTACTCTGATGAAGCCAGGCCAACCTCACTTCACCCTGGACAAACAGGGAAGCATAACTGTATTTCTTAAAATTATTCTTACAATGAAGTTTGTAGAAGTGGTTATTTTGGTGGCATCCCTCTAGCACTTATTACCAATTTCTGTAAAAAAACTTTGTTGACTTCTATGTTTTTATTCCCCTTTTTTATAGTTAATTAAGTATTTATCAGGAGTTTATATGCTCAGTGGCAGTGTGTCCTTGACAGATACTATCTTCCTCTGCCTTTCTCGCTGGAGAGACAACAAAGTTATATTGGGTTCTTCAGAAATGTTTCATTCCTAACAACAGGGTGCCTGGTGCTGGAGCTGCATTGTGTTTGGACTCAGTCTGGCTCTGCTATGAATACATGCTGTCATTTTTCTGGGCAGAATATAACTTTATAGCCAGGGCTGTGAGCTGAGTGTAAAGTTTCATTTGGAACAAAATGTTTATGCCCTGAATAAAACAGGCTGGGTGATGATTTAGGTTGGGTAGGACTGGAATCTGTGTGTAGCTTACAGGCAGTAACTATGAATTTTATTGAGATTGTAGACTTAGTGCAGCTACCAACTGCTTGATTTTGAATTTGAGAATATAAGTGAAATACAGGAACTGTTCCCCAAAAGACTAACATTTCAGTATGCAAACTGATTTTCTGCAGTGTGGGTTTTCTGGTGTTTTGTTTTGGGGTTTTTTTGGTTGGTTGTTTTTCACTTGTTTGTGTTTTTTGGTGGTATGGTGTTTTGGGCTTTTTTTTTCCCCCTTTTTTTTTTCTGAAGCATAACTTCACAGAAACATAAGGCTGGAAGTGATTTCTCTTTCCTCCATGGTCTGGTTGTATAAGTACAGATAATAATGTCTGCCTAACATCTCTAAAATCTCCAGTGAAGAGGGATTTCACAGCCTGTCTGGGTAGTCTGGCCTGTCATAGTACTTAATTGTCATGTTTTTCATAATGCAACAGTAGTAGATTCTTTTTGGCCTCTTTTATAATGCAAGATTGTTTAAGATGTGCCTTAGTTAATATGTGGCAATCAACCTGAAAATGTAGAGTACACACACAGGCAATTGCTGGGGAATATCAGTTTAGATAAAGTTCCCATGCTGAAGCTCAGTGTCTTGACCTTGGCTACAGTAATTTGTGATGAAAACCTTGAGTTGACCGTAAGTATTTTAAAATGTAATTTTGCAGTTTTAAAAAACTTTGAAAGCTGCGCTCTTCCCAAAATTTTGATTTCTAATGGTTCCTTCCTGACTCGAGATGTCTGTTAATCTGTTAATTGCAGAGCAGGGAGCTGGGCTGAGCAGCTGAGAATCTGATAGGAGAGGTCAGTCAGGGGGTGTGGTGAGGAGGAAGAAAGGCTAGGACAGGAGAGATTTGAAAGGATGAAGGATTCGGGCTGGTTTGCCGTGGGATGAGAACCAAGGCGTATTAGACAGCCAGACAGAGATAGTGTCTGCACATTTGGAACATTTCAGACTTACTTGGAGAACGAGTGGAATGAACCTTTTTCACTGGGAAGAGAGAGAAAGCATAGTTGTTGGTAGCAGTTTTGAAGATTTCTGTTCTTTCTTGCGAGAATGAATGAAACACACAGTCATTTAGATGATGCCTTTACCCTTCTCTTTTTCCTTCAGTCTTGTGAGTTTGGAAATGATAAGCTTTTGGGTGGTGATGACATTTGGTTTCAAGTCACTGGGATGTGTCAGTTTTGTCAGTTGCCTTCTTGAGTTTGCATCAGATCATGTGCTTTGTTTCGAACTGTAAATGTGTCTACCTTTTGCATCTCTCACTGCTCTGTATTTTCTCTTTGGTATATTATTTCTGTGAGAAAAGGAAGGAAAAATAGGCACTATGAGCCCAGAAGACTGACATCTGTGAACCCTTCTGCCTCCGCCTCTAACTCCATAATCTGCTAGCCAATTTCAACCATATGTGAAAGATGAGAAAAGTCTCAAGAGATTAATTTTCTACCGTTTTCATGAAAAATTTGGAACTGAATAGAGGAAACAGTTCCAAGGTAGAGGTTTTTCAAGGGAAAGGAGGAGCATAACTCAGCCCAGGTAATTCTCTTTTGCTTAAAACTGGCTGCCCAGTCAGTGCAAGGATGTAAGTGTTGATGCATACACAGGTCTGGACTATGTACAGAATATTTTGTTTCCTGTTCACTTGGCATACTGTAGGAGATCTGGGGAAGAATGAGGGATCAATTCTGTGGGAGGTGTGGGAGAAGAGTCACATTTCTAGGCAATTAGTTCGCTGCATGTGGGACAACTGGTGTTTCTGAGACAGTGTAGTAGCCAAGTTTTTTTGAGTGGAATTGCAAAACAGTGCCCAAATCACTTTGCTGAATGGCTGTCATCCATTTATGAACTTCACCGTGTGTATGAGTAACTTTAATGGTATGCATTGTTTTTCACACTTTCAAAACTGCGTTTAGCTGATTGTCCTGTGTATGCACTGTAGTTCAGATATCCCACAGATCAAGCTTCCTTCTGATCTTCTTTTCAGCAGTGCTGTAACTCAGGCTTTTCCTGTGGTCCCTTTGAATGTTTTTGTAATGTATTATACTTGCTTCAATCTGTCAAGCTCATGAAAAATAGCTTTATTATTTGTTTAAGCAGAAATAATGGGAAGGTATGTACTGTCACCTTCTGGGCTGGAATAAATGGCAGACAATGGCATAGGGACCTTGTAAGGTTCCCTTTAAGTACAGGAGTTCTTATGTCCAGGCAAAATCTGACATTTATGCTGCTTATTCTACTATATATCCTTTGACTATTTGGAGTTGTAAACAGGATGGGTATAGGAAAAGATGGGTAAGAGGCTTTTTGGGGTTTTTTTTGGTGATTGTAGATGGCTCTAAGTATGATTGTAGGCCACGTATGTTAATTGGGCTCCTTAGTTTAAACATTAGAGAATGCAGCTCTTAATTAATACCAAAGTGTTGGGCGTTGGCAGTGTCATCTTAAGCTCCTCATTCTTGGCATGAAGTGCACTTCCCTCTGCACAAGTCACAAAGGTCAGGTTTACCTGTTGTGAGAAGCTTTGATCCAGTTCAGGGACAAGAACAACTGACTAAACATGCTGTATTGCCCTTGCTTTTGCCTTATGAGACATCCTCAGTATGGTTTGGTTTCTGTTAAAAATAAACTATTTTATTTCTACAATTAACACAGCAGATACTTGATACAAGTCTTTTAGACGATCCATGTTAAAGGACCTTAATTAGATTTTCCAAGAATTAAAGTTAATGCACAATCCTTTGTTAGACTTCACAAACTTGTATGAGGAAAAATAGTGGGTTGTGATACCATTAAAGCTATTTTCTCTAGTAATGACTAGAGAATTATAGTAAATTACCTCACAGCAGTATGCTTAGTTATCCACTCTAAAAAATACTTGCTGTTGTTGGTGAGAGGAGTGGTTGTGTTGTAGTTATTTTGTTACCGAATGTGCTTGAATATTCCTGATGCTGTCCTTCAGAGATAAGTCAGTAAAGCTGATTTCTTTGGGAGGCTTTGTGTTTCTATACCTTCTAAGCTGCAAAAATCTTGGTGTGGACATACTTTTTGCAGAAGATAATGAGCTATATGCTATGAACTTTTGTCAGTCTTTTTATTTGTTTAAAACTTAAACACTAGAAATTGTTTTTCTGTATTTATTTGTAGAGAAGGGACTTAGCTGCAAATTGAGACTTTTAAAATGATTACCAGTTCTTAAATATACATTTTTATTATATTTACTTGTCTGAGATATGAATGGTGTATAAAACCAATATAGTAAGTTGGAGAAAACTAAGGTTATTGTAGGAAAATTGTAGCAGCTGTCTTTTTTGTTAGGCAGTGGCACTGCCATATATATATGCAAAGCAGGCACTTAGCCCAAGTAGAAGCTTTCTGTTTTAAAATAATTTCACTTGCAATCAGAGAAGGATAAAAGGACCCCTGTAATGAAGTTTGTCTGGATGCCACCACAGTGTTGGTTTCTTACGTTTGCGTGTTTGTAGTTCTTTTCCTTTATTTCTGGCTGTAATGGCCCAGGCCGGGGAGCTGCAGCCGGAGCAGCTGCCAGGACCGAAATACCCAGGCAGGCCTGGGCTGTGCAGCTGCAGCAGGAGCCCAGGGAACACCTCCTGCCTCTCCTGCCTCCCTGGCTCTTGGAGAGGGACTCGGCTGAGAAGTGGAAGAACTCGTTCCAGCCTTCTGTGCCATTCTATGCTATTCTTACTCGGCTCTGCAGGCAGAGATGAATGACTCAGTGAATTTAAATGAGTGAAAAAAAGATGTGGAAACAGTAGGATAAATCATTCCTCATGCCCACTGCGGCAGTGTTTGGATCTCTGTAAACTTTTTTATATAGAAAATACTCAAATTCTCTATTCTAATGTTTATGACATAGATACAGTGAAGATAAATTGTAAAACATACATGTATATATAGGGGTGTGTGTGTGTGTCTGTATGTATCCTTATGTACTCAGTATGTGGCCAAAATTACAGCCTGCCAGTATGCTCTACTGCTAAAACCTAATATTTTTATTTTAGCAAATTTACTGTTAGCGTGGTGTTTAAAAAGTCCTCATAAAAGGTTGGTTTCACAGGATGGGTAAACTTCACACTTACTAATTACAACCAGATTCTATCAGGACCTGTTAAATAATTTCTCATTTAGTTATGCTAAGATAAATCTGACCTAATTAAATTTTAGTTAAATTTAATCTGTAGTAGTTAATGCTGTTGCAGCAGAACAGTTATTTGATCACAGTTGTTTCTCATTGTTTTAGCCAAGGATTTTAAATCTAGTAATTACTTTTCCTGATTTTTTCCATACAGACCTAGAAATATTGAAAGTGGCAAATAGAGAGAATTTCTTTGCTTTTATTGTTTCCTGTCAGATAAATAGTACTATTAAGGAAGCTGTCAGCAAATTTAGCTTCCCTTACTTTAAGAAATACTGGAATAGAATGTTTATGTATAAAACAAATACCCCCCTAATTATTGTTTTACTGATTTATATGTAGACTTTATAGCTACTTAAAACTGAAGATGTGGTCTTTGGGCACAGGAATACACAGTACAAATATGACATCACATAGTAAATCAGTTTTAAAAAGGGGGAGAAGGGGGGTTTGTTTATAGTAAGGAAGACTAGTGATATAGTAATAATAACTCAAATAACTCTGTGGTTTCACTTTGAGATTGTAAGAATATTTTCTTCTCATTTGTTAATGTGCAGGGATAAAAAAAAAGCAGTGAGGTCCTAAGACACTTGAATGACAAGTGGTGCCATAATATGTGAGACTGGTAAGGGTGTTGTGAGCAGGAGTCACTTCACTGAGGAAATCTAGAGTCATTTAAGAGGGAGTGTGCTGAAAGGGATATTGAGTTCTGTTGAGGAATGGAAGAGTTAAATGTGGAAACAACTATTCAGACGTTATGTACTTTGAAGCAGTCATCAAAACAAAGTCTTTCATTTTGAAGACGAAGGTCTGTAAAAGGAAGCAAATATTGTCAAAGTGATATCATGGCCAGCAACTTGATTTTCTTGACTGGTTTTGGAAGAGTGGGAGAAGGGTTAGTAACAAAAGAACTGAGCTGAGAACATAATAAGGTATGCAGAAAAATAAAGAATGGGCTTTTAATGTGGTATAAACAAAACTAGGAACAGACTTGATGATCCAGAAACGAGGGAGGAAGATAGGTGGAAAAAAACCAGGGCTCCGAAGTTAATTAAGGTTCTCATTAAACACTGGGAGACCCATTGTGAAGAGTGAATTGTGTGTAGCACCAGGGCAATGTGCATTGTCCTCTTACTCCTGGCTGCCCTGTTTCAGAAGGAAGCTTGCACTAGCTAAGTGAGAAAGCATCTGAAATTGCCAGTAAATCCAGAATAATGTGCCCTAAAATTCTGTCTGAACTGTACTGTGTGTAGCCAGTGCTCATGATAATAGCAGGAACAGGTTTTTGTTTGTAAAGAAACAGATAAAACCCCAAAAATGTAACTTCTAAAAAAAATTCTTAAAAACATATAGTGCAAAACTTTACAGAGCCTTTTTACAGAGAGCCCAAATAATCCACAAACTAACTGAAATAAGACTTTGCTTAAAATCTCAACCTTTTTTATGACTTTGTCTTTTGGGTTGTGATTAATCCTTCATAGATTTTTTGTTATATATTCATGGAAACCAGTGCTTAATTTAAATGATTATGTGGCTATGGAGTTTTACAGTACCTATGTTTTAGTTTTGCTCTACAGCAAGATGAGGTATAGCTTCTCTTTGGTGCTGGTTTCATGTATTCGTTGTGCATATGGTATCTTTTCTGCCAAGTTCAAATCTTAAAATGTAGTTAAATCCATAGTTTTCAGACATCAGAATTCAACATACATTTAATGATACTGTTGTATATCACTTCCAGTCTTCCTGCAATATGTTCATGCATATAATGCAAAAGAAAAACCCAAAGACATCAACAGCCTTAAGACAGGCTTCTAATTGAAGATAAATCAAGATAATTCTGCATACTGAACTTTTTTACTGTATCAACTAACTTGTCTTCTGTATCTGATTGCTGAGGGGAAATGAACATTTATGTGAATGTTCTGTATTTAAATGGCAATTCAAATAAGTCACTTTTCCCTTTCTGTGCTGGTGTGATGCCAGTTCTGATCTCTCAGTGTTGCTTTTTTCATGTTTTTGTGTTCGTGTTACAAGCTTAAACCCAGAATCACTCTGGGACACTGAAGTCCAGCACAGTTATATTCTATTTCCAGATGCTTATTATACAAAGGCTGGTGTAATCCCACAAGCCTTTTTAGTATTCCTATGTTTTGAATACTTTATTCATTTGTACACGTTTATAGTTAGTTCTTTGAACTTGACGGTGGTTTTGGAGATCAGGCATTTTGGTGAGACTGCCAGGAAACACTGAGAAGTAAGCCTATTGCAATATCCTGGCTTCCCCAGATAAAGCTAGACATCCTGGCTGGATGTTTACCAGTGTTATTACAGAAGAAGGTATTTGTGTCTTGATTCTTTCCTAGATTTGTCCATCCTTCTCCACCCTTGGTTTTGTTATTCTTTTAAGGATGGTTGGAATAAGCATGTCATGAATTTACCTTTATTTTACCGACATGCGCTTTCAACATGTAACTGCAACCAACCAGTTTAAAATCTAGGAATACCACAAACAAACAGTTATTACATTTAGCTGAAATATTTAATAGCACAGGAGGATGACGTATGTGATGGAATCTGATAGTAAATTCCTTTGTGGCAGTTACATAAAGCAGTTAGTTTCAGTGCTTAATTGGTAACACTGAAGCTTGCTTCACTTCCGTGAGGTGTGGGAATATGAGGTGCAGAGGTAACTGCATTCCATCAAATCTCAGTCTAGACAGGCACGAGAGCATCATTCATCCCGTAGCAAACAAGGCAGGCTAATCACCTTCTTAAAGGTGACCTTGCAGCTGAAGAATGTGCTGTGGTGGGCACACACAAAGGCAAGGAGAGAGCTCAGTGCCATCACCAGCAGCACAGGTCCTGGAGTTAAGGGTCTCACCTGAAAGGATGTGATTGGAATTGCAGAGTGCTGGCTCCTCCTCATTTTATAGGGATAGTGGTTTTTGAAAGAAATGGTTTGTTGAATTGCTGTACAGTTAATTATGTTTGATTGAAGGAAAAGCTTATTATCTAGTTGAGGTGGGAGGAAGTTTGAAGTGCACTTCTATAGCAATAAGTTATTAGGAAGCACTAGTAGAAACTCAGCTCCCTTTAACTGAAGAGTAACAGAGCGAGCTTTGACTTTTTCAAACAGCATTTACAGGAAAAGAGGTATTTTTATTGTATTTTAAAAGAGTTATTTTTATTGTATTTTACTTATGAAAGTGGATGGCATCTACTTCTAAGGCATAGAAAAATTAAGAGGTATGTGTGATGTGGCACAAAGTGAGCCCTGTTTAAATATTTCTGCTGGATTTGGTAGCCTTATCTCTACACAGACATTACCAGAATTAGCTGGAGAGGACTTAGGGGTGGAAAAATGAGAGAGCTATTCAGGAAAGTGTGGAAAGTTGTTTTCAAGTTTTCTTGGTTGTGTGAGGACAAGTAGTTAATAGCAGATGCCCCTAATAGCACAGGAGGCAGAAAGTGTGAGATGCATCATGACAGCTTGAGGATAATTGTTAAGAACTCTTAACAAAGAGATGTAAAGGAAGAGGATGAGTTCAGATGGAAACTAGTTTGCCAACTGCTGTGCTTTGATTGACTCTGTGCTTGTGCCTAACCTGTGGTGTTAAGATAGCTCTTGGAAAAAAGTTTTGAGTATGCAGATGATGAGTTGCTGAAGGAGAAATTTGGTAAATTAACGCTGTAGTTTCATATTTTGTTAGCTGGCTTTGTGGACATCCTTCCTTCTTCCTTGTCAATTGTTCTACTTGAGCAGGGGATCATAATCCTGCAGATTAAGATCCAAGTGAGCATTTAAAGAAGGGAAGATGTGAATGTTCTTAGTGGAGAATGAGCACAGTTCTGTAGTTTTGTATTCACTCACAAAATCAAAATTACCTAAAAAGCAGAGCATTATAAACATTAAATTAGTCATATAAACCCCTAAACTATCATTACAGCAACTATCTGACCTTAATTCAGATGCTTTGTGCATAACTATGACAGTTTTTATGAGGTGTTTTTCTCTGCCTCATTTGGTGAAAAAGGGATAATTTCAAGGCCTTGCAGGGAATGGACTTTCAGAGTTGCACACTCTCCTGCTTCTTCCCCATGGATGTTATATACCCTAGTTCAGAGGTGGTTCTTTATGTGTGCTTCTTTCTTGATACTATCTCTTCTTAAATTTCACTTATTGCCCTTATTTCAGTTATTTTAGAAAGACATTTTTATTTCCAGTTGAACATTGCTGCTTTATATATTTCTTCTCTTTAATGAAAAGAAACGAGTTGTATCATGTTACTAAAAAGAGATCTTTGATAAGTGCTCAGATCAAGTGCAAGAGACTGAAGTTTATTCTTCCCTAGAGGAATGCTTAGCTTCTCTGACTCTTCTGGTATGCTTTCAAAAAGTAAGGCTCCTTTTCAAAAAGTAAGGCTCCTTTTCAAAAAGTAAGGCTCCTTTATTTTTCTACTTTTATTGTCTTGTAGAGCACAAACTGAGATTCTTAATTGCTGGTAATATAATTTGTCACTGTGTAGACAAAAACCAAAATTCTTCTCAGCATTATCAACTCCTAGGTGGCAGGGGGGAAGGGTGGGTGTGACAGTTCAAAAAGAAAATGATCATCCTTTCTTGGAGATCTGTATCTAGTCATTAATGTGATAGCGGATACCTTGTAGTTCTGCTAGATTTATTTTGAATTCTCATCTTTGTGTTTGGAATTGTATTGTGCAAGACTGATGAGATCAGTCTTTGGACTTAGCTTAGAACTGCTGTAGCCTTTGCTTGCTCTGCCCTTCCTATCCTTCCGGTTTTTATTCACCAAATGTATACAAATGTGAACACAAATACTGTCTTCATCTCAAATGTCTCCATCTGAGGACAAAGATAGAGTTCCTTTCTCATGCCCCATACTTGGCATATGGTGGCATTTAGCTTGTTCTGTTAAGGACTGCAGAAGACTTGTTCTAGCAGAAGACTTATTCTAGCATATGACAATAAACCTCTCACAGCTTTAAAGTAAACAGAATTAAATGAGAGTGAGAGTTAACTAGGATTTTGGCAATGGTACTCCAAGAGAGAAGCTTTTAAATTCCTCTTCTGTGATCCACCAAATATTTGCTTTTGGCCATCAGGAGCTGACAAATCATGCAGTGCTATCTGTCTCTACGGATTCCTGTACTTGAGTTTAATTGTCCAAGTGCAAATGATCACACCAAGTAGCAGTGCTTGAGCAGCATAGTCAGAATCTGTTTGTGTGAGGTCTGCATCCCCTTTTACACTTACTATACACCAGCAGCTTAAATCTGGATCCCCTGGCTGGCCTCAGGGCCCTACCTAATTCAGGCTTGCTATTTCTGTGTGGAACAGAAATAGATGCACTCAAAGGTAAAGTTGCCTGCTGCCCTTCAGGGCAGAAGTTGGTTTGGAAGCAGTGTTTGGCTTTTGCTTTGAACCTGTGACAGTATTAAACACAGTGCATAGTTGTGAGCTGCAAGCCCTGATATTTTGTAAAAACAGCTGAGAGAAAAGGAAATAGTAGTTACGGCTGCTGTGTAAGATGAAGAAAGGAAATGGGAGCCTCCCTTAAGTGCAGCCACTAAGAAGGATAGTTAAAAATAGCTGCTTTTCCCCTCTAAACAATTGTCTAAGTTGCCATAAATCTTATTTTTTTCTTGGGACGTGGAGACAAGCCTCATTCCCTGGGTGTTCTGTTCTGAAACAGCAGTTGTGTTTTGAGAACCTGCTCTGCACACATTGATTATTGCAGTACAGATGTTTAAAAGGAAAAAATAAACATTGAGGCCCAGCTGTAATTGTAATGAGCAAAAGCATGACAGTAATTAAAAAAATAAATAGACAGTGGATGGGAGGAGGACCAGTGAGATGAAGTATCTTAATGTTGCTT
The DNA here is from genome assembly GCA_013399455.1 of Anthoscopus minutus. Classification (NCBI taxonomy): domain Eukaryota; kingdom Metazoa; phylum Chordata; class Aves; order Passeriformes; family Paridae; genus Anthoscopus; species Anthoscopus minutus. The sequence goes on along the minus strand of VWYI01038321.1, from coordinate 38,613 downwards.
TATGTGCTACCAGCAAAAAGGAACAGATACCTGGTTGGCAGCCTCCAAGTGCATTGTCATCTGCTTCTTCTTGTTCATCATCTTGTTTATCATCTTGTTCATCTTCATCATCAACTTGTTATGCCAAATGGGTGACAGATTGCAAATATCTGTAGTTTTGTATCATCCACTCGTGCTCTTTGTCTTTTTGATTGAGCTGCTTCTGAGATGTTTAATGAAACAGCTAAGAAACAGATGACTAAAGAGCTAGTGTGTGCAATTGCCCAACTACTTAAATATATTTCAATGACTCAGCAAAAAGTGTTTATTTGGTAGACGCATGGTGGATGTTCCTTATTTTAGATGAAAGTGAATTTCTAATCTTAAGCTGCATCTAAATTAGCAGTTCCAAGTGTCTGTACTCTGACATGCTTTCACTGCTTTTCTTAGAAGCAACAGGAAACTAGAATGTTCCTTGTGTAACTTATTTTCTTCCTTGTCTTTTGACAGTGAATCTAGTTGGGGTTTTATATTGCAAGAAAAAACAAATTGTAAAGATGTGAACACGTTGCTGGAATTTCATTACTTTTATCCTTTTTTTCATATTTGTGTCCTTCCTTTGGTTTTTTTCACTTTTGTTTCTCTTTTCTGCCCAGTGTTCTTCAAGTGTCTGTTCTGCCCATGTAGAAGAGAGAAGAGGTAATTTGAGCCTTAGCATGATCCAGTTATGTTGTTGGAATCCTTTAGTATCTAATACTAGTACATGCAGAATTATTCCTAGTCCTGCTTTTTCTGTAGATACCAGGATACTCCTAGACTCAAAGGACATTTGAATGAGTATATGAAACCCTAAGAGTGTTTTTGTTTAACCTTTTCTGAAGCTGTTAATTTTTCACATCTCAAATAGTAAGTTTAGTGTGAGGGAGTCCAGTGGGCTACTGTCTGAGAATCAATAAAAGCAGATTATATGGATTTACTCAGATATTGCCAACTTCTCAGTGCAGTTTGGTGGATTTTAAGATGCATGTACTGTGGTGAAACTTTAATGTAGTTGTGGCTGTCTTTTCTTTTAATCATTTGATTTCAAATCCCTTCTTATTTGTAACAGCCCTTATTTTTACTAATGGTGAGCTTTGTAATTTTTCTTAAGGCTTTTTGTGTGTGAGAAAGAGCAAAGGCAGGATGATTGTGGTCTTAATTAAAATTTCTGGCCTTGGAATTAGGAGACAACATTTTAAGTCATCTTTGGACAGTTGGAACTTTGAGCATCTAAAATTCAAAATGGGCAATGTAGTGTTACTAGGTTCTTGAATTAAAATGCTCTAGTTGCCAAACTTTACATTATGGCCATATAAAAACCATTATGAAAGTGGACATGGACACTGGGCTATAGCTTCTTTACTGTGGCAGAAACATTCTAACTAGGTGTGGATGTCAAACTATATTAATGAAAAAGTAGAATAGAATTAAAAGTACCGTAATCTGTTGTGGCATACAGATGAATGTGTTGTAGAGTATTGATTAATAAGACATCCCTAACAGAAAAGGTTCAATGATTTATTACTTGGAAGCAGTGAAAATTTAACATGAAAATTTAGTGAGGTGCAAAAATGCTGGTAACATAATTAGAGATGAAGTTCTTTCTGTCTTGGTTTTCCCCTGCGACTGAATGGCTGAAGCACCAGGTGGGCACTAGGCTACTGTGAAGAATGAATCCTGTTCACAGAGGCCATGGAACAAAGATCTGTTTAAGCATGTGGGGGAAAAAAACCCCATATTTGAGTTAGTCACCAGAAAAGACTGGACAGAGAATTGTTCTTTGCTGAAAGTCTTTGTAGATTTCTTAGTAAATAAACTAAGGAGTAGATTTTTAATGATGACACATGCATGCAGTTTATGCATAATTATCTGTCTCTGCCATAGTATGAATGTGTTCCTTCTTTCAGGTCTGTAGTATGTAGTCTTGTCGATACTAAACAGGAATCTGCAAACCAATTAAAAATACATGGTATCTTAATTTTTATTTGTTGATGTAATTCTCTAAATACTACGGAATACAAATATGCAGTCTTGCATCCAGATACTTCAGTGAGAGCTTTCTGCTGTAAGGTTATGGAAGAAATTAATTGAAAAAGAGAAAAAAAAAAGCAAAACAGCCACAAACTCAAAACTTCATATGGTGACAACAAGATGTTATTAAAAAGAACTCTTGTTGTATGCTTTGAAGTGAGCAGTTTATTTCCTACTGTTTGCTAGAATAATATTTTTCTCCAAAGTACAACATTGTGACCAGAATCATAGAATAAATGCCAGGGACCTAGAGGGTGAGCAGGAGAAGGGGAAGAATGAAAAGCTGCTTCTACAAAGCAGAGTAACTCTTTACTGGAGACCACAAGCATTTTCAGTCTTTTTTCTCTGTTGCAGCTGCATCTTCTCACTGGCTTTTGGTCTTGTCACTTGGTTTTGACCTCCTTTGCTTTTGTCTGCTTTTCTGAGCAGTGGCACTACTGCTGCTTTTTCCACTCACCCGTGCTCTGCTTTTTCACTGTTTTTCATATACGAGCTTTCTTCATATTTTTGGGGTTTTCTTCTATTTTGTGTGGGAAAAACAAGATTAGAAGACAGTCGTGCTTTTAGTTCCATCTTTACCAGAAAAGGTGTTTGGCTGCTGGATGAGGAGCTGAAGTTCACCTCAGCTTATTTGTAAAGCACCAGATTTTTCCCTGCCTGTGGAAGCAATGTGTGCAACAGTCCCATGTCCTGGAGAGACTGTAGAGCATGTCCAGTGCTGCTGGTCTGTGAAGAATTGAGTTTCCAAACTAACAGCTTCTTCTGAAGTTTTTCAGAGGCCTATAATTTTGGTACTTTGTCAAGAAAATGAGCAATACTCTCTCTGTTCCCCTTCCACTTCCCCACAAGAAAAAAAAAAAGCTTGCCACAAGCCAACCAGGAGCCACACCCTTGGTATGAGGCAGCCTGTCTGCCACAGCTTAAATTCAGCTTCTTCCACTTTTAGAAGTCATCAACAGAATACTTTAAAAAAGTATTTTAATATGGACTTCACAACCTATTTTTTCTAGTCTTACTGCAGGCATGACAGCATCATTTTAACAGTGTCTGTTTTTAATTTCTAAGTAAAAAAGTAGAAAAGTGCTTGCTGTATGAAATCTGTGACCTCGCTGATAGTTCAGCGAATGTCTTAAGCAACTGAAAATGGAGTTCTTCTAAGATGTGTCAGATCCTTAATTACAGGCAGAATTCCAGGCTGGGTTATAATAAATATAATTGCTCCCTCCCCTCTCAATATAAATTAAAAGTAAGTAAATATAAATAATGTCAACCCAACTGTCCCTCAATGCTCTCCTCAACTGACTGACATTGAAAAGGTGGCTAACAGTGCAATTAGTTTTTAGAAGTCCTAAAGCTTGAATTTCAGGTTATGTATATGACCATACTGAGGTGAAATAATGTGAAGATAAATGAGAACAAGAGTACTTGTTGTGGTGGTCTGTTTAACAAAAGCAAATCATGATAAAAGCCAATGACAAAACAGACCTAGTGCGTTAATGTAAATATTTGTAGCCTATTTGGCCCGAATTACCATTGTCTTCCACTGTTGCAGTTTTGATGAAAACTTTCCTTCTGCTTGAATTTGTCTTGTAACATTATTAACAAATTTTTAAAAATATCAATTCAGTACTCAGTAATTTCATGGAGTTTGCATGGAGAAATCTGTAACTACTGGCAATTTTTTTTAAGAAGACAGGCAAGCACTCCATTATCTAATGATGGAGAATTGACATCACTGCTCTTGTGCAGCTCCTCCCCACTCCTGGTGCTTCTCAAACAAACTGACATTTGTGGAGGACAGTGTTCTAGTGACTGCTCAAGCTTGTTTTCTGCTCTGTAAGCACAATAATGTGTATTCAGGTGAGTGTTTTTAATGGACCTATTCACAAGAGCATGAAACTCCTCAGAGCTGCACATGCTCCAGTTTTTACAATCAGGCTTTTGAATAACAAAACCTTGTATCCCAGTGGAGAGAAATTTTTGTGTTCTGTCTCTTGGACAATCCCAGTGGCATAAACTGTGTCTGACAACTGGTTTTATGTATGAGAGATTGTTTTAAAGGCCTTTACAGGAGACATAAATGTTTGTCATGGTCCCTCTTGTGAAGACAGGGTTGAAATGGCTGCGCAGGCGTAGGTGTGCAGCTGGTTGGTATGGATGAGGTACCTTATCACATCCTCCACGTTTCTGCCTGCATAAGACAGCATGGTATTCTAATGGGGCCAGCAGGAGGTTTGATGTTTCTTAATTGACTCAAGACTGTTTTCTGTGGCCATGAGATGTGTTGAATCTTAAAAAGGAATGTGAGAGACTGGCTGAAAGGTACAGGAGGGAATCAGTGTGGAGAATCCCCTCCTTTAGTATATGCCAGGTGAAGTTATGGCAGCTGTGTTGAGATAGTTACCCGTCTTGGAAAGAGTTTTTCATCCCCTTCTTGATGAAACATATTCCTGCAGCAAGGAGAGACCTGCTCCAGGTCTGCCAGGCATTACAGTTGATAGGGCACTGGCTGTTGGGGGATTCTGGTAAGTGCATGTTTTGACACTCATGTTTTAAATTCCCCAATGCTGCAGTTCCAGTCACTGCTTATGATGAAATCATGTAACCAGTAAATTATTTACAGAGGCAGGGCTGCATTGGCAGAGGTGCCCTCATTGTGAAGTGAAAGCTCCCTAAAGCAATGAAACAATAGCGAGTAGAATTGGAGCAGAATTTAAATGAAGTAAAGATTTTGTGGCAGCCAGTCAGAAGGTCAGATCAGGTTTTCTGAAGTACTGGCTGGGTTTGTCTCTGCAATTTGATACTGCAGCCCTGGAAGTTTGTAGAGCTTTCTGGTTTTGTTTATAAGGTGACTAAAATGTGTGTTTGTCATAGCATCTTCTAATAAACTACTATGGCTTTGCTTATCAAGAACCTGTAAGAGATTCACAGATCCTCTTCTCAGGTATTGTTAGCAAGGCTGGGTAGACAAGGTCACTTCAGTTCAAGCTTGTTGAGCATACTAACCACTCTTGGTATGGCAGAAATAATGAAAACAACAGCAACAAAACTACACTTCTTTCTCTCTACCTCCAAACTTACTCCCATCCTCCACATCCCAGGCAAAAACCTGACTGAGAACAGACTTGTTAGCAGATGGGAAACTCCTGTTGTGACTGTCCAGCATGGACTACACAGGCCTCCCAGGTCCATAGCCTTGTCTGAGCAGAGCATGGGACAGAGGTAACTGGCTGTCTTGGATGAACATTAGGGAGGAATTCAACAGAAACAAACAATTGGATTTTAAGGGAAATTTTGGAACACCTTACGTTTCAATATCTCGTGAATTCTTGCTGCTTTCAAATATTGTTACCCTTGAATTTATTATCCAGCACTATCATTACAGGTTAACAATATGGTACTAGGTTATGCCAGCACGTATTTAAAAGCAGTCTGGGAGTTTTCACGTGTGTATTTGATGTTACCTCTGAGATCAAATATTAACCAACATTACAATATTTACTGCTATAACTTGCTTGCATAATTTTACGAGTTTAACAATGATTATGGGTATGATACATTTTCAAAAGTTGTGTGGAACTGAGGAAAAAAAAATTGATGGTAGATTTCCCCCTTACACACTCCCAATGGGGGCCACTGAGGCTAGCAGACAAATTCTCTGAACCTTTCTAAATATTGTTCATAATCAGTAATAGATGTCTTGTTTTTCTGATTCTTAACTATTCCCTGTGATTTATTATTTCATTAGAAGCAAGCCATTATCCCACAGGAAATGGTTTTAGATCTAATATATACCACTGTAAGAAATAATGTTTTTTTGGCTTTTCATGGTTTCTTTTTAAGGTAAGGCCAGATAGTCAATTTCTGAAGAATTATGAGCAACTTACCCTTTTATAAATGAATTACCTGTTGTTCTTGGCAGTTTATTGAATATACACAGAAGTAGTGCACCATAGCTAGAAGATACTTCAGATCCTTTCAGCTGTAGATAATCATATAGTGGGACAGACTCTGCATTTCAGTGTTTTGGAAATGTAATCTGTGTTACTGATGGTCTTGGAGCAGGTAGGACAAAGTAAAAACTCCTGGACTGGTATGTAAGCTAGGCAGCTGGAAGCAAAGGGCAATATTCACTTGTCATTAATTTGATGCCCAATGGTGCTTGCCAGGGTCAGTGCATTGGGATTTGCAAATGGTGCTACAGTGTCACCATTCGTACAGTTTTTGGTTTTGTGGGCAGTTTATTACCTTGAAAATAAGTAATCCATAAGATAATAAGTTATTCTGTTCTAAAATGTTTAATACAAAATTCTAGCTACACTTCTTTTATGTAGGTAATTTTATCAAGAAATACATTTCTCTCTGTCTTATCCCTTTACCTGCCATCCTTCTTTTCGTCTTTTTAATTTCAGGGCAAACAGAAGTAATTTCTCTGTGGGGATGGTGCTTAATGTGTTTAAAGATGATGTATAAATTTGTAACTATGAATGCTGAATTTGGGGTTTACATGGCATTGCTTTTGAAGAAGTGTCTGCAATTAACAGTAGTTGAGGTTTGGTGAGTGAGTGCCCTTTGAGGTAGGGAGAGGCAGAGGGGTACTTAGAGTTCTTTGCTTACTTGTGTCCCATTTGTCTCATTCTGGCAAGAGCCTTCAGGAGCTAGGCAGGAGACTGAGGCTTCTGGAGCTGATGATTCAGTCATCCTTCTACAGCAGCAATCCATTAGGAAATCTCTCCCAGCTTCTCTTCTGCTCCTAGCAATGTAGTCCTTCTTCTCCCTTGTACTCTTCTGGAACCCCTCATTAAGCAGCTTTAAGTCTCTAACTGGCAGAAGTTTAAGCAGTGTTTTTGTGGGGCTACTGACCTAGTTTTCTGCCAGACTGGTGAGTTACAGCAGCTCGTGGGGCTCCTGCTGTGGGTCAGCTCCAACACTTGTTAAATAGTGGGCGTGTGCAGTGCTTTTGTACCCTGCTTTGAAATTTTCAATGTTTCTGGCAATTATTCCGAGAAAGAAATTTAGCTCAGCCTGCTCAGTATTTATTCAGGAACTTAGGGCTGTTAGATGGTGAAACACAATCTGTGTGTGTACTTAGATTCTGTGAGCGGCTGGGTTTCTTAATAACAGACATCTATATCCTATTGTAAATGTAAATTTGAAGAGCTTGTGGCACTTCCCTCTGGTGCAGAATGGTCGGTATTTCTTCTTTTATGTTCTTGGAGCAAGGTTTCATAGCCAGCCATCTAAACTTACCCTTCAAACATGTATCAGACTGATAACATAATTAATGTCTGTTGGTGAAGCTGGACTCTTCTGTGTAGAAGATGAATGATTGTAACAACATGAAATATTACAATGTCACAACAACACTTCAAATATGAAATTTGCTGTAGAATTCTGTCGAATAGTGCAGTATTTATGTGCTGGACAAAATGATTTACAAGGTGTAGGCAGTTAAAAGAATTACTTCATTATGAAAGATCCAGGTGATCAACTCGTACAATTCATGAGATACAAATTTTTAAGACTTTGTTGCTGTGTATTTTTCTTCTAACAGCAAATCTTTGAATTTTTTTCATCTGCCTTCCAAGCTGAAAGGCTTGGGAGCTATTTGCCTGCTTATCTTTCCTTATTTTAGTAACCATTTCCGTTAAGGAGATTGAAAAGATGTTCTGGGTAATCAAACACCTTTTTATCTAACCTTATTATCAAAGTTCATTCTCGTAAAACTAATTTAAGGTCTTTTTTGTTGTGATACAGTGTGCAGTTGTCTTGAATGGTTAATCTGTCTTTATACATCATCTCTCTGTGAAACACTCCCTCCTCGAAGTGCCTGTACCTTATCCTGAAGGAAGACCTGAGATGTTTGCATTGGACAAGTAGTCTTGAATTTCATGAATACTTGTGTGTAAGGAAAGGCAAGTCTGATTATTTGCAACTTGAAATTCCAAAGTTCACTGGTATTTGTCCAGGAGTGAAGTTATTCAGGGTCAGCACAAAGAAGGAAGTAACAGATTTACTGCTCAGAGATGGTTCGGAAATGTCTGTGTGGAGTAATTACTCGCAGGAAGCTGTATGGGAATACGAAGTCTGAAAAGGCCAAAATTGACGAGTTATAAAATTTGGGGAGAATCCAGGCACCTGTGACTTGCAGGCTTATCGCTGATTTTGCTCTTTAATTCGAGTGGTGGTTGCCCAACAATCTGCTTTTGATTTTGTGTATTTCAATGTGGATTTGTTTATTTTCATTTTAAAAATATATTTGTTTTTAAATATATAATTATGGTAATTTTTTCAACTTTTTGCTTGGTTTCTAGAGGCTTGTCAGAGGTTAGCATAAAATGGTTTTCAGGAAGGAAATCACATTGTTAATAAATAATCCAATTAAAATTTAATGCATAGAATGTATGGATGTTTGATTTCTCTGGGACAGAAATTGATCATTTGTAGTTACTGAAACAATGAATGTTTTTTCAATAGTTTATTTGAAGGGATGTTCAGAGAACCTCTTTGCATATTCCATCAAAATATATGCAAATTGACTACCCAGAAGTCCATTCACTGAGCTATCAAAAATGTATTAAAGCACTATAAAATAATTGAACCAAGCGATCCAGAAGTGTTATCAGTAACATAGCAGTCTTTGCATTTCTCAGTTCTTTACCAATAAATCTGAAATTTCTTCATCAGCTGGTAGATATACTTGGTAATAGGTTGCTGTGAAATAGGTGGTGTTACATTTTAGTTCCACAGAGGTCAAAGAATGAAGTGCGGTGGCATTTAGTGCTCAAAGGTTTAGTATTTTACTGTTCTTTGTACAATTCTATATTGTTAATTACTCAGTGCAGGATGAGGTTGCAGCTGAAACTTCTGTAAAATTCCCATAAAGGCACTGTGATAAGTCAATGATTTTAAAAATAATTTCCCCATGAAAATGTCCTTGGTTTTAATTCGTGGATGGAATCACAAAGTGGAATACTGAAACAATCAGTCAACAACAGCAGTTTTCTAACATGGATCCAGCCAGCATTTGATGAGTACAAATTTCTATTTCAGTGATACGACCACTGGCTCATAAATACTGGTTTCTTTGCATTTGTAGAATTGTTAGATGTTTGGTTTGCTTTTGAAGGAAGCAGTGAAGCTTGGGATGTGGTTCTGTGATGACTGAAGTTGGTCTGGACCTGGCAGGTACTACCTTTGTGGGCTTCCACTCACCTCCAGTATGCACTGGTAGCCAGCTGGCCTTGCTTGCTCTCCCCTGCCAGCCCCAGGGCTTCAGTGAGACCCTTCAGAGAGTGGGCTTCTCAAGACTAACCTCCCTCTGCTCCCAATTTGTTCTTTCCCCAAAGCATCTCTCCAAACTGGTTCTCTGTGCAGTTCATGAGTATCAGCTCTGTCTCAAGAGAAACAGCAAGCAGGGGAGAGGAAGAGGCAAAATGGTGCTAATCCTACTTCAGTTTGGGTTGAGAGGCAGAGTAAGGGCCCCAGGAGAGAAAGAGAATTATTCCTGGATTACTGAGTAACAGGGTTGTCTGGAGTTATTGAGCAGCCAATTAGGAGAGAAATCTGTCTCACCACAATTGGTCCGTGGAGCACAAGAGACCCAGTAGTTCACTACTAATGTGTAAAAAACCACATAAAACAGCTTAAAATCGCATTGTCTCAATGAAAATCTTGGCTTAAGTGTTGATGTTTCGGGAACTTCTTGCTCGAGGAGAGAGATGTCTTTTTTTTTTTCTTCTGCTATTCCTTTTGATAGTTTACTTGATTTATAGGAGGAGGAGGCATGTTTTAGGGCCTGACTATATTGTGCTTTTTAGTGATCTTTGGAGCAGACCTCTGCTGCAAGGAAAAGGGAACTGAATAACTGAGCTGGTTGTGTGTGATACACAAACTTTTGTTACCATCTTTTGAATTTCTGCAGTGATTTTTTTTTAACCTCTGTTTCTGTCACTGGGTAAATAGCAAGTGGTGTGAATGCTTAAGTGTTGGGGGTTTTTCCCTTTTTTTTCCCTTTTGTTTTATTTTAAAGCACCCATTTCTACTTGAGAAGCATTTCTTTGTGGTACTTCCCAGCCCTTATCTTTTGTTTCATGAGGGCCTCCGTAGAATTCTTAAATATGCTAATCCCTGGCAGAAGGAGGGTAAAGGCTTTAAAGACTTTTTGGGTTTGTGAACCTTTGGTTACTTAAGATAATAAGAAAATGTAAATAATAAAGATATGTAAGTGATGTGGATATTATTGTCTAAAAAGTATACTGTAGAAGTAGCTGGCTTTTGAGAGACTTCTGTAGTGGGAGAGATAGTAAAAGATGAGAGACATTGAAACAAATATTGCAGAGCTCTGAGGAGCTGTTTCTAGTTCTGCTACTGTATCATATTTGATGTCTTCTAAAATAATGTTGCTGTTCAGAAAAGCAACTTGTTTAAATAAATCATCAGTACAATTTTGCATAAGCTTACACTTAACCTATTTATAATTTAAATATTTCTTATTGAAGAGTTGTTTATGACTTGGTTTTTTTTTTTCTTCTCCCATTTAATCTGTTGATCCATTTTAGGTTATTTGGTAAAGTGATAGCTGCTTTATGGACACAAGCTGTTACTATGGGGTTCTGCATTGTGTTTGGATAAGCTGCATGTGTGACATGCAGAAGAATGTGCAGTTGTGTATATTGCTTGAGGTTTTAAGAAAATAATGTTCATTTTTGAAGAAAATACGGGACTGATACTTGGTGTTAGACAGCTCTGTGATTTTTAGAGATAATAGCAATAGCAAGAAAAGGACATGAAGACTATTGATTTTATCACTGTATTTATGATCTATTGCAAACTTGCTAAATACCAGGTTCAAAATAATAATTTTTGGTGCACATACAACAGAAAATTAACAAATCTTTAATGATGAGCAAAAAGTTAAGGATACATGTATGTTCTTCTGAATACTAGTCTGGAGTGATCAGCCAAACAAAGACATTTATCTTGTGTTCATAATAGATAACTTGAGTTTGCATAAAGTCAGATTTTTCTTGGTGCTTAACTGCTTTTTTGTAAAGTAATACTTTTTAATGGATTTTTACACAAATGGATAATTCATTTTTTTATGTATCCTGGTAAACAAATGGTTTTGGTAGTCAATTATGGACGTTTTAGATGTCAGCTTACATGTTCTAAGGCTATAATTGTCTATTCCAACTCTAGAGAAAGATGTCAATCTTACCAAGATTGAAGGAGGTCATTGCTAGCAAAATGTTTTCTTGCTGCTTTTAATGCAAGCTGTTCCATGCCATTACCTTCCTGAAAAGAATATTGATTAATGACATTAAAGGGTATTGAATTGCATTTAAAATTTCGAATTGCTCAACATCCATATTTGCATTTTGGTTGGGTAAAGCCCATTGTTGCTTTTCTATGGAAGTTGTGGTTTGATACAGTTTGTTTCTTTCTAAAGACTGTTGGCGCATGTGCAGAATAGAACAGGATGATGAAAAGGAGAAAAACTAATTTAATATCTGCAGAAGAAAAATTTCTAGAGGTTTGTTCTGTTATTTGTTTTGGTTTTGTTTTTTTTTTAATACAAAATGCTATCATCTCTGACTTAGAGATTCCTAAGCTTCTGCTGCTTAGAAACCAGAAAAGTGTACTGGAAAATACTATATATTTGTGTGTCTGACATCTGAAACCGGGCAGAATTGGAAGTCATCCAAAAAACATATGCAATGTAAGTGCTGGATTTCAAAAATACTGTACTCTCTTATTGGCACCAAGTGAATAGCTGGAGGGAAACTAATGTAACACCCTAAAACCTTTTCACACCCTGAGCAGTGAGCTTGCTGAAATGCCTTTTAACCAGCAGGATAATCCAATCCTTGTAAGTGATGTGCATTGGGAAAAACCTTTTTTCTCATACTGAAAATAAAGATCTTCTGATCATTTTGCCCATACATTAAGAATGATGAAAGACCAATCTTGGGCATTTTCTTGTCTCCTCTTGTTCAGCATCACGCAGGGGATTTGTGCTGCACACCGGTGGTGGTACAAATAAATAACAAAGCACATAGATGCCTCCTGAGGGAGAGCCTGGAAGGTGAATGGGCTTAACCTGAGGCTTCACCCTTACCCGTGGTGTGTGTGCTTTGTCACCGCCCTGTCACATAGGCGCTGGTGCCATCCTGCCTGCAGTGGGGGAGGTCCAGTGTCCTCGCAGCTCTGCTGCTGCTGATCCTGCTGCTTTTCTGCTTCATTACCCTGATGTGGGCATTGTTGATGCCTTTTCACTCTGTCCCTCAGTCTGATTCAAAGGCTACTTTAGTGTATCTGAAGGAAAAGGTCTTTCACCTCCTTCCCTCTCAAAATATGGCCTACTTAGCAAATACTCAGTGGTGTGATTATGGAACTGTGTTCAGCTGCACTGTTACAAAGATTTATATGGAATCCGGACTGAAATTTTTGGCCGGTTTGGTGAGAAAATGATAAATGGAATAACAGGTTTTTCGTGATAGCAGCTTGCTAAATTACAGGTTGCCGTATATTGTTAAGAAGAGCAAACATTTCCATCTCTTCCATCCCCTTAATTATGCAGGATCAGTGTCTCTTCTCAAATATCCTTACGTAGAAATTCTTATTTTTGCATTTCACAGGCATTCATTTGTATGTATTTCATAATCTGAAATTAACAAAATGAGAGGATGATGTTAGTTGCAAATTTTTCCTTCAATACCATATAGAGGATTGCTAATTCATTTTTAAATTAAGTGATATCTAGTACACTAAATCATTACTTAGATATAAAAGTAGTTTTGCATTTCATCTGATTACAGTGTTATGACCAGTGGATATGTAATTTGTGATTAATGTGGGAATGGATTGTCACGAGCATGGTAACCCAGCCAATGCCTTGCCCTTCTTGGGCAGGTGGACTTAGTTACTGTCTCCAGCATCTTTTCTCTTGTACCCTTAACCTTCCTTATCTGTACTTTTTGTTTGCTGTTTTTATTTCCCATGCCCTGTGTGTGATGTTACTAGTGTATTTAATTAAATGATTTGCTTTAGAAAATTACCTGAATGCAGTGCTTTGCTGAGCAACATGCTGGGAAATGCCTTTCATAGGAAGCAATGTCTCGCTGCCAAGTGTTGTCTGGAGAGACCTGCACCCCCTTCTTCCTCTCAGCAGTGGGGAGGCATTCGATTTTATTTGTAGCATTTATTACAACTTCACTTTGTGCTCATTAAAGCTCATCCACATATTTTATTGGGTACTATCTCTTGCTGTCCCTAACTCCTTGTTCAGTGATACATGATCAAGCAGTAACCTTCTCCCTTACCTTTGGGAAAAGCTTCTTCCATCCAGTCAAGGCTGGCTTGGATGGAGAGAGCTGGTGCTGGTCCTAACCCAGGATTTACTTATGTGTTCATTAGATACTAAAACCAGAATGTCTATACTGTAAGATTTGCAGAGTAAATGCCTTTGCTAAATACTGTATAGTGTGTATGTAATTTTTATGTTTAAAACAAAAGGCTAGGGCTGAGAATTGCTTTCAGCACAAGATGATAATGGGAGTAAACTTCCTACATGCTTGTTTTGAGCTTGGGCAGTGCTGGCCTTGAGCCTGAGGAGATGGGATTGTTTGTTCACTGCTGGTAATTTAGAAAAGTTACCCTTTTCAAATGGAACTTGGCTGCCAGTAGGATCTGAATGTGTGATTTCTCGCAGGGTGTCCCTCCTGTGCACAAGTGATCTCTTTGAAAGGATGTGTTTTGGGCCTTGTTAGCAAGGATTTGGGTTATACCCTCTAATGTGGTATTCAGTCGAACTCTAATTACAATTTTAATAAAGTTTGCAAATTATTGTAGAGAAGAGTGTCATTTCTTTCCAAATAAAAAAAACCCTAAGCCAAACAAGAAAATCCTACTCCATAAATGCATAAGAGACAGCATTTTCTGTGCACAATTCATTGTATTCTTGCTAATTTTTTTTATGCTTGAAAGAGTGTAGATCCACTTGGAAGCAGAGAAAATGCTCTCTGTTGTATAGTTAAGTTGTATTGTAATATTTTTTGTTTTAAGCCAAGCTTGTAGTGAGTCAGAAAAGGAGATATCTAAAATATGGACCATAAAAATTACTGTCATTTAAAAAATGTGGAAGTATGAGTGAGCATTACGTTCTTGAGCAAATTGAGTAAGTTATGTCACTAATGTGTTACTTTTGTTGATACTTGTTTAAAGAATGAATCTCCTTTTGCTTTGTAGAATCAGTGATGCTTAGAAAAGAAATCAGAACTTCTCTACTAGTGGGTTTTTTCCCCTCAGATATTGAATACATGACTATGTTTCTAGCAATTGAAATTAGAAGAGTTAAGGGTTTCTTTTGCATCAAACGTTAGCTGACTTGAACAGCTACAATGTGTAAACTTTGTTAATTGTTCTGAGGTATTAGCGCCCGCTTTTCTTGGGAGAGTTGAAGTGACACCGGATTAGCTCAGATGAAGTCCGGGCTATGCGATATTCTAGAATGTCTGTTTGTCTCTTTATTTTGGAAGTAAAAGCCCTGCTGTCAGGCGCGGCTTTGCCCGCGGTCCTTGTCTGTTTGATGAGGGCTGTTTGTGGCGCTGAGAGGCGTCTGCAGTGCCACGGAGTTGCCAGGACCTCATTAAGCGCAGCTTGGAGCAGAGCCAGGCATTCAGGGCCGGGGAGCCTCAGCGCTTTCTCTCCCAGCGAAGAGAGGCAGTTCAGAAAGGGAGGGGGAGAAAGAAAAGGCTGCTTCACCCATCAACTGCTGTGTTTTATTGTGCTGAAGGGGTTAGCTGAGTTCTTGGAAATAAACTCTGGGTCGTAACTTCTGCTGGCTCTTGTAAAAGTTGAATGTGGCCCCTCCTGTCAGTGAGACACAATGGCTGTAACAGGACATTCAAAGGTTTTTCCCCTACTCTTGTTCCATACTCGAAATCAAATGAGAAATAATGTGTTAAAGATGTAAACATCGTCATCTTAGAGAAATGCAATCTTGTTTTCACATATCCCATTCTTTGCAATTTGTAAATTATTTTTTAAAAAAGTACTTATATCCATTTTCTTAAACTGTAAATTACTAAAATAATAATTTCTATAAGGCATAAAACTATTTTTTGGCTAATATTAAAAGTATATTCTCTATATCGGTCAATTAAAAGTATATTCTCTGTATTGACCATGGCAAAAGCTTCAGGTAATTTGTAACTTTTCTGAAATACTGAAAACTTTCCCTCAGTAACTGAGGGAGAACTTTTTGAAGAGATCGAGAAAGAACACATTCTGAGAAGTTCTGCCTGACACAGAAGGATTTTCAATTCTGATGCCAAGTTTCTCCTTCTGTATTGAACCTCTGATCTTGATCTGGATAAGATTTAAGGCTTTCTGAAAAACACTGTAGCTCTGAGCAGCACCAATATAAAAAGCTTTTCATTTAAGTGCTCCCCTGCTGAATGTTTTGAACAACTAAGATGAAAAATTGTGCCCTGAGATGTCTGTGCAGAGACAATCCAGAATAATTTAGTGTAGCTGAGCCATTGTCATGTGGATTGCTTTTAACAGTGGACTGGATGTGTGTTACATGTATCTGGATCTCTCTTCTGTCTTTCTCTTTTACCCAAAAGTGCCCAAAAAGATTGCAGGGGGGAGCAGGGGGAGGCATGAAAATGAGTTACAACCTGCTGCTAGCCAGGGCTGTCAGCTGTGAGAGGGACTGTTAGCTCCAGTTAGCTGGCTTGTTTTGGAAATTTGCAAAAACAACTCTTTCCAGACTTTTCTTTAGAAATTACAGTCCCCTCATCAGTTGAATAGTTTATTTAGGAAGATGATGGCATTCTTAGCACAGCTGGGGAAACCTTCTCTACCTGAAGAAATAAATAGTGGCTTTTGTTGATGGTTGTACTGGCAAAGCTTATACAGTGCTGTTTTCTGTTTTGAGACTAGAACCTGATAATGAGTCAGAATATTCATAGGACTAACACATGGCCCCTCAGACTCCCCGAGACTTGTGATTTCAGCAAAACCCTTTTGTAGGGATGTGGTAGACAGACTGTCATGCATTTTATTGTTTGGGACCTGTATGTATCATTTTGTAGACTAGGGAGTATATCTTGAAGGTATTTGTTACTGCTTTTCATACATAGGACTTAAGCTTAAGGAAGTGCTATTGAATGAGATAAATTGTAGTAAAGGAGAGTGTATGCTGGTGAAACACTGCTGTTTGTACAGCTGCAGGTCAGTTAATAGAGACTTAAAGAAGCTGGCCAGGATGGGGATCTGAATAGTCCTGTATTGTCTGAAAACTGAGCAGGGTTGATTATGAAGGAGGGAAACAGCCTGTCCCATACGGTGGTGTTAATATTTTCTGGGAGCAGGGCAGTGCAAGGGGCAGTGCTGCTGAGTGGTTGCAGTTAGCTTTAAACCAGCATTTGTTTTACAATGCAGATAAGTTTTCTGAAAGAAAATGTACCTTTTTTTGTTTGCTTTTTCATAGGGGTTTAGAATTACTGTAAGGATTGCACAAACTGATGTTAGGTCAGTGTAGTGGTTGTCTTCTGCTAGTAAATCTTATATATGTAGAAAGGAGTGAGCACTGACTTGATACACCAGTATTGGCATGTAGCTGGTGCTTGAGCCTAGAGTGAGTTGATTTACAATTTCTCTTAAAATATTGGTTTAATTTGTAGGGGATATAGCATCAGAAAGAGAAGGCCCTACCAATGGCTGTTATTTTCTGTAGATGTCTTTTTCAAGAAATGGCAGTTCTGCAAGTATTTAAAACAGCACTGTCGAAAGCTAAAAATATTGGAAATATTGCTGACCAAGTGGAAAACTCAGATTCCCTCCCCAGTTGTTATAACAACTTATAACAAAGATAAGTTGTTTTGAACATTGGCTATATTAATACTACACAGCTATTGGTAATAGTGTGTAGGAAAAGTGTGACTGACCACTGCAGATTATTTTAGTGAGGCTAGAATAGATGAAGAACCAACTTAAAAATCCTCATAGAAGCATTTGTTGTTGTCTTCCCCCCCAGCCCTTAAAGCTTGACAAAGACATCTTGTGAGACAGATGTGAAAGATATATCTCTTTGCAAATTCAGAAGGTTGTAGCTTTCCTTGACACAGTCTAAATAATGCTGCATGTTCTTAGAGCCGTATTTTGAGATGTGGGAACTCTACATCCATAGATCCTGCATGTCATCTTTTTGCTTAAAAGTAGCTGAGATAAGTTACAGGGAAATAATTTCATTGAAGTTTTACCTTTTTTCCCCACAAAATACACACAAGTGAGATGTGATCTCCTTGGACATGTTTAGCTCACAAAAATAAAGTTTTAAAGATTCTGAATAATTATTGAGCAGAGCTATCTCTTGTTAAAGTAAAGCAGACAAATATATGTGGTGTTTTTCTGTGCCTTGATAGTGTGCCAGAAATGCGTAATCAAATTTGCATGTCTGGGTTTGCATTTAGTACCTAAAGCTCCATGTATGTAATTTAGAAAATATTTTTTGGTTAGATATTTGGTTTAAGAATTTAGAGAACCATTTAAGAAATGTTTTCAGTTGTTATTGCTGTTGATGGTAGTTTCTCATAATTTCTTACAGGTTACATGTTGATACTATTTGAACTTATTCTCAGACCCGATCTCCATATGTAATATATCCATCAGAAATTGTAGACACTCCCTCATTTATGATTTTAAAAATGAAAAATTATTATTGAAGAAAAAGACTTTAAGTTACTACTTACACATTAGTCAAATGACAGGGGTAACTTAAAAACATTTTTATTGTACTTCTCCCACCCGTGACCGTCAGATTCTGCACTGCAATAGATGGATTTTATAGAGACTCCAGTTAATAGGCAGCTGAGGTTGTTTTGAGTGTTATGCCCAGGGCTCTAGAAGGGGAGTATATATTTATGCTCTGTCTTAGTATTTTTCAGATATGACCTGCACAATATTAATTAATTTCATGACCTGTGTATTTCCCTCCAGTATTTATTTTCCTTTCAGAAGGAGAATTCATACTGTCCCCATTTTCCTGCTCTTGGAATTCTTTGAGAGGTGTGCCAAGGCAGCACAAATATTTGGTGTCTGCTAGGAAATGTTTTTTCTTCCACTCAGAAGAACAGAGCCATCTGTCAACTATAGCAGAAACTTTCGATAAGAACTACAGACAGTGTTCTTTGATGTATTAACACTTGTTTTCATTTACGTGAACCGGAGTACAAAGGGCTGAACCTCGGGGGCACAACGATGTTACCAGTACATGACCATGTTGCCATTTGAAAATGGAGGCTTGCAAGCGCCCTGTAAATGCTGGTGTCTGTGCCTGCTGTTAGCAGTGGCAAGTTACTTGTCTTTCCCAGCACCACAGTCCTGCCCAGGGCCTTCATTTGGCAAGGAAGGTGCAATAAGTATCTAAAGTTCACCTTGTAACTGAGGAGTGACTTCTGCAAACTCAGAAAATGGATTAGACCAGAGCCTGGCAAAAATCTTGATAATTATTTTTCAGCATAAGAACCAAACCTGAGAATCTATCAGAATTTTCATTAAATCCACATAGTTTTAGCAACGGGAATACAGTGGAGAGCTGATACATTCTGAGTGTGTTTTAATTTTTACTTGAATATTATAAAGGCAGTTATAGTTTGTACTGGCACCTGAAAGTATCTTTTGGTTTTTCTTGCTTCCATAACATTGAATTTCATGCGGAACGGTGGAACCAATGAACAAAACACACAATTGTCTGTTATTCACCCCTGGATGGCTGCATAAAAAAGATAAGCCAATGGTGCCTTTACTCCAATCTTCTCTCTTTCCTTGGAGGTAAAACAACCCTGGCTCTGTTTACAGTCTCCATAATACTTAAAAAAAAATTATTATTGCTGTTAGTCTTTTGTAAGATCTTGATTCAAAGATACACAGTCATTTCTGCAAATTGCATCCAGGTAGTTAGGCAGAATTGGTTTGCAGCAGACATAATGAAATATTACAAAATACCCTGGATGCAATGTGGTGAGTTGAAGAGCTGGGCTACCAGAGAAATCTTTTGTAAATGTGGAATTCTGGCTCTGCTGAAATATGTGGCAAAACTGCCTCTGACTTTAATGAGGTCAACCCTTGGGTTGTAAAGGGACTCAAATAAATACCTTGCATAACTCTTTACTTGTTCTAGTGACATTTCCTGCAGGCGTTTGCGTGCAGATATTGATTGCTTTATTTCTTTTCAGAACTGTAAAACTAGGTGAATTTATCCAAGTCTGTGTGGTCTTTGCAAGAGCAACGTCTGCAGCAGATGTCCCTGCTAGTCTTTGGAGGCTTTGTAGCAAAGAGAGGCTCCTTAGAAAAAGCAAGATAGACATGGCATTTTGTTCCATCTGGAATCTGTGTCTTGCATTAAGGAAGTTTCAAGAGCTGCAGTTGCTATAGTGATGCTTGCTGTGATGTTTTTCAATACTTATTTTCTTTGAACACATATGAAAAATAAAGCTTAAGAAAATAAAAATTGTCAGCCTCAGATTCATTTAGCTTTAAATGGTGTCTGGAGCAGAATCTTAGATCAATTTATGCATGTCAAGAAAACTGTATGAAATGAAAAGAATGTCTGCTCTGTTCATCCTACTGCCAAGTATAAATTTTGGGTTTTAATGGACAAACTTCTTGATTCTTTAAAGATGCTGCTTATGCCAGTGTAGGATTAATGTTAGTGCATACTTCAGCAGAAGGTGATGGGGGTGTGTGTGTAGATCCCATAGGATTCAGTTGTTTGTAATGCTTTAAAAATGGACACTGCTGTGAGGAGCGTATGGCTGAGCTTAGATTAAAACACAGCAAGACATTGCATGTGGCTCTTCTTCCATTTCTTCCCTGTTCCATTGCAGCTGATCTTGGTTGGGAAGCTGTTTGCTCTGCTGAGAAGAACCAGAGAGACAGACCTCTGCAGTGTTTCTCAGCTTCCACCCTGACATCATATTTGCCTCTAACGCTACCACTTGGCACTTGACTGGAACTTAACTTCAGTACAATTTAAGTAAAGTGTAAATGGTTACATGTTTATGCTAAAAAAGTTAGGGAAGTGAGAAATGTGGATTAGATCTGATGATGGGAAAAGTTCTGGTCAAATTTGGAGCACTGTTTTTCCAGAGGTCTTCTGAGAACTGCTGTGCTGGGATTTAGGAGGAGTCACTTTTAAGTCATCTTTCCTTTGGCTGTAAAATCCCTTGTGCCTAGTAAAGCACCTTTTCTTTCCATTGGCGTGGTTCTGGTGCCACTCACCTCTACCTGGCATGCTTTCTTTGAACTCTGGAGAAATGAGTATCCACAAGGTCTTTACTTTTCTGTCAGATTTGATTGGAAATTGCAAGTGAGCAATGTTTTATGAAGGGCAGGAGAGTAGGACAGAGTGTATAAAAGAACTTCTCTTTCTCAGCATCTGGTGTCTCCAGGTTATGGAGCAGACATAGGGTTAAGAAAGGGACTGTTTTTTGTGTAGGTAGAAAAAAGCCAATGGGGGAGATGGCCGCTGTCATTCTCACTGCAGTGCTGTGCCTGTCCACTGGTGAATGCATATCAGTGTGAGCTCCTGTTTGTGGGTTTAGCTGGCAGGCTTACCTGGGGTCACCAAGAGAATCTTCCACAGTAGGTGTTTGTGCCAGTAAATTTACCCACAGAGGTCTCTGGAATGTCCTCATGTCCCCTCCCTTTGATTCTGGAGTTTGTATGTTAGTTATCCCATAAAATGAGAGAACAAATTGCTTCTCCTGAATAGGGATTTTAATAGGAACTTTGTGGTAACAGGCAACATGATAGTAACCAGGATGGATTTTATCTTTCTTATTTTAATGTTTTTGATATTATTTGGATGAAAGCCTGAGTTGGATCCTGTCTCAGTTTATTAATAATCAGAATAAAGGCACAGTGAAATGACTCAGGGCAAAAAATACTGAAGTGTGGAGGCCAGGTCACAGGCTGAAAAATGCCAAAGACAGTCACAATGGAGCCATGTGTCTTGTCAACTTAATGCATCTGTTAGTGTGGGGGTTTTGCTGATACTTTTTTAATGGTTTAAGAAAGAGGAACTAATTTCTTTATTGGGGTCTTACATTGTGGTAGAAATTAATATCTGCACAAGCTTGGATAAAACTAGGTGAGAGTGACAGTGACTTGGCAGGTGCTCACAGGAATTGTGCTGTATGTATAGAGTGACCTAGAAAAGGTGTAGTGGCACTTAAGAGAGAAACTGGCAGCTGCTATCAGATGCACCAGGGGAGGAGCAGGCATGAAAATGATAAGCAGGTTGAAAAAAAAAATCAGTGGGGGACTGAATGTGGTGGGAGTTTGAAAGGTGAGATACAACCAGGTTAAGCAGCAAGGGGAGGAATTGTGAGAGAACCTTACTGCTTCAGGGGTGCAACAGGGAAGTGGGAAGGTACATAATAATGGCTTCTGTGGTGGTGCAAAACCTGCCTGGAACTTTAAATGTTGTGGGACAGATTCTATACTCACTGTTTCAGTAGCTTTTAAAGTCCAAATACTAGTGTTATAATGATGGTATTTTATGAGTAAGCTGCTCAGTGTGTTCAGAGATTGCTGAATTTCATGGTACTTATCTTGTCTGTGTTTTCAGTTACAAGTTAGTATTTTTGCAAAGCTTGAGAACTTTGAGAAAAATGTCATGTCCTGTTGACATTTTTCTGTAGTATTGAAAATACCCTGGAACTAGATTTTCATGTACAGAAAAAAACAATTGTTTTTCTTTAGAACTTTATTTACATTTGTCCTTTGCTTCCTCGTTTGGCTTTATATTGGACAAAGAGAGCTTCAGCTGAAGGGAATGGTGTCTTTTTGCTTATTAGGTAGAGAAAGCTCAGACATGACAGAATTAATTCCTTTTTTTTTGATCCATGGAATGCTGCTTTTCCTCTGTAAGTAGTGGTCACTGGTTTATTGTCAGATGGTAACAGTTGCACATTTCCTTTGTTGGACTTTCTTAATTTTCCTTTGTTTTTACTCTACAAAGATGACCCGGCCTGGATTTTTATGTTTGTGTTTTGTGTTCTGACCTCCTCTTCACAGAGAAGAGACTTATTTATTTCCCAACATTTTCATTATTTTACTTTCAATTTAGAGTTGATACCTATGTCATACATCCTTATGGTCCCGTGTTCTCAGAGAACACTTATAACATACTAATTAGAGGCAGGAGGCCAGGGGGAAAGGATTAATGAAGCTGAGCATGAGCTCCTTTTATATTTCCTCTGTGAGATCCAACTGATTGTTTTGGGATCTTCTTCACTTTAATTTCTGTTAGTGTTTTCTGGTCCCTGAATAATACAGTGACTGGGTAACATTAAATCCCACATCAATCAAAGTGTTTCCTGTTTTCTCATCCTCATTGTCCTAAATGATGTGCAACTGTGATTTAGAAAAAAAGATGTGGTGGAAAATACAGCTTTTAAAAATAAAGAAGACAAAGGCAGTGTGGATGAACTTGTGTTTAGGCCTTCTTAGACATCTTTGCTTGGATGAATGGATAGGGAGGTGGATTTCAAGAGATTTTATGTAAGAGTGAAAAAAGCTTGCAAACCTGAGAGGTTTACCTTTCAGTATTATGGGATAGAGACAACAAGCAAGATCTGGAGAGTAGTAACCATGTTGTAAACAAAGAAGCTGAGGATAAAACTGTGGTAAGCTGCTTTTCTTTAACTACTCTGCCTCGTTCAGACAGAGCATTTAAGAACTGTGAATGGCTGTTGTTTCATCTTATCTCCAATACAGGATGTTCAAAGACCTTTAAATTGCCAGAAGGTGAGGGAGAAAAGACAAACTAGAGAAGAAGAAATAATCTATTTAATCTAAAAGCTTTCTGGAAAACTGTGCTTTGAATAACTAGTGCATGTTTATACTTCTGTAGTTCCCCCTAGGCAGTCTGTCCTCTTTTGACTGGCTGTGAAATTCTGATTTTAGCTTCCTCTTCTGTGGTATAGAAGCCATATCAATAGCTGCATACTGTGATCAAGATGATCCTGTTTTTCTCCCTGTACAGGAATCGTAGGATTTAATATATAATTTCAAATTACGTAAACTAAAGTCAGTGTTAAAGTTAACCACATGCAGCAAAAAGAATGCCATGTCCATATTTCTTATCTATACAGCTCTATTCTGCTAACATTATTTTTTTACTGACTACCTGAGGGATGAGGTGAGTTGGTTACTAGTGACAGCAGAAAACTCAAGACACTTCCTTTTGTTTGTTTGTTTGTTTGTAAGCAATGCTGTAAACACATCAGTATCTTTTTTAATATGCTGAGTTCTGCTTCTTTCTTGTTTGGTAGTAGCTCAGTCTCCACTAAAAACAGTAATTCTTTCTCATAGCCTTAGGGAGGGAGAAGTATTTGGACATAACAAACTATTAGAGGACTAGGACAGCTTTTTATTGAGGGCTCTTGGAAGTTTCTGATTCACAGTTTTTTCTACACATGAACTGAAAAGATACTTGAAAATGTTTTGAAGATAAGACTGTAACTTCCAAATTGTTCCATTTTTTCTCTTTCCATGATTTTATTCTAGCATGTATAAGGTAATAAAGTCTCATGATAAGATGAATTTTGGCCTTGGTTTAGTTTTTAGTGAGATTAGGGGAGAAGGCTGAGAAGTCAAACCTTCACTACATGGTATCCTTACCTCTGAATGGCTAAGTGTTTAGTAAGGCCCCAGTTCTTAATTTTGTCAGGTTTTACGGTAAATGTAGTTTATAACAAGATTTTCTAAAACCTCATGCAATTTCTTTTTATGTATAATAAATAAAATAATGAGTTATTATCACATTATCCTTCTATACCCTTCTCTCTGGCAACAATGGAGTATTCCTGAAAGCACTTTCCAAGTAAGCTAGCTGTCTACAGTCTATGATAATCAGCTGTAATGGCACATAGGCAGCTGGTTTGCTAATCCTTTGATTGCAGTATTAGTTTGTCTCTGAGATTCTAAAAACCTGTCTGATCCTGTAAATGTGTTTAGTGAATATTGTAGAATAAATTATATCTTGCCTTAAGACTCTAAAACACATATTCAAGTTATGAGTTGTGTATTTTCTGGGGTTTTCCCTTTGCTGATACGTAGGTTTGAAGGGGGGAAAAAAAAGACGTCTGTCCTAAAACTGCTTAGCAAAATCTTGAACTTAAATTAATTTAACACTGGAAGGATTTGTATTTTAATCACCAGAAATTGTCCTTATCTGGCTTATCACCCTGTCAAGTAATTCAGGCTCAGCTCAGGATCTCTTATTTACAGAGAGATTGCAAGTAAGTTTTTTTTCATACAAATCTGTTAAAAAGAAGAGAAAACCTACTTTGTAGGTACACAAGGATTACTTAAAATATGCAGTAATCTGTACAACCATGTATTTTTTATAAAAAAACTTGATAATGCGTGTGCAAGCATGAGTATCTTTTTACATTACACTTGTTTTCATAAATTAGAGCCAGTTTGCTAGGAAATAAGTACATGAGTTAATAAATCTCATCTGATTTTATTTAAAGCTGCTATTTTAAATGTTTGTTGCAAGCTATTTTGTTTTCTGATGTTTCTAGCTCAAATTAAAGAGAAACATTTATCAGTTCATAGAATCATATCGTTAAGGTTGGAAAAGGCCTCTAAGATGAACGAGTCTAAGCAGTAACCCTGCACCTCCTTGTTCACCACCAAACTGCATCCCCAGCCATAAGTGAAAATGTTCTCAGTAGAGGCTAACAGAGTGTTTGATCACAGTTTTGTTTCAAAAGACACCAAATCAACTAGGTAATATTTGTTCAGTGTCCCTGTAATAAATGTATATAACACTTTGTGGTGTTGAAAGACTAAAGTCTTTCCAAAAAAGTGAAATCAGAGGAAACCACCTCTTTACTGGTAAATTCTGCTATTGTAAAGCTTCTATGCAGTTGTGGTTTTTTTGGTTGTCATAATGAGATTTGGCATTGTTCCTTCCATCCTAGTCCAAAATTCCAAGATGCTGTTTGTGCTTATTTCCTGCCCTTTAAGTAGGTCTGAATCAGAAAAAATTCAAACTGTCCTGGACTGGAATGCTGTGGATCTTGTGTCTGTGGTAGAGAGCTGCAGTGCGTGTGTGGGGGTTCCCGCACAGTCTGGCTCTCTGCTCACCCCTGCAGCAGCTGGCTGGTGGATTAGGCTGGCTTGGGACATGAAGAACCCGATGGTTTCTGCTCCCACTTGTGCTGTGTCTTGTGAGATGCTTTAGCCTGTGCTAGCTGAGTGTATGTATGGAGTGAGGAGGTCAGATGGTCTTTTGAGCATAGCTCTAGCCGTCATCCTCAGGTGTGCAATGCAAAATGTTAAGCAAGTTTATCACAGTGTTTTCCTTGAGTGTCTCTTTTGGGAGTGCCCTTTTCCATGTTTCCTGTCATTAGTATCAACAAAGACAATTAAAACCGATCTTGATCTGTTTAAGTTTTTTGTTTGTTTGTTTCCTTGTCCCCAGAAGTTTGTTTCCTTGGTGTGATATACTGTACTTCAGTACGTGAAAGCCAGTCCTTGAAACAAGTGTGTTCAGGAACCTGGGCTTGTCTGCATGTACCAACCATGCCCTTTTTAACTGCATAAGTTTAGAAATCAGAAGTTAATGAAGAGCTTGTCTTGACTAGACACCGATTTTTTTCTGACTATACCAAGACTGCAAAAGTTTGCCTCTATCTCCTTCTTAGCCAGTGAAGCTGGTTTTGGTACAACAAAGATTTAAATGGTAAAGAATAAATACATAAAGGAAATGTATGTGTTGATTTTAAATAGTTCAGTGCTGTGCCCATAAATTCCTAGCAGTTTAAGCACTGTAACATCAAGAAATACATGAACAGTGACTTCTCTTCAATGGACTGATAACCTTGAAATCTAACAGAAGCAAAAGTCAATATTTTCTGGTTTTGACCAGTTCAACAAACACCATAAATACCTTTAGCTGACAATTCCTTCCATTCCTGCTCTCAGTTAACACAAAGTAGGAGTGTTTGAAGCAAAGTCCTGAGTTCCTGTAGCAGCCCACAATCTCTTACAGGTCCTTGACAGTCTGTCTGCGTGAGCAGCTTTCACCTTGCGCTGGCTGCCTTAAGGTGCCTGGGGAGCTGTCGTGTTGACCATGCTCTTGATGCAAGATAGCAGTGCTTTGTGGGGTATTCTGTGGCATATTAACAAATGTCTGGAAGACTTGAGATGTTTTTGAGCTTAAACATATGTTCTGTGAGGAATTCTGGAAAGGTGAGAAGCTTCAAACCCTTGTGAAGCATGTCAGCGTAGAAGCTAGTTTCTGCCTTTTGCTGCTCTTGATATTTACTTCAGGGTTTAAGATTTCAAAGCCAATAGATTATGCTTCTGTCTGAGGGCAAAATATGATTATGATTCTGGAGCTTAATTTCCCTGTAGCTTCAGGTTGAAGAATCTTTGCCAGTTTTTGAATGTTTCAACATATTCACAGTAGTGTAAGGATCCTGAAAATGTTTATAGGAAAAATATTTGTAATATACTGTAAGAGACAGCCTGTATGGGTTCTGTCTTTTCCAAGATTTAAGGTACAGAAAAGTTCTCAAGAAACTGTTTCAGTAATATCTGAAGTTGAAATCACATATCTGCTGGGTAGAAAAGTGAGTACATCAGATGTATTTGGGGATTGCCAAGTAGCAGATTTTTTTCAGAGGGAATGTAAAGCAGACTCTGAAATAAGCAATTTTGCTGTGGGAAGTCTGTTATATCTGAGTTTGAGGGATAAATACCACATCATTAGTTTGCCTTACTGTTGCTTTTGCTGCAGAGTTTCCTGTGTTATTCCATGCAGATGCTTTACTTTGACAGCCCAGATAAACAAAAGCCAGACACTCATACCCAGAAAAAAATCCTTGAACTCTAGTCTAGGGCAAAGATAAAGAATTCAGGCTTTTTCAGTTCCATGAATAGGCACTGGCCACTGGAAAAGATTGTGTGACTGAGGCTGTGGTGATTTCTGTTCTGACATAATTGCTAAACAGTAACATGAACTTACTTATTTTTTCTTTGAATGGAGACAGGGTCATTTAGGAAGTGAAAAATACATTAAAAAAAAACGGGAAAATGCTAGACTTGTTTAAATTCTGTAATTTAGTCATTCTTTCAGATTAAATGTAGATTGGGATCTTTCCAGGAGTCCTTGAGAAACTGGATGTCCAAAATCCTGCTGAGTCAGGGAGGGCCAGCTACTTCCTTCCCTGTGCTTTTCCAGAAATCTGGATTTCAATGACCTTTAGTGCACGTTGGATCTATTCTTAAATAAAGTGGAAGGTATACTTAAAAAGCTGGCTTGCAAAATGCTTCTCGTTGAAAATATTATTTTGTTCTACATTGTGAGTCTGTGAGTAGATTCTCTCTGAGGTGATTCAGCCATGTGTAAAGACTGGAATTCCTGTTTGCTCATGGAGTAAAATAAGCAAAAATCATTTAATCTTGAGACAAGAAGACTCTGCAAACCAGTCAGTGTGAGTTGGAGCCACAAGGATGCTTTTTACCATGTGAATTCTCACAGAAAAATGGAAGCTCTAAGATTATTTTAAATTAAGACAAGCATTTGGTGTTAAGGGTAATTTTTTTATGCTTTGTCCTTTACTAATGTGTTTAGAGTAGTAGATTAGATTCTCCCTTAAGTGAGTGTTAAACATATTCTATGATTTGACACTTTTATGGTATTTAATGGTTCAATCATGTTTTATGCTAATTTACTTCTACTTTCGAGAATTTGAGATTAACAGCTTTTTCAGAAGACTTTTTGAATGTGCTTGGACCCTTGTGTTTCCATATAGAGCACACTGACTGGATTTTGCTTTGATGTGAAATGAAAAATTTTTGGAAATGGCTCTGAGTTGAAGTCTGATGACAAAGATGAGTATTTTAAAGCTTAATTAAGTGAATGCCAAAATGCCATGACATTTTACTGTTTTTACAAGACCAAGAAACCTGCTGCAGTCTCTTGGTATAAAGCCTTTAACTGTTTCTTAAGTGCCAGGTTGTGTGATAAAATGTCATCATTCCTGTGTAATCACTGAACTAAGATGCTGTTACAGTTTTTTTAACATACCAGAGGGTCTTTTTCACAGTTAACAGGTGACATATCGAGGAATTTCATATGGATCAGATTGATAAGCTTTTCCCACTACCTTTTTGTTACATGCCTTTTGTTTTAATTTTGTCTGGTTAAAAATCAATGGGAGTTTAGCAGAGGGGGAAAAAGATGGAAAGAAGAAACCTGCTGAACTAGACAGGCTTGTACAATAGAAACAAATGTCCTGAGTGTGTACCTGCTGAACACAGCTATACAACAGTGTTAATGCTGAATCACTGTGAGAGGCAGATCCTTTTTCTCATTTAGTTGTGGAGGAGATACTGTTAGGTGGAGGAAGCTCTCATTAGTGGCCCAAGTAGTCAGAGGTCAATTTATTACGGCTGTAGTTGAGGCTTCAGGACACTTCGGTTTAATTCTGTAGTTTGTCCTTCTCTGACCCTGGCTGAGTCAATATCCTCATTACAGATTCAGCTCAAAACTCTTTGCATATCAGCTGAAAAGACTTCAGCCTCTTGATGTAAAGCAGTATTAACTGTTCAAATGCACTTGACAGTCTTGAAATTTGACCCAAAATACAGGTGTTGCTAGCTTTCTTGCCACCATGTCTTGTGCTCTTACTAGATGGATAAAATTTTGCATCTGTGGTAATGTCGGGTTTTCATGAAGTTTGCACAGCAAGGTGGTCTGGTGGTCCTCAGAAACATTTAGAAAATTGTAGAATAAGGCAGTGACAGGGTTTATTGGCAGTAAACTC
This sequence comes from Anthoscopus minutus, assembly GCA_013399455.1. Lineage (NCBI taxonomy): Eukaryota > Metazoa > Chordata > Aves > Passeriformes > Paridae > Anthoscopus > Anthoscopus minutus. The sequence goes on along the minus strand of VWYI01038321.1, from coordinate 9,700 downwards.
AGGTGCTTTTTCATAAAATCTGGCAGCATTTGGGAACTACATTATTTGTCAGCTGCTAGTAATAAATCTCTACCATCCTGGTTCTTTGCTGCATTGCTTCTCTTGCACAAGCTGGGTTCTTCTAAGGCAGCACTTCCTTTGAGAGTAAATTTGGGTAAAAGGAGAGCAAGGCCTTCAGTATGGAATTTGAGTTGACAATTTACTTTTCAGCCTCTCCTTACATTGCTATTTCCATTAATTCCAGTTAGTGAAATTCCTGATATGGTCAGAGGTATAGAATACTGAGGTAAGGCTGCAAGGAGCCATGTGTTGGTAGGCAGGAGGCAGTGAGGTTGTGCCAGCAGGGTCAGCTGGTCCCAGGGGAAGCCATGGGCTATGTACCAAAGCAGTCTCAGACCACAGTGCCTGAGTGGACAGCAAAATGTGAGCCTTTTGCACATCATGACTCGATACAGCTGCCACATGATCTGGCTCAGTTGCACTTATTTACAGCTAACAGACCACTGGTTCTTCAGAATGAAGCTGAAACATTGAGATACCCAAGGTCTGTTAAATAAAACTCAACAGGAAAAGGCTCTGCTGGTGTCTCTGTTGCTGGTGGTAGCCTTGATCAACCCACGGCACTGTGTTAGAAAGTGAGTGAGGAAAGACAACATTTCAAATTTACTTGCTTGCTTGAAGGCTAAATTGAGGAGAAGGAAAGACCATGTATATCCAAGTACCGAAAAAAGACACTTGAATTTTCTGTTTTGAGGGCAAAGGACCTTGTAGTGAACATAAGTTATCTTGTCATCTGCATGTGCAGTCAATCACTTCAAAATGGGTATCAGTACTAGCATTCATTTTAGTTTTGGCACTAGTTCTCAATCAAAGCCTGGCTCTGTGTAATTGCCAGCATTTGAAACTGTGATGTTAGTCAGCAAAAGCCGACAAAACCAAAATAATTTGCATCAATGAAGGATAAGGACATGCAGTACTGTAAACAGATTATTCCAGATTTTAACACTTAGTATAAACTGTAAAGGGTTTATTGTCAAAATATATTTTACAGTGTATCTTGAGGTACATATTATGTCCTGTAAAATAGTTAATGAGTATAATAGTTTTTATTTCCTGTCTTTTTCTTAGGAGGAGGAGAAGATATGTAAATTTTCCATAGATGTAAATTTCTGAAGCATTTTTCTTTCCTGCCACCTTCCTAGAAATTCTGCTTTATTCTCTTGTGCAAATTTCCACTATTTCATCTTCATGTCTTTAAAATATTAATCCAGTAGTTGTGTTTTGGAGCCCATCTGGCAGACTTCTGATATGGAAATTGGCTGTAAAGCAAACATTCCCTGGCTTTGTGTTGCACTGTGCTGCTCCTGACCTCCTGCTCAGAAAGTCTCCAGGCCATTTCAGGTTGGTTTAGACCTTCCTTAGGCACGTCCTCATGCCTAATCCATAGGCAGACAATTTATTTGTTTTCCTGACCTGTCAGTGCAGAGCCCTGCTGTTCAGTTGGTCAAACATGCTACAAAACAGAATACTGGAAGTATAAATATATGGAAGATTACTGGTGGTTTAGCTTTTTTTCCTCCCACTCGAAGTTGGTATTGAGAGTGGTCTGTCTGGAGAAGCATGACTTCCTTCAAAAAACATCTGCTTATGATACATTTTAATATAAGTGGATACACATTTAGAAATATTTGTAATTAAAGCCTCTGAGTAGAAAAAGATAAAAAAAGCAACATTAGAGTTTTTGCTAAGTGATGAATTCTTCAAGATTCTATTTCTCTGTACATCACACCATAATTCAGCTATCAGTATTTGAAAAGTTATACTCAGAGGAGCTTCCTGATGTATACTTTCCTTGTAATAGCATGTAAAGCAAACTATCTCATGGCCCTGGCTTGAGGGCAATGATGTTTCCCCCTATTGTGTAAATAAAGAGCTCCACAGAAAGCTGACAGGGCCAAAATAAAACAGGTTTTGTGTCTATGGCTGTTCTGATGAAAATCTCACTAATTGAAAGGAGATATTAGAGAAAAAAAGTCAATCTTTGAAAACAAATCTAATGCAGCCTACTGAGATTCCCAGTTGAATGAATGGTGACCTGTATTTAAAGAAATCTCATTGCAGGCAAACAAATGCTCAGAAACCTTTTTCTTTTTTTGCCTTTCTTTTTAAGTCTATAAAAGTCTTTATAGTCTATCCTACCTATATGGACTTAAAGGCAATTGATGTAATTACCCACATGGTACCCCTGTGTGTGGTCTGTGATGCCAGCAGGTCTGTGCCTGTAGATTGCGTGCAGGTTTGTCTTCAGACTGTTTTCACATTCTTTTATTTGTGACTGTTGAGTCACAAAATATTTTGCCTGGCATTAATCATAAAGTGGCGAGTGTTTTATTTATTTATTTTTAATCCTAATGATTAGACCATGGAGTAGCATTTGAGTAACATTTGAGTCTTTTTTTTTGTTTGTTGTTGTTCCTTTCCCCCTTGCTTTGCACTTGATGTGAATTGTATGCACTGCATTGAATAGATGCAAGGTCAGGAAGCATCAGTTAAGTACTAATGGAAGTGACTTCCTATGCTATTAGTGAAAACATGACTCATGTTCTAAGGATTTGTAGTTGGATTCCTGTAACTTTTGGTACTTCTCTTTCATTGTTTTCAGTAGTTGTTTTCCTAGAACACACAGTGATCGTGGAAGAACTACTATATTAAAAACAATAGTGACATTTTCATTTGTTTATACTCATCCTAGTATGGATGAATTGTGTGTTAGTTGCATACAGCATATCTGAAATAGGAGATACACTTGTAATTTTCTTCTGATCTTTGCTGTTCAGAAATATCTTTAACAGGGAAAAAAGGCAAAACACTCAAATAGTAAACATCTCAGGGTATTTTTGTAGCGAGCAGACAGAATTCACTTATCAGCGTGAATCAGTTCTCTGTTTCTGAGCAGCTGGAAATAACATCATGATTACAGGGAGAAAATACTGAAAAAAATCTATATAGCATTTTTTCCATGATAAGGTTCAGATTTTCTTTGTTAACAATAGGACTGACAAATTCTAAAATGGTAAATCATGTAAAAACCTGAGCCATATGCCAAAAGGAAATTCCTGAAGGCCTGGTCCTCTTTCTTGGTTCTGTATAGTGGTATGGGGGTGAAATCCATGCTCCCAGAGCACTGCAACAGTGAGTGTGAGCCACAGGGCAGACTTGGGAAACCATGGACAATTCTCATTTCTTTTGTGATTCCAGGGAAGTAATTTATTGTAGGCTTTTTACCCATTCTCCTCTTGGAATATGACAATAAGTTTTCACAGTCTGATTCAAGTAAAGTCTGTTACAAGTGCATGTGGTGATCAGACTCACCAGTAGTGGCAGCCAAACAGGAAAGCTGGGAACATTTACTCTTCCTTAGATGACTGCTTGGAGCGCCCATATTCCATTCAAATGCCATTCATGTTTGTTTCTGAAACTATATAGAATGTGAAAGTGTATTTTTGTATACATAGAGGTGTAAAATGGACTGGAGAGCAGCAAAAGTCATTTTGAGGTGGTTTTTTTTTTCTGGTTTATGAGAGGGAATTGAAGAGCTTGCCATGCTCTTGTTGGATTTTCCCTTGGTAGAACTTCTGGAAGTGGTGCCTTCCCCTCTTGTCTTTGTTAGAAATCTCTGTAGGATGAGAGAACAAAAGCTGGAGTTAATTTTATTATTTCTATTGAATTATTTTGACATAGTTTGTCTGGTATGCAAATACAAGAGGAATGGAAAATTGGCATTTCATTATAAATCCTTCATAATTTGTTGTTTAAGTTTTACTTTTTGTCCTCTTCCATGTCAGCCTATCTATTGCTTCTACAGGTTCTCCAACAGCAGATTTTTCAGTGGTTTATGACATGCAGGGATTCAGTTGCCATTTATTTATTTCAAAATCTCTCGTGATATTTCATTAAAAGGTTAATTAGAAAAGATCTGAATGTCTAATGAGTTCTCTGTGATCAACAGAGCTTACTATGAAATTTGCTTTACTAAGGTAAATTCAGGGTTTTAAAGAATGGCTTCAGCCATACTGCAGATGTCCCATGCTGCCACTTACATTGGTGTGAGGTCTTGGTTGTGTTTGTATGCTGGGACATTTCATGTCTGGGCAGATAAACTGCATAGCTTGATCTGTAAATGGCTTCTGCATTTTGCTGATTTGAGGATACACTGCTAGTGCATCTTGAGGCTGTGAAATCCGTAAGGAAAAGAGCACTGTACAGTGAACTGCTCTCGGCTCCCTAATATCTGGTGAGCACTCATGTCTGCAGGGACTTTGCCCTTCATGTTTCTGGCAGGTAGCAAATGAACTGGATGTATTCAAATAGAGCAGTTCAGGAGCCTCAGTCTTCATAGGATAAGTAATTTATTTTAATTGCTCTTGTTTAATGAATATCTTGTCATTAAGGTATTTCCTTGGGTCTATTTGGATCTATTTGAACTGAAGACAAACAAGAGAATCCAGTAGTTCTAGTCTTACCCTACCATCTCGCCTGCATTGGAGAGAAAAAAGAGCAAAGTAGCCTAGCTGAGAACTAGTTTTTGTGCCTTGTTTGCTGCACACTGAGTACTTGGAGACATGCAAGAATTGCAGGATGGTTGAGGTTGAGAGGAACCTCTGAAGGTCATCTCGTCCATCTCCTTGCTGAGGCAGGGCCACCTACAGCCAGCTGCCTGACACTGTATCTAGACAGTTTTCAGATACCTCCAAGCATGAAGAAGCAGCTTTGGAGTTGTTCCCAGCTAAGCTGCTACAGAGAGTGTAAGTGGCTGCCCTCAAACACTGCAAGTGCACAGCTCCCAAGGGACAGGGAGATGTGTTTCAGCTCTGAATGTACCCTGCATACCTGTTGGCTCGTGATGCCTGAAAACTGACAAACAGCATCATCCATGTGGAATATGTGGAAATCCAAATGAGCAACAGTATTTTACCTTGAAGAGTCAGATTTCTGTTGAAATAGGTCAACTTATAAAGAGTCACTCCAGCACTTTTGTGTGGTTTTTGTAGTAGTATTTTATAGAACTTCTTTTGGGAAAGGTTTAAGGCATATGAACATACTCACCTAGGCTAGAGGCTGCTTTCAAGACCTGACCTAGGAGTATTCCAGTACTGAAAGTTTTAAAAGCTGACTAGTTTCCACTGCCTAAAAGAAAGAAATCCCAGAGCAGGAATCTACTGAAATCATGAGCAGTAACTAAAGCAACTCATCTATATTCTGTTGTTCTGCAACATGGTTTCTGTACATCTGAATGCCCTACCCGATTTTCTTCGGCATTACAACTTCAACAATGAACATACAGAAGGCACAGAGAAAAATAAAGTAGCTTTTGTTCCATGTCCCCTGTTCTCCAGATGTTCTGTGCCATCAGGGAAGGGCTGGGGTCAGCAGAGTATTGCAGTGGGTACTGCTCCCACAGGGGCTGTGCTTCTCCAAGTTACAATCGAAGCAGGAATGTGCACTGATCAGCATGAAAACTCTAGTTGTTGGATGAGTAACCTTTATTTTTTGTTGGAAAAGTTTCCCACTGAGATCATCTGACATTAAATTGTGTCAAGTTAACTCATATTTTTATTAGTTTGCAAGAAAATTGACACTCAGGTTGCTAGCTCTGTGTTGTATTTTCTCATGTTTGCCCCATCCTTCCCTCCACAGGTATTCTTATAAATTTTAAATCAGAATTTAAATCATAAAAGCCTTTAGTAGTTACTTTTATTTTCTATAGTACATGTATGGTTGGACAGCATCTAGCATGACTCTTAAGAACTTCTCTTTTTCTGAGTATCTTATATTCTTACCTCAACCTTGATCCTAGGAGTTTTATAGAAAGATTAAGGGGCCTGAAAAGTGAGCAGTTAAAGCTGTCTCAGTCAGTGGAGCACAGATGTGATACGTCATTATTTTTTTTTCTGAGTCTAAGGCAAACTCAAAAGGTTTCAGTTTGTTTTGGTCTTTTTTCTTCTTCTATTACTTCGTGGGTTCAAAGATTTTTATTTTTTTTTAAACATATTGAGGTATTATTAAAGTGGACTTTCCTGAAATTACTTTTATTTTTAAATAAGGAAACCAGATTTGTGTGGCTGTTTCATAAATTTTGTTCTTTTAAACGAACTTTTCACAAAGGCAAGTTATGAAAGGGCTTATCTTGCAGCAACTTGAGCATTTTGTAAACAACCAGATTTTGGATGGCCGTAGCCCAACTCAGCTATTATATGCAGCAGGTTTTGAAACCTTCCTACTGTCCCTCAGCAGATAATGTACTATTTCACAAGGCTGTATACTTTTGCCCCATTGTGTCTTGAAAATTGTAATTCTGGGATAGTTTTTTCTTCTTTGAGTTTTCTAAAAGACAGTCAGATCCAATTCTCTTATGGCAGTGGGGTCCTGTCCTTTTCATACGTTGTTTCTTGGCCAGTCCCATGTCATAGAGCAGAGAATGCAGCACAGATGCTTCACGCCTGGCATACTCAGCTGTTCTGAGAATAAAACTGCAGCTCACAACTGGCAAGTTCTGCTGGAGGCAGCATGTGCTGGCTGTTAATGTGTGACCTTTTTGTACTCAGTAACTTGACTAACTCTGCTCTGAGAGATTTAAAAAAAAAAAATTGGGTATGAAATTTAGGTGACTGACTTTCTGAGTATCAAGTGAGTCACTGCTTCATAACAAATGTGTTTATCACTGCAGAACTGTAGTACCAGATGTAAAGTGTTAATAGTGCACTGATCAGAGTTCAGAGAGGTGGGTGAGCAGCATGGACTGCCAGCCAGGTTCTTGGAGTGTGTGGGACTGCAAGTGATTGAATTACACCAGTTTAAGAAGTTCCTGTCTCCTCAGCTGAGAGTTTTACCCCCACTGAGCTGGCACACAGCTAAACTGATCACACACTCTACCAGACCAGTAGAAAAATCAGCTAAGTTGTGCTATTTTAGTTGCTGCTGCCTCAGAATAAACTGGGAAACACTGACAGAATGCTGGCCTGAATACTGCAGCAATTTATGGTTGTCTCAGCATAAAAGAATTACAGATTTTGACTCCTAATAAATACTAACAGCTTAAAAGTGAGGCGCATGTATCGAAGTCTCTTGATTTTTCTTACCCCAACACCCATGCTGGTGACACAGTAAAGCGGTGTTTTTGCAATAAGTCTGTCTTGCACTGAAACATGGCTTCTTTGGGGCCAGTGCTGAGGAATGATCAAAGAAATAAACCATGTGTGATGAGATATTTTATACAGAACCTTTAATAATTTACAATTACATATGCTATAATTTTACTTTAAGTTCAAAATCTGTTTTTCCCAAAAGACCAATCTACTTCATCTTGCATCTTTTTGCTGCCAATGCTTTGATGGGAGTTAAAGAACTAGATGAAATCTAGTTGTTGAAATATGTAGTACAAATTCTTACTGTGATTGGGTGTTTGCTGAGCTGTACTTCTGAGTAGTATCTTAGTTGCACATCTAGCCTTTTTTTGATGTATCTTTTCTGAATACCTTAATCATCTTTTTATTAAAGTTAATATTTTATGCACAGAATCACTGACAAAAATTCTTTTTCTTTCTATGGCTAAAGCTACACAAAGTGAGGAGCGGCTGTGTGCATTTAAAGACCCGTATCAGCAGGACCATGGAATCAGTGAGAGCCGAATCTCCCAGGAGAATGGCACAATTTTGTGCATGAAAGGTAGTACCTGTTATGGACTTTGGGAAAAAACACGAGAAGGAGACATACATCTTGTAAAACAAGGTATGTAACAGTTCAGTTTTGGTGCAGTAGTTTCGTTACTTATTTCACTTCTTTGTGATCTAGCCAGCTGATACTGAGCTGCACAGCTGCAAAACTAGACTTCTTGCACATTGTAGAAATGTAGAATTTTAAACTTCCCATTTAACAATTTTAATTGTGAACAGAAAACTTGTTTGAAATTAATGACTTCTAAAAGACATCAATGCAAAACTGAAAAAAAAAGCATTCCAATTTCCTGTTACTTATGAGGTTCAGAGGAAATGGCTTTCTTGAATTTCAGTATATGTATTGATGTAATGATAAATTTAATAGTGTCTTATGAAGTGAAAAGGGCTATATATATTGACTAGATGTTTGTTTACAGAGGAAATTGCAGTTATAGTTCACATGTCAGTACTGTAATTCAGTGCTGTTCTAAGGGGAGAATGCAGGTAGGAGGGGCGAAGGGCTTTGCAGTTTCTGGAGACGTGTTTTGATGACCATTCTCAGGGACTCTGCTCTTTTTTACTTGGATGCAAGTTAATGTAGTGTAAGGCTGAATGAAAATGCAACTGGTATTTACAAATAGCCTGTAGAGATGTAGTCCATGATTCCTCTTTGATCTGGCAGTCTGCTGAAGGGAGCAGCCTGACTGCTCACCTCTGCCCCACTGCTGCCTCTTTCCCCTCCAGATATTTGTGGATAAATGACATTTAACTGCTGTTGACCAAACTTGGGAACAAACAGTTGCTGCAGGGACAAAGAAACTAGTATTAAACCAGGCAATAAGTTGTAATCCTGTAGAAAAGTCCCGTGATGCTGACAATGAGGAAGGGCAGAATTTTGAAACTTAAGCAAGAAACACCAAGGTGTAGGTGCAGTCTTGTGGCCTAAGGAAGGGACTAGGTTATAATTCATTTAGACTGCAGACCAGAGTGTGGTCCTCATCAGAGAGACGAGGAATGGCATACTTCTGCTTAGAAGGCTCAGAAATTCAGGTTTTATTGTATTAAGGCAATAGCTGGACACTTCTGACATAGGGCTTCATCCCTGCCCACATTTTCTTCTCATTGGTTATGGGGAGTTCTAAGAGAAATTCTTCAGGTTTTGGTTTAAAAGATAGTAGTAAAGCAAATTCTGATACCTGTTTTCACCTCACTCTGTAATGTTTAATTAGGTTCTGTAGGTGTGTTTATCCAGTCAGTAGAACTAATTTTATGGTTACTTAAAAAAAAAAATCTGTCATTTGCTTCTTTTTCAGGTTGCTGGTCTCATATAGGAGACCCACAGGAGTGTCACTTTGAAGAGTGTATAGTTACAACCACCCCTTCCTTGATTCAGAATGGAACATATCGCTTCTGCTGCTGTAGTACAGACTTGTGTAATGTCAACTTCACAGAAAACTTCCCGCCTCCTGACCCTACTGATACAACACCTTACAGTAAGTCAGATATTTGTCATTTCATGGTGTAAATATTTTAGGGAAAGAGCCTTCTTTTGTGGTACTGTTAAATGAGAAACCTGTGACCTTTGTGTCACAGAGATAGCAAACAGAACAGAGCTTTTCCTTAGGAAGTTTGTCACACTCATATTTTGGATTGATTCATGAAGAATGAGCTAAATGCTTACAAGAGATTTTTTTGTATAGGCAACTGCCTAATGCAGCTTGTATTTTTCAAAATAGTCTCTAGTCTTGTGTGGTTTTATATTTGGATTTCCCTTTGGAAAGTTTGGCCTGTCTGTTCAGTCATGAATCAAAGGTAGTTTTGAGTGGTAGAACCGGTCTTGTGTCAGACTGCTGAAGTTCTCTCCAACAATCTCTGAAATCTGACTTCTTTCTTTTGTATGTCTCTGGTAATGGCTAACTTTGACGTCATGTTCAAAGAGTACTAGTTTGAGCTATGTAATTTTCTATTCAGTTATTTATTTTTAT